>VWZD01011362.1:0-15986 GCA_013396695.1 Sakesphorus luctuosus
CCAGTGCCAGCCCTGGCCTGCCCTGGACACCCCCTGGACCTGTCCCCTTGGCCTTTGGCTGAGATCCCACCTGCCCCTGCCCTGGCACAGCTCCAGCCGTGCCCTGGGCCTGGCCCTGCTCACACCCAGCAGGCATCATGGCCTGAGGGAAGAGAGAGACTCATGTACAGATTTCCTGAGCCCATGTCCCTTTTGTCCAGCACTTCTTAGCAGTGGGACATTGCTGTTTGACTGAAGTATAATTCCTACCCACAGTTCCCCACCAGTGCAACGTGAAACAGGTTTGTTGGCCCACCCTCAAGGATAAGAAGATGAGAAGGGTGAACACCTACCAAGATGCTAATTCAATTATTTATGATCAGGCTGGATACCCCCTACATTTTTCTGAGGTTGGTTCCTTCTTCTGGCCTCTGCCTTCTCTCTAGATATGATATTTGGAGACAGAAGTACAGGCTGTAGATGACTGAAACCACACTCCCCTGAACAGGATGGTCCTTGCATTTTCTAGACCAAAATACTCTCTGGGACCGTGCTGAAAAAAGATTTATAGTTTTTAATCTCTTCACAACATATGACTGTTAAGTACGCTATAATATATAGGACAGGAATTAATCCTGACTTTATTTAGTGTTTTTTCCTTGTTTCATCTGTCAGAAGAATGCCTTTTCAATTATTTATTAAGAAAATTATGTTTTTCAAGGTAAATGCATTATTTCGTTATCTGCTTCCAATTAGCTGGGAATTCACTATGTTCAGCCAAATGTCCATTCATCAACAAATTCCAGATTCCTGGCAGTCTGAGCAAATTCCCAATTTTCTTCCTTTATGGGTAAAATAAGTGAAGATATTCATGCCTTATGCTAAATTATGGCTGGGTTAAACTACCCTTGAGGGAGGCAAAAACAACTGTAGAAGGTCTTGAAATATATAAATAGATGTTTTGATAGAAGTAGAGCTGGAATAGTTCATAATATTTTTTCTTCAGGTGCTTTGTTATTGTTAAATAAACACCCTCTTGCCCTCCTTTCTGGGCAACTTATTTACCTGAGCTGGTCACCCTCCAAAATATGTCTAATGGGTTGATGAGGGCATCTCCAGCAACAGGCTCTGCCTTCCACATGGACATTGGTTGAGCACTGGAACAGGCTCCCCAGGGAAATGGGCACAGCCCCAAGCCTGTCTGAGTTCAGGGAGCATTTGGACAATGCTCTCAAGCTCATGGTGTGATTCGTGGGGTGTCCTGCATAGAAGTTGGACTTGATGATCCTGATGGGTCCCTTCCAAGTCAGCATATTCTGTGATTCTATGACATACAGGAACAAATTGAAGTAAAATACAACCCTGTGCTATTGCAACTCTTTATGTCATGTCCAAGCCCTACAATTAGTGAATTCACTAGTTTTCAGTGCAAGGCTGTGCAGAGCAGCCCCAGCAGTGTCACAGGCTGCCCCAGGGCCACCCTGGAGCTTTGAGGGAGCGGTGACCAGGGAGAAGCACAGTGATCAGACAAGTGCCTGGAAAAACAGGATCTGCCTCGGTGTTGGTTCTCTTTCTCCTCCTGCAAAACAGTGGATGCTAGCCCACTGCTGACACAGCCACATGGCTTGTGAGACCCCCACAAATTTCTCAGCCCAGCACCACGCCATGCAGTGCACTTACATCCATTCCAGTCAGTTCATTCCCCAGCCAGCTCCTTGCTGGGAGGAGAAAGCCCTATGGCCCAGTGTGGGATCTGGGCTTCTTATAGGGACTCTTGACCCCAAAAAGAGAGCATGAGGACTTTTTGAAAAGCAAACATGCTTTTTAAAATGCCTCGTGTTCAAAGGCACTTTTACTACCTGCTTGCAATTGCCACCTTAACTGGCAGCAGGCCAAAGCCCTTTACAAGGAATCTCCTGGGCAAAACCAGGAGAAAGGCTCAGTCCCTGCCAGCTGTTGGGATGGAAGGCAACCAGAAATGTTTCCCCAATCTCTCTGTATTGCCACAACAGCTCTGAGCTAAGTTACTTTCCAGGTACTGCTTGGAGTAGCACTTCTGTGTACAGTGTCATTGTACGAGTCATGGGAAGAGCAGAGGAGCTGGGTGGAGTGATCCCACTGTCCCATCTCCTCCCTCTTTTTTAGGGAAACTGCTGTCTCTTCTGGCTTTCTCAGTTTTTGTCAAAAATTGTCCTGTCATCTCCTAGAGGTATACAAATGCATCTTGGTTTTCTGCCGCCCTTCTCTTTCCAAGCTCAACCATCACTGACTCTCTAATTGAACTTACTTAGTCACCTCAGATTTCCTCCTTTCCACTGACAGTGGATACATTCTGCTTCTTTTGTTCCCTCTTTCCAATGATTTGTGATCAGTGATGCTTTTCCTACACTGTGGAGCAGGACTCTTCAGCCTTTCTCATCATAATCAGGTGTTCGTGGGTCTCTCCCTCTCTGTGCACTCTCTGAGATAGAGTTCTCTTGTGCACCGTATTTTCCACCACCATGTGAATGAAGAAACAGTCACCACTCTGCCATTCATTCCCCAGGCTGTGCAGAAAGCTAACCACCCTTACGTGGGCTGATGCTTTTCCCACCAGATGTAGGAGAGGCAGGAAGACAAGCGTTTTTGCCTTACATGATTTGTGTGCATCTCAGACAGACATTGCTCCCCACACAGCAAGATGATTAGACTGAGGTTTTGGGATAAAAGCTGTGACAACTGCCCTTCTTGGGGATGCAGAGCCCTGAGAGCCACCTCACTGCCCAGCAGCTTTGCCAGGGATGAGGACTCTCCACAGGCAAAACCATCCCCACACCTTCAACATCTGTCTAATGTCCAATAGTCCAGGCAGTTTGTGAACTCCTGTGTTTATTTTACTGGTAGAATACACCTGCAACTTGAATATTGTATGATAAGCAGATGTTCACTTCTATAAATTGAACAGTGCACAAAGATTTATAGTCCCCAGAGGTTCAGATTTACTGAGTGAGAGCCAAGGTCACAACTGGACCTTCAGATTCAATAAATCTTGACATTACTGGAGCTTTGGGGGAGGGGAGAAAGGCATCATTATGGACTTATAACAATTTTTAAAGTATGCCAATGATGATCTGCAAAGCAGATGTAAGTCAGGCTGGTTTTGATATGTTAAACTGACCCTGCCAGGTAAGAGGTGAAATAACTCAGGGTTTGATTTGGAGTCACATATGGAATACAGGAGTGGGAATGATGATAATAAGCCCCTGGTCATCACTTGAGAAGTAGAAGGGGAAAAAATTTCCATTAAAAAGAACAAATGTTTTGTTTTCATGCTCTAAGGACACTGTTGATAGCACTAGTGGTGAATTTATACTAATTAAGGTACTTTAAATGACATCTCTCTGCTGTGTTTTTCTTCCATGCAGTGCACTAATGAAAACCACTGGTTTAGCTCTGGAAAAAATGAACTCCTGAATGAGCAGAGTAGGTGTCTGCTGGTGGTCACCCCAATGGTGTCTCCCAGCCCAGGAGACAGAGTTAGTGCTGTTTGGGTGCATTCAGAGGCCTGACAAAGAGAATAGATTGCCATAAGTAATTCAGATTGTAATGCCCCTTCAGCTCCTGGTCTCTGCTGGAGCTTTAACACAGGCTGGCAGCGAGGTTGGAAAGGGAAAAAGGTAAGGCAGAATGGGCAACCTGTGCCAGTGCCACTGCAGAAGGAAGAGAGGTTGGAAATGGTGAAAGTTAGCGACAGTAAGAGGCAATGAGGAAGGTTTCAAATGGGCACCAAAATACCCTGACATGTCTCTGTTCTACGTATAGGGGCAGCTCAGTAGCCGTTCTCTTGTGATAGGTGCAATATAATAGTGCTAAGGGTGTAAATTGAAGTGGATAAAGTCTGAGACACCTAAGGCAGCCTGAACTGACCTCTGCCAGCCCAGAGCCCAGCCTGAGCTGTAAAGCCCTGCAGAGAAGTAGTGCAAGTTTTTCTACTCCAGACTCCTCACCATAGCCAGTGACTCTTATGTTAGTGCAGTTAAAGCTAACTTTGATCAGCCAACAGGCTGCCACATGTGACCAAATGCAGATGCAAACAAGAGAAAACAAACACCAAAATCTTGTACCCATTTTTTTCTGTGGATAGGCACGTGAACAACTCCCTCAGATTCAAGAATGCAAAAACAGAGCTGCCTGAAGGAGGAGCAACCAGAAAGATGTAGCATTTGATGGCTTCTGTGGCAACTAAAACGAAAAGCCAAAGCGAATCATCATTAATAGCCAGATACAATCTTTTCAGATGTGAGTGCTCCCAAATAAGGCTGTAGGATATAACCTGTCTGCCAGATGTAATACTGTTAACTCAAAAAGCTGACAGGCTGAAGCTGCAGCAAAAGATTTCCCAAATGCTTGCAACAAGGATGCTCTGGGTGTCCATGAGTAGGTTTCTGCATGCCTTCCTGAAGGAAATTTCAACATGAAAACCTGGAGTGGCTGGTGCCCAGAGCACTACCCTTTCTTGCTCTCATTCTGGCTCAGTTTTCTCACCTCTGGGCACACAGCTTATTTTAACTCTCACACCCCTGCGTGCAAGATATGGGTGTATTTTGCTTCAGAGGATGTAATGAAGCTCCTGATTGGTACAGGCTTGGAAAAGGCTGCTGTAACAACTTGATATACAACAAATCTTCTCTCAATTGATCTTTCATGACTAATAGTGTCATTTCTGCATCCAGCTCCCAAGATACGGGGTGGAGGTACAGGGAGTGATTACCTGCCCCAGTGCCACCCAGAAGTTCCCTGAAGTGATCCCAGTCACCACATCTCCTCAACTGGAGAATTTTTCCCCATGGCCACAAGCTCTGGGATCATTAAGGAGAGGTATTTCTCGGTGGTTTCCACATTGCTCTTTCTGAAAGTCCCACACAACCAGGGCAATCAGGAAGTGTTTACACTATCTGACTTTTGTCTTGTCTCTTTAAACACTGACTCCAAAATAATTCTGATTTCTGATTTCCATGCCAAACAAGCACATTGTGAATTTCCCTGCCTTGGAAGTTGCAAAGGACAGCTCTGGTAACTGCAACATCTTTTAAGGGAGAGGATGAACTTAATGAGAAACTCCTTTAGGTAAATCAATACTCAGCTGCATAGTCGTCCTATATCAGACCAAGCTGCAGGTAACAGTGAGTTTAGTGGTTACTATTTATTCCAAGACGATTACTAATCCCATTTCCCACTGCTGAAAAAGGCGTTAAAAATCAAAGTAATCTCTCATTGAAAGGAAGACTTTCCCAACAGCTGTATCCTTCAAAGGCTTTTCCCTTTTCTTTCCCCTTACCCTGTCCCTAGGTAGCCCTCTGGGACACACGGTTATGTGGGATGCCAACTGCTCACTATTCATCATGGCCCTGTTCTCCAAGGGCCCACTGACTTTCAATAATTTATCACTCGATGTTTTGTGTGCTGCTGCAGAAATAAATCAGCACTGGGAGCACCAGATGCTCCCGCGTCCCATCGCGCTGTGTTAATTTATTAAAAATGGGGGTTTCTCAGCCCAGCCATGGGGTGCAGGGATCTCCTCCACCAGGAGCAGTGGGGAGGGGGGTTAAGGTCTGCTGAGCCAAGTGCAAAGAGCCTTGAGAGAGAGAGTTCAACGTGGAAGCAACCCTGACTTGGAAAGCCTCACAGGGTGAGCAGGCAGTCAGCTTTCCAAGCAGAGCTGGTTGTGACTGCGCTCCAAGAAAAATACATTTAGTCCTTAAGCGTGGATTTTTCGTTCTGGGCTCACAGGCTTTTTTTGTTTCTTGGAATAGGTCTCGCACCCGGATACAGCAAGTAAATATCAAGCCATAAATCACAAATTTGATGCTTGCTTTTCTTTCTTCAAGGTTGTATAACACAATGAAAAAGATCAAGCAAATGAGAAGCTATTTTACGCTGCACATGCAGAGTGCAAAAGGCCCTGGGTGTCTTCCAATGACCCCGCAAGAATGATAGGCCTCCTGCTAACACAGAGATCTGTTTTTCTGAGGCATCACACAAATCCTCTCATGGATTGAAGAGTTTCTCCTGTTCTTGTTTTCTTTAATGCTCTTGCAATACAGTTAATTTAACACATAATGACCCTTCATTCAAACCTTCTGCACATATATATTGTGGTAGTTTTATCAAATGTGCCTCTGGCAGAACAGGAAACGCAAATTTCCTACATTCTCTCCCAGAGTCCTGAATGCATGTCAACAGCTTTTCAGTGCTCATCACCTTTGGTCATTTCTCATCTCCCCTTCAGAGGGGAGAACCATGGCTGCTAACACACAATCCTGCCTCTGACATTACCACTGGAGAACCAGGCTGACCCCAGCTGGGTGATGGAAGAGTGCTGGGACTCCTCCTTGGAGTTCTGGGACCTTGTCCTTGAAGTCCAGCCTTGCCAAGGTTGCACATTCTCTTCCAGCACTCCCTCATGCAGCAGGTCTTGAAGTTACACCACTGGTGTTCTTATAAAATCAGCTTCCAGTTACCTGCAAGGGGAAGACCAAACCAAGAATGCTTGATTCTTCCTATCCCCCAAAACATTGTTTAGGGTGATTTCTCTTCTCCAGGACAGCACCTACAAATCAGGAACGGTACAAATCAGTAGCACTCCCAGTACTACTGATGCACTAACAGTCCTCTGCTCATCTCTGAGCATGAAAAATGGGACTTGAGAGCATCATGTAACTAACTGACAGCAATGTTTTGTGGTGACAGCAAAAAAACACACTTTCTTGACACCAGCTCCTTTGCCAAGTTTCAAGTCTCTGCCCCACCTCCACAGGGACTTCTCAACTTTTACAGGAATGAGCTGGCAGGTGGGTTGTAAACCCCCATTTCTGCTTCCTTTCTCTCCTTCTCCTCAGAAGTTTCCATTTGCACTGACATTTTCTCAAACTTGTAAGCCAAGGAAAGATATCCATTGTGCATTATGCTAGCCTGAAGAGATAAAGCTTGCCAATGTTATGAGAAAGCATAAGCAAGAGCTTATAATGGGAAGTGTTGGGCAATCCTGTCTTTACTGAAGGCAAAATCCCCCGCTGTGCCTGCCACCAAGATTAATTCCAGATTTCCTTAGGTTCCTGTGACATGCAGAGGGAATGTCCCAGAACTGCTTAAGCGCTATCAGGTCTAATACTCTCTTTCAATTCTCTCAGATTTGGTATCAAGAGCATTATTTAAAGGAGAATTTTCCTGAAATCTTCATGATACAACACTGGGAAATGCTGGCTAGTCAGTAAGGCCATTGTTTATCCTCCTGGTAAAACACAGATCCCCCTAAACCAGAACCATTCTCCCCTTGAAGATAAGCAAATGTTAGCAAAGTGACTGTAAATCATGAGATTACTGGTTAAGGTTGCAGCAAAACTCAGTTCACATCTTAACTCTGCTTTCCTTCATTTGGAGTCTTCTTCAAATGTCTTCTTTGGCACTGAAAACATTTGTCTCAACCTAAAAGTGAACTTTGGAGAGGGGGAGTCTGAATAAAACCCCTACAGCTGGTCTTGAATTATCCAAGAAGAAAAAAACGCACATTTCCCAGTATAAACATTATCTTGGTTTTATTTTGGGGTTTTTGTTGGGTTGTTGTTTTTTGTTTTCTTTTGTTTTTTAAGTTCAAGGAGAACATTCTGTTTATTTAGAGTTAGACTCTTTTATTTTATTTAGATGTCAGCACAGCACATCTGCATTTCTTGGTGAGACAGAGGAACATAAGAACTCCTCTGCAAGGTCAGACCAAGGGTTGGTCCACCCTCACATCCTGCTGGCAGCAGATGCTCAGAGTGAAGCACAGAGGAAACAGGACCAGTGCCCAGGGGCCTTTCCTGGTGTCACCTCTGTGCTCCTGTGACTCCAACCACTGTGTTTGAGCGTCACCAACAGCCTGGTCCTCTCCAGATTTGTCTAATCCCCTTTGGAGCCCTTCAACCCTTTTGGCCTTTGCAGATTCTTGTGGTAAAGGCACCAGCACAAGGCAGCTGCACTGAGTGTGAAATCAGTATTTCCTTGCCCTCTTTTTAGAACTGATCTTGTCCTTGGAAGACACTTCAATCTTACGTTACAACAAACACCTTTTTTCCCTGAATAGGCCTTTATTCACAATCTACGTCATCCCTCCCCTCATTCAAGTTTAATCACAGCCCTCCTCATTCTTGCTATAGTTCTCTCTCTACCCCTGGCTCTTCCATATCCATTCCAGGGTGGCTGAAGAATGGCATGGCTTGGGCATGTGATTCAAAAGACAACATTCTTGCCTGTTGGTATCCAGTATTTAATTTGCCCATTTTTTCTCTCCATTGCAGAGTATCCTAACCACAGTTAGATAGAGTTTTCCACCAATTTTCCAAACTCCTTTCTGGAACACAGAAGCTTGCTGATGGCCAGCTGTTGGCTAAGCAGTGGTCACTTTGTCACTTCCCCTCTGTTTCATTACTTTACTCTTACCAGCACTGGCTTCCTACTGACATTTGATCTCCCAGTCACTCAGCTGGGAGTGAGTGAGATCCTTCTGCATCTGTTTGCTATTGGCTGTTCCAAAAGGTTCTACTGTATCCACAAATGTGGTTACCTCACTGTTTACGCTCTTTTGCAGTCCTTTGATTAACATATTAGAGTATATCCCATACATCTACACTGTTTTCTAGACTACAGCAGATCCATGAGAGGACTTGCACAGCTTGGCAGTCCAAGGTATCTGGGGCAAACCCTCATTTTTGGAAGGCTGGATGTGCTTTATCAGTGATGCCTTGCTTAGGCACGTCCTTACTGGCCTCTGCCAACAAATTAGCAAAGCCTGACACTCGCCTACAGAAGCAGTATATATTTCTTCTCACCATCTCTTCCATGCACACAGGATCCATCACTGCCTATCAATTCCAATCTGTGATACAATTTTCAAAACTCGGCTTGGTATGGAAGGTCAGCACACTAGTTTGCAGTTCTCAGGTTCATTCTTGAATTATTTCTAGCTATAGTTAATATATATGGAATAAAAGTTTTGAATGTGAGACTTTATTAATAATTAAAAAGACACCAAATAGTCCTGTAGACAAGTTCAGTTGTCTGTGCTAGTTTCCTTCTTAAAAAGCATAACTTCTTCCACAGACTGGGTCAAAGTATATCCACAATTAAAATACTCAGAAAGTTGCCCCTGGTCCTTGAATAAAGCATTGATTTATTTTTTTTCCACTGCAAACTCCAATTTTACATTCACAAGTTTCCTTCTATGGTCTCCTGTGGGTCAAACACAATACAAGACATCAACTGAAAACCCAGAAGTTGTCACATGGTTTGACATCTCCAATTAATGCTATGATTTGAGTTCATAATTAGAGCCCTCCTACACTAGGAAGCGTGGTGTTGTTATTTTGCATTTGTAATTTCAGTTACATTGGCACAGTGGGAAATGCCCCAAACTGTCAGTGTCCAAGGGACATTTGGACAGTGCACTTAAGAACTTGGTGCAACTTTTGGTCAGCACTGAAGTGGTCAGGCNATTCTACTTCATTCCACTGTCTTCTGAATCAGAGATTTCTCTGTGCACACACTTCCTGGAATAATTGTGCATATTCATGGATGCTTTAGAGCATTTTCCTTTAGCAAAATTATCCTCAAGTTTTACAAAGTAGAAATTTGTATACAAATATAACATAGAGTAAAAATATGCAGTCTACATTTGAGTTATCTGCCTGTCCTGTACCTCCCAGCACATGTGTGTACATGCATAATACCATGAGTATTCATGCAGACATTGGAGAAGACAAAAGTGCAAACCTCCACATATGTACAGGAATTGTGGGGTTAGTTTGTTTTGTGGATTGTTTTAAACTGCTAAATAAAACCTAAAGAGGGAGATGTTACCTATAGCAGTAAAGTCATCAAGTATTTAATCATGAATCGAATTAAAAATATGAAAGCACTCTCTGTGAAATTAATGCAACCCATCAGCTGGCTTAAAAATAGGCTCCTGCCTAAATATATTGCCTACCAAAACCTTCAGTGGGGATCACCATGGTACCACCCATGTAAATAAATGCAGATTAATGGAGGAAGTGTGAGTGCTTTCACCTCTTTCCTTGAAAATTAGCAACCCCTCCACACTGTGCAATAATACATAAGGGATGTGTAGCTTTGCCCCCACCCTTGAGTCAGCTCAGGGCTGTGTTTGTCTCTGGGTAAAGATAAATTTAGTGCTTGGGTTTCAGGGCTACTCATCTTCACTTTGCAGCTCTCTCAGCTGCAGTATATCACTCACAGGCCAATACCCGTAGCCCATGGCGGGGCATCCCATGTGACATACATTAATTTATAAATGAGAATAATATCTGAACGCATCACATTTCATTGAAGAAAAACAAACCTGGTGGACTCTTTTAAGGCTGTGATAAATTAGAATGTGCATGGTACAAATATTTATCTTGCACCCTTTTTACAAGTATTTCCTTTTCACTGGTTAATTCAATTAAGAGGTGTCCCTTTGGATTAAAACCTTGTAAGATGGATATATTTTTCTCCAAGCCATAATTCATTTTGAATGAAGAGAGGAAAACTCATAGCTCCTGAACTTATTAATAATGATCTGAATTAAAATACATTCCTGGTTTCCTTGAACACTTACGTATGTTACGGGATAGCTGGGAGGGGAGGCAAGAGGGATTATTTTTGTTTTCATGAGAAGGACCTGATCCCAGAAACACTGTTGAACATGTATGATGAGGAGTTAGTCACAATGATTTCTTTGGCAAGGGAGAAAGAAGCAGAAACAAAAACAACACTGATCCAACTTTCTGTCAAAGCCAGGGAGGGGGATGAGAGAGCTGGTATGGGATCATTCTTCTTCTCTCCTGAAGCCCAGGATCCCATCTCACTCCAAAAAAGCCTCCCTGTGTTTGGCAGCCTGTGGCTGTGCAGGATACCAAGGCCAGGAGCAGGAGGAGTGGTCGAGCCTGCCAGGAGTGGCTCGTGGCCCAGAGTGGGTCTCCTTCCCTCACAGCCCAGGGAGATGTGAGGCCCTCCCTCGTGTCCTCCTCTCTGTGTGATGCAAATTGTCACCCAGCACAGGACACTGGGCCCCCAGGGAAGTCAAAACCCACAGAAGACCCCAGCTGGTTCAGCTGGCAAGTCCTGGGTAAGAGTATCCAACCTCTGAAGACGTTACCTGAGCTGTAGACTCGGAATGAGAAAGGGAAAGATGAAGCTCTCTGGAGAAGGAGCTGTTTAGGGCTTCAGAGGGTCAGGATTTTGCCTTGGGCTGCTGTGCTGATCTTGGATGTTCCACTTCATCTCACTGCTCAGGACCCCTTCCTGACTTTGGACTTTTTTTCCAGAGCTGCATCTCTGGATCACAAGCCAACCCCTGCTGCGTCTGTGCAAAGAGAGGCTCCACACACAACTTTTCTGACAAACAGGCATTACACAAAGATGGTGACTAAACTGCAGCTGTTTTTCCAAAATCTCTGCTTTCCCTCTGCTCACAATTGTCCTAGAATTGTCCATTAGAAAATCAGTCCACAGCTCAGTCCCTACAGAGGGGAGAGTGATTTTGTGCCTGATTATCTCTTTGAGGTACAGTTTAGGCATACAGATATTAGGGAGATGTACCTATTTTGAGAGGCCTTCCACAAAGTTTGGTGCTAATAACTTCCATCATTGCCTCTGTGACCGGCTGATGAGCAATGATTTTAATGGCATTCAAGGTTGAATAATAGAAAAAGGATTGTCCTTTTGCTTCTTCTTTAGAAAAGAATTTTCTAATCAGTTTTGAGTATTGTGTCAATAAGTCCTGTCACATTTTCTTTCATTAGAGAGCCTACCAATACACTGCTAGCAGACTCATTAACAAGACAAGGGGCATCACTGTCAGAAGAAAAGGCTACTGAAATGTAAATACCAAGTCTAGCAAAACATCTCACACATATAAGCTTGAACTTGAGTCATTGCTGCAGGCACAATTGAAGGGGTTTCTCAATACATTATTCAAATCCATGTTGATGCTGTTTTGCTTCCCACCCCACTCCAGCACCTGCAGAAACCTCTCTGCTGACCCTAAGACCCTTGGTGAGATTCAAGCCAGAGCATTTGGTCAATGCCAGCCCTTACATCAGTGACTGGCACCTCTTCATGGCTCAGACGTCCCATTTTTAAAAGAATAATTACAGCAATGCTGTGAGTTGAATGACAAAACTCAAAGAAAAATGAACTTGAAGATGTTTCCCTAGCAACTGTGTGCAGCAGTGTTCCCACCAGGCCAACATTACAGCATCACACTTGCAAAGGAAAAAAAAATACAGGCTGAAATCTTTAGCACTTGAATGGCAAGTGCAGCCTGGCAGAGACACAACCTTCTTGGTAACACCAGTCAGGGCCCAGCTCATAATGTTGGCTTTCACCTTATGTGGAAGATTACTCAGTGTAAGGAACAGCAACAGCCATGAACAGAGGTTCAGGGAGCATTGCAACCGCAGGAGCTGGCCCTGAAAATACAAAAAACACCCCCAACTTAATTGCAGTATTGTTAAAGTAACTGTTGATTATTTTTTTCTCTGTTGATTATCCCTTTCCCCTTCCACTCCTTACCCCTCTCACTACTCCACTAGTGCAATTCTAGCACACGCTGTTTAATGAGTCACCTTCTGCCATCTGACACACACTGGCTTTCTTGAAGCAGCAGCCACGAGTTCCCAGAGGGTGAAGCAAGGCTTACTCACCCAGCTGTAATCATCTTTGTGCAGCAAGTCTTTTCCAGACCTTCTTGCTCATCTTTCCTAAAACTGACTCTTGGGAACAACAAGTCCTGGTGCAACCCACCCTCTCTTTCATGTCAGACTCGGAGGTCCATATTTTCTCTCTTCTCTATGACCCATAGCAGAGACAGTGAGTGATGCAAAGAGGAGAAGGGAAGAGGCAACAACCCCATTGCTATCCTAATAAAACCACCTATCTTTTGCTTACATTATCACCACCATTTTAACTGATATAGTCCAGTCTACTGCACCAGGCAAACTTTCTCTGAGGAATCCTACATTATCTTTCAGAAATACAGTGACCATTTCCCTGAAGGATATTATTCTGGCTTGAATATTTAGGCACACAGATGAAAGGCTGCTTGTGACATCATACTTGAAAATCTATTTGCAATTCTTTAAGTCCTTCAAATACTTGAATATCAATTTGCAAATTTAAATTTACAATTTAAAATCTCCTTACAACTTGGCATATTCAATGATTCTATGATTATCTATTAGATGTGCTCCTGAGATAAATGCAACATTATACCATACCACCACAAGAATGATTTCCGCTCACCTATGCTGAAAGCCTCCTCTTCCATAAGCTTGGCTTCCATGTTTTTGACATTAAACATTCTGAAAATGCTCCACAGAGATGGCAAATCCATTGCTTTCTTTAGCTGATGCACGCTCAGCATCACTAACGTGGACTAAATTAGCAATATTAAATCCAAAAAAATGTACCTTGCACTGTGATTTATGGTTTTACCTCCTGCAATACGAGAGTACCTTGGCACGCTGAGCCAGAGCTGCCTCAAACACCACCAATGGTGCAATTTCATGAAAAGATTGTGAGGGAAGGGAAGTGTTCATCAACATCCACGCATTAGTTGTGCAGGTCTTCCTCCTGCTTGTTGGGTGTTAATACTCATGCCATTCCTGCTTTCTGTAGCTCTCCACGTGCCATAAGTAGGAAAAGCTCAGCCAGGGGCTTTGCAAGGCAGGGCTGAACAGTCTCAGAGCACCTGAAAGCCTCAGCTGATGGAGCAGGAGGAAGACTATGCAATTGCCCTTACTCCCAACAAAGGGAGTGTTGCTTCTCTCCCAGGTTTGTGCAACTGAGCAGAGCAATCCAGGAAGGAAAAGAATGATGAAAAAGCTGCAACCTCTCCTTGGTGAGGAGGCAATCCTACAATTGCTGGGTTTGCTTTGGGTACACAGCCTCCTGTTGCCTCCTGAGCCACACACAGGGACCTGGGCAACACACAAGACACAGAGCCACCTGCAAACTTCAAAAGATGAGTCTCTAACCTGAAAAAAAGGCCCAATCCCACTCCTTCTAATGAGAAGAAACCTTTCAGAAGGCCTTGGAACATTTCGTAACTGCATACAATGGAGACAAAGTCTGAGAAGTCCAGTTCTCTTCTCTGTAATTCAAGTAGCAGCCCATCCACACAGAGTAAGGTGCACTTCAGGAAAATGAAAAGTCATTAATTCTCTTTTTATGAGAGTTTCTTACAAGAAAATTTCTCTGTTACTCCATCAATTCCCTCTGTTGATACAGGATGGTAGAGATGCAGTGGCTTAAGCAGACAATAGTACAGATATCTTTCTGTGATGCAGAATCTCAGATGTTGTCTTGTTCATCAACATACTTCTATGACATCTGGAAAGTTATCTCATACCTAGGAATTATTTTTTCCCATCCCTGTGCAGTCTTGGTATTGTTAGTTGCAAAGCTTCCTTACGCACAGGTTGGAACTGGCACTGGAGTCACCATCTGTCTTTTCTGTTTTCACAAGGCTTGCATCCAGATTTTCACCTTTCTTAGTTCTTTGTCCCACCAGGTATTGGGAGCCAGAGCCACCAATGCTGCAGCCACAGAGGAGTCAGTGTGTTCCTGTCATGAATGGGTGACTTAGATCACCTAAAGAACCACTGTTAAAGATACCAGCAAAAGTGCTTTTACTGAAATATGACGTAAAAATGCCACTTAACAGAGTTCAATGGCAAGTTACAGGACAGACATTTGAACTGTTTTATTCAAAACTACTAAGGCAGAGTGGAAGTCACCAAGACAAAATCAAAGTTACAATAACAAAAGGTTATGGACATCATCAGTCACTTACCAAAGATCTGTCATTGGTGAAAGGTCTCTCTGCCTCAAAGAGCAACCTTGAGGAAGTGCCCCAGCTGAAGGGGAAATCACCATGCAGCCAGGCTGCCAGCAGGGACAGCTCAAAGAAGGCTTACTTAGGCTGTCACAGTTAGAGAATGAAGTGGTTGGCTTGTAGTCACATTACATGAGAAGGAAAAGGTGCATGAGACTCCTTGCACCCACAACTTCTTTTGTTCCTTGATATATAAGTCACAGAATCCCAAAATCACAGAATCACAGAATGGGTCAGGTTGGAGAAGACCACAGTGGACCACCTGGTCCAACCTACCTGCTCAAGCAGGGTCATACCAGAGCACAAGATTGTGTCCAGACAGTTCTGGAGTATCTCCTGTGATTCCACACCCTCTTGAGATAATCTGCCCCAGTGCTCAGTCAGTGCAAAGCAAAGAGGTTCTTCCTCATGTCCACGTGGAACTTTCTGGGCATCAGCTCCTCCCCATTCCTCTTGTCCCATTGCTCACCCAGAGCCTGGTCCATTCCCTGATCCCTCCCTGCAGACACAGACAGACATGGGGGAGGGCCCCTCTCACATCTCTTCTCAAGGCTGAACAGATCACCTCTCTCCCCCACTATTCATGTATTGATCACACGATCAGTATTCCAAGCTCACACGCATCGATGTTGGAACTAGAGAAGTTCTTGGCCTGGTTATGATTTAGGTCTTCACCTCTTCTGAAGCCTATACCAAACTACTGCTAGTTTGGTTAAGGGAACAAGCACACCCATCACAGACCTCGTACCTGCATATCTGCATTTGGAGGCAGCATCTGCCAGATCTGACCCCCTCCAGGGACCTGGCTGCTGCAACTGAAACATGTGGACTACCCTGAGACTGGGGACTCTGTGTGCAAGGGTAGGAAAGCAGCAAAGCAATCACCCTTTCCCGGTAAGTAAAGCCAAACTGTGTTCCCACAGAAATCAATGGTGAAGCTGTTAGAACCTCAGGAGTGACAGCTCAGGTCCTTCATGATTGTTTGCCTTCAGAAAGGAATTTTGCTTCATTAGGATGCTGAGTCTTTCTAATTCGCATATTTGATTTGCTTCGGGTCTTGGGTTGTCTTCATTACTTGGCTGCCAACAGGGAATCA
>VWZD01011362.1:16035-77164 GCA_013396695.1 Sakesphorus luctuosus
AGGGACCTGGGCAACACACAAGACACAGAGCCACCTGCAAACTTCAAAAGATGAGTCTCTAACCTGAAAAAAAGGCCCAATCCCACTCCTTCTAATGAGAAGAAACCTTTCAGAAGGCCTTGGAACATTTCGTAACTGCATACAATGGAGACAAAGTCTGAGAAGTCCAGTTCTCTTCTCTGTAATTCAAGTAGCAGCCCATCCACACAGAGTAAGGTGCACTTCAGGAAAATGAAAAGTCATTAATTCTCTTTTTATGAGAGTTTCTTACAAGAAAATTTCTCTGTTACTCCATCAATTCCCTCTGTTGATACAGGATGGTAGAGATGCAGTGGCTTAAGCAGACAATAGTACAGATATCTTTCTGTGATGCAGAATCTCAGATGTTGTCTTGTTCATCAACATACTTCTATGACATCTGGAAAGTTATCTCATACCTAGGAATTATTTTTTCCCATCCCTGTGCAGTCTTGGTATTGTTAGTTGCAAAGCTTCCTTACGCACAGGTTGGAACTGGCACTGGAGTCACCATCTGTCTTTTCTGTTTTCACAAGGCTTGCATCCAGATTTTCACCTTTCTTAGTTCTTTGTCCCACCAGGTATTGGGAGCCAGAGCCACCAATGCTGCAGCCACAGAGGAGTCAGTGTGTTCCTGTCATGAATGGGTGACTTAGATCACCTAAAGAACCACTGTTAAAGATACCAGCAAAAGTGCTTTTACTGAAATATGACGTAAAAATGCCACTTAACAGAGTTCAATGGCAAGTTACAGGACAGACATTTGAACTGTTTTATTCAAAACTACTAAGGCAGAGTGGAAGTCACCAAGACAAAATCAAAGTTACAATAACAAAAGGTTATGGACATCATCAGTCACTTACCAAAGATCTGTCATTGGTGAAAGGTCTCTCTGCCTCAAAGAGCAACCTTGAGGAAGTGCCCCAGCTGAAGGGGAAATCACCATGCAGCCAGGCTGCCAGCAGGGACAGCTCAAAGAAGGCTTACTTAGGCTGTCACAGTTAGAGAATGAAGTGGTTGGCTTGTAGTCACATTACATGAGAAGGAAAAGGTGCATGAGACTCCTTGCACCCACAACTTCTTTTGTTCCTTGATATATAAGTCACAGAATCCCAAAATCACAGAATCACAGAATGGGTCAGGTTGGAGAAGACCACAGTGGACCACCTGGTCCAACCTACCTGCTCAAGCAGGGTCATACCAGAGCACAAGATTGTGTCCAGACAGTTCTGGAGTATCTCCTGTGATTCCACACCCTCTTGAGATAATCTGCCCCAGTGCTCAGTCAGTGCAAAGCAAAGAGGTTCTTCCTCATGTCCACGTGGAACTTTCTGGGCATCAGCTCCTCCCCATTCCTCTTGTCCCATTGCTCACCCAGAGCCTGGTCCATTCCCTGATCCCTCCCTGCAGACACAGACAGACATGGGGGAGGGCCCCTCTCACATCTCTTCTCAAGGCTGAACAGGATCACCTCTCTCCCCCACTATTCATGTATTGATCACACGATCAGTATTCCAAGCTCACACGCATCGATGTTGGAACTAGAGAAGTTCTTGGCCTGGTTATGATTTAGGTCTTCACCTCTTCTGAAGCCTATACCAAACTACTGCTAGTTTGGTTAAGGGAACAAGCACACCCATCACAGACCTCATACCTGCATATCTGCATTTGGAGGCAGCATCTGCCAGATCTGACCCCCTCCAGGGACCTGGCTGCTGCAACTGAAACATGTGGACTACCCTGAGACTGGGGACTCTGTGTGCAAGGGTAGGAAAGCAGCAAAGCAATCACCCTTTCCCGGTAAGTAAAGCCAAACTGTGTTCCCACAGAAATCAATGGTGAAGCTGTTAGAACCTCAGGAGTGACAGCTCAGGTCCTTCATGATTGTTTGCCTTCAGAAAGGAATTTTGCTTCATTAGGATGCTGAGTCTTTCTAATTCGCATATTTGATTTGCTTCGGGTCTTGGGTTGTCTTCATTACTTGGCTGCCAACAGGGAATCAAAAGGGGCCAGTCAAAAGGGGAGTCTCTGAACCTGCTGCGAGGCCATGAAACTTCACTGGAGAGTGTTATGTGTGGGGTGAAGACTGAGTGGTCAGGCACATTCTCGATGGAGTGCCCTCCCTGTTTGATACCATTGTTATGGAAAATGAAAACTTCAGGAAGGCCACTGAAATGCAAATGGCACGAAGCCATTTGGCACCCTTTGCTCACTACTTACCAGGGTTTTATAGAACAAAATATCTGAGTTTGTGCCTTGTGTGTGAAAAAGAGCTGTCCCGGGTGTCCTAAAGGCCAAAGTCCCTCACAGGTGTAAAGGTCAGGAATCCAGCAGCAGTGAGGGGATAGACACCAGTCCAGCTGTCACTCGAGATGCTTCCTCTGGAAACAAATACACAAAAGAGGCAAGAACAGAACACTTGATGCAATGGCAAAACT
Organism: Sakesphorus luctuosus; assembly: GCA_013396695.1. Taxonomy (NCBI): domain Eukaryota; kingdom Metazoa; phylum Chordata; class Aves; order Passeriformes; family Thamnophilidae; genus Sakesphorus; species Sakesphorus luctuosus. The sequence continues at coordinate 18,492 of VWZD01011362.1, forward strand.
GGTGAAACCGTGTGTTTGGTCTCAGGATGAGTTACCTATGGGAGAGGGCAAGGGCAGTGGGTCTGTTGTGTACCTCCAGCTTTTCACATCCACTTGAACCCAGCTGGCCAGGGAGGACAAACACTTCCTGCAATTTGATGAGCTTGAACAATTTGGTTTTAACAACACAGGGGGAAATGTCCTTTAGCAGTAAAGTAAGTGACAGGACAGAGATGGCTCATTCTGTAAGGATTTGCTAAGCAGGATGGTGCCCAACCACACTGTGAAATAAAGCTCTTTTGGACAAAGGAAAGGGGTTATTTTTTTGTTGTAAATGGCTTAATTAATCACTTCGCTCAGCCCTAAATGCAGAGAGGCTTGGGCTACAAAAGCTCTGCTTGTATTAATCTCCAGGCAAGCAGACACACTTCCCTAAAATTTATTTAGCTGTCAAAAGAAGTCAGCAGCAGAGGTTCAAACATTGTGGACTCCAGACACTTCAACGAGGCTTTTCCCTTAAAATAATAATAAATATTAAAATAATAGAAAAGTACACCGAAACCCAAATCTAGGGAAGATTTTGTTCCCGTTTCTCCCATGGGAGAGGCAGGGTGAGGATACCACTAGTCTTTTGCATGCAATCCTTCCATCTAAATGATTTCCAATGGGAGCTCCAGCCCTTGCCTGCAGACAAAGGCAGAATGCATCACTATTGCCAGACCACCTGGGACATGGGGAGGGGAGGAAATTTCCAGATGGGTTTTTAAGACAATTCATTTATATTTATATAGCCAGAATAAATGTTTTTTTTTTCTGAGATAGCATTTCCCTTTGCTCTATCTAGACCACCAAGAAAAGAGGGAGGCACAGAATTTCTATTGCATTAATAGTCCTGATGTTTACAGTTTTGGCTTTTATGAACTTGTGGGAGATGTTTATTGAGTCATAAACTCTACTAATGGGGATATTATCTGCAAATTATGTAAGTACTACAGTATTTGGGTTAGTTAAAAGAAAGGTTTAAAACAGTTACACACTTACAGTTTATCTCAATTACCAACATGATCCCATAATGGGAATTTAATTGCTAATTGCTAGCTTATATTGTAGAAGAACTACAATAACAACACACAATATATAGCCTGTGTAAACATGTCCAGACAATTCCACATCACCTCCTTTCACTGCTACCTTCTCCTATGTTGTTTTTTTTTTCTTATTACAATGATTTAATTCCTAAATGCCTCAAATTAGGGATTCCTCTTTGTCAGGAAAGCATTTCCCGCTGTGCTTTGTTTGACGGATTTTAGTGAGCTGCCTGCAACACATTCGAGTGGCTTTGAACAAAAGGGACAGCCTTATGCACACACTTTAATACTCTGCTAAATTAGATTCTCAGGAGCTCCAACAAAAGAAATCATAGTTCCATTTAAATCAACCCAGATTTTCCTGTTTACCCAGCTGGAGTGAAGTTTAACCAAGGTCCACTGGCCAGAGCCTGAGTCAAGCTCAAGCACAGCCAGGTCCTGTCAAGATCTGCATTTAGCTGGTTGTTTCAAATCCCTTCGCAGTAAGTGCAGAGGATGGGCAGGGATAACAGGCCTCCTCTAGATACCCCTGTAGGCTGGTCACTCCCTAGAGGTGCCAACTGCCCTTCCATTGGCAAATAGGGGATCCAGAGAGCCAGTAGAGCTGCAGACATCTGAAGGCAGGGCACATAAGTCTCATTCCCATTTGGAGGAGGCTGTGTCCCACCTGCAGCACATCAGTTCTGGATAAGGTCGTCTTCTTGTCTTTCAAGACAATGCCATTCTTCTGACAGATTTGCCTTTGGAAGTGGGAGCTCTCTCAAGTCCTGTAAGGTGGTACAATGAATTTTGTGCTGTTACAGATCATCCCACCATGCTGCTTGCCAGGAATCTGCATCAGATGTTGGATAAGTTTGTGAATCGGCTCCTTTACTTCTCTTTGTTCATAGTTCTTAACATGAAACTCGCCTGATGAAAGGGGAGAGCAAAGAGGACAGATGGCTGGGGTGAAGGGCAGATGAGGATAGCTCATTTATTTGTGTGTAACACATACCAGAAGAAACTTCCAGATGATTCAGAAATGACCAACTGTGCAGAGAAAGAGTTCATATGATCAACTGATAACCTAAATATATTATAGCTACATTAACTTCTCTCCTTGTCTTTGTTATGCTTCCTTACTAGTTTTGAACTTCTCATTGGATACTGGTGGGGACATGGACTCACCCCCACACCCCTATCTGGCTAGTTTGACCATTGCCTAAAACATGAGTGCTGCTTCTGACTGGCTCTGAGTCACTACCCTAAACAAATTACAAAAAGAAATTAATTTAGAGTAAACAGTAACTTTAAAAAGTCTTCTTTCCAGATAGTTCCCTCTCAAATGTTATCTATGCTGCCCTCTGAAACCCAAAAATAATTTTAAAATCTAACTGAGCTCAGATTGTATTTTTTTTCCCTCCTGATATTGTAACTTCTTCACAAATGAGCTACTGTTTTGTCTTTCTTATTGTGCTGGGGCTTGATGGTTAAGTCACCTTGAACAGGAAGAAATGCTGCAAGTAAATATACAAGAGATAAGTTAATGAGGATACAGGACATTATTGTTTAAAGAACTAATGTTTCCCTTCATGTCGCTGAACTATAAAATGTTAAAAGCTGGAAAATTCTTCTGTTAGTTCCATGTGTCAAACCACAGGAACATACAGAACGGTCCAGCAAGCACACAACTTGTGAGTTACTGTTAGTGATACATGGACTGCTGTTCTCTGAATGCTGTCAAGTGACTGAAAACATCCAGCATGTTGGTTATTGTGGAATTAGGATCCCTGCAGTTTTCCCACAGAACGTTTTCCTTTGGGAGGCAGAAATTCTCCTGGGCTAAGAGGACAAAACAGAGAGAGCACACGCAGGAGTCAACTGAGCTCAAACTTTTTCTCTGAGAAGATTTTCTGCCATGAAGTAGGAGTCAACTCTCATCAGCATGAGGCACAAATGCAGAAAAGAGGACTTGAATATCCCTTCATTTAGGCAGGATAAACATTTGCAAACATTCATTCTCCAATATCTGTGTGATGTTGGTGTAAGTGGCTCTGTCTAGAGAAATACAGCAGCTCCCTGTATGACGAGCAGGACACAAGAAAATATTGCCTGGTGGGGAAATTCCATTTTTTACCTACAAGCTTTCTATGGCTGCTTGTGACTGCCCTGTCTGAGGGGTGACCACCACAGGCCCTCTGAACCAGGCAGGACCAGGAGCTGACACGAGGCCATGGGCCAACCCATTCGCAGCCATTTGTGGCAGCAGCAGCAGCTATTCCTGAGAACTTGGAGCCTCATCTTCTCAAATGCCAAGTTGAGGAAACAAACATTAACACTGCACACGCAGCAGAGCCCAGCAGTGGGCTGGGGAGCCAGCCCTGAAATGTGAATCCCTCCGCTCCTGCCGGGGACAGCACGGATACTCGCGGAAAGAAGATACCTTTGGCTGCCCTACAGAGATCGAGAGCTGAGATTAATGGCAACTGTGGGGGCTGCCTTCCCCTTTATGCCATGCATGCTTTAGAGCTGTGGCCTCCTGCCATCTTGAAACATAATCCTGTGGTATTGTCTTCATTCAGGCCCCTCATCAGCAATGTGAAAAGAGAGAAGAAGCTGGTGGCAGGATTAGAGGAGAGGTTGAAATATTCTGGGCAGCACATGCTGTAAGTCACATTACACAAAGAGGATTATTGGACTTCTCATTGGCCAGGGCGTTCCATTCTGGAAGCACTGCTGCTTGTAAGAGAGAAAACCTGGTGAAAAGTGTTTATAACATGTCAGGCCACAGCATATGACACACTGTGAGCGCTGTGACAAGCACTGAAAATATTTTTCAGGGCCTGTCTGCCCTCTCCTAGGAGATCATTTTGTGTTTGTCAGGGTTATGCAAGATGCATGGGAAAAGGGGAAAAACAGAAGTGAGACTAATAATTCAGAATGGTATTAATAAACATCCTAAAATTACCATCATCAGATGACCCATCTCAAACCTAAAACTAAGTACTGTAGTCTTGGAAGGCTGTTTGAGACACTTGATGTTTTAGACATGAGAAACCACCTTTTGTAGATCAGTTTTAATTTATTCATAGCAACTTATACCTATTTTTTCTTAGAATACCAACGCTCTTACCCGAACTAGATTTTTCTCACCTGGCAACAATGTATTTACAGAGAGAAGTGGTATTCTCTCTGAGACTTAATTTTATTTCACTAAATGAGTCAAGTTCCCTTAGTCACCTTTCTTAACCCCATTCTCTTGGGCATCTTCCTTATCTTCATTCTGTTGGTCACCCTTCTAGTTCTCTGCACCAGTTCCAGTTGCAGTCACCTTTCTTGACCATGACCAAACCAGACTATGATTGACTAGACCTATGCACATGGTTCCACATGAAATTATAAAAAAAATTGTATTTCTTGAACTATTTAGGTTTTTTTAAGAAGGCTCTTGTCTCATACACATAAAGAAAAACAAACTAAAGTGAATTTGTCTTTTCTAAAAGCTATTTGAGAAGTTCTGAATGTCCAGAGTCAACTTTTTTTTTTGGAAACTCTCAGCTGCACAAGATTTTCAGAACTGAAACAAATCCTTCTAAAGTCTAGGGAACACTAAAAATTTATGAGGGAAACTGCATTAATTTAGTGTCAAGCTCAGTCTTGGTGGCATGTTATAAAAATATCCAGCTTTCACCAAACTGGCTTCAAACACAAATTGTTGGTTTAGCTCTTGACACTGTCCCTATGGTGAGACAATTTTCTTGTCATGTAAGAAACAATTTTCCTCTTTTAGATCAAAAAGCAATTCATGGTCTTGTCTACCACTTGGAGCAGTTTTCTTCTTGACCCCCTGGACATAGACTATGACTTGCCCATTTTATTGCAAACCTCTTCCTCAGTAGCAGCAACACACATATTTATGCCTTGCCTCAAGACCTTTTCTGCTAAAAAAAAAAGGTAGAGAGCTGCCAAAAAATTAATATTTTGCCATATGGTGGGAAAAGAATAAAAATTTCATTTACACTATCATGCAAAAGTGGAGGAAGGTATTTCTAAATGGAATTTCTAAGAGGGATCTCCAAGTTTCCAACAAATTACTACTGTCTTTTCCTCAGTTTAGGGATTTAGATATATTGAATTCTCATCTTTCTAAACCAAACTAATATTTGAGATAACAGAAAATGCAGGGTACTGCATGTGTGGGTTTCCCAGGCACCAGCAGATGTGCACTGGCTCACACCTCTTCCCTTCTCCTGTGGATGAGGCAGCTCTGCCTTCCCCTCAGCTCTTCCATTCCTTAAACTGGCAGAATTACTTATAAGAACATGCAGTAAATCCAGATCTAATCATGGCTTTGAGCTGGCATAAGCTTAAAAAGATAAAAGATGCTAACAGGAACCCCACTTAGTCCTGAAAGGCAACAATTACTTTCCAAAGGGCAAGCACATTTCAACTGCAAGAAGCTGCACCCTAAGATTGTCCTGGAACACCTTTTCTTCATACATGTCCCACCCAAGCAGGCTTGGATGGCTACTAACCCGAGTCACATTTAAAACAAAAAGCAAGAACTGGCAGCTTCCTTGCTGTGCCTACAAAACATTTGCTTCCCCTTTGGAAGGCTATAATTATCCCTGATAGCACAGCAACTTTATACTGTGTGAAAACCTTGCTGGCATTTCCTCCACAAAATAACAAACTTTGACACAAACAGTGCTGGAGCATCACCACAGGGATACAGCAAAAACACAGATATCAGCTGAAGAGCAAGGGAGGAAATTTGAATGGAATTGCATTATTGTGCTAATGCAGTCCGACCTGACATTTGAAGAGGTCATCCAACAACATTTGTTTGCAGAACAAAGCAGGGTCAGTCAGATTTTGCACTGTTTGACTCAAAGACTTCTCAATACTTGCAAATTCTCCATATAACCAGACACAAAGATTAGAGGATATAGTTTTAATTATGCTTGTATAAGTACTGTTGATTTAAAAGGAGTTCCAAAACCACACAAGTATGCAGCAATGTTGGAGAAGAAATTAAATATAATAAAGCCTATATCTTCTCTTGTTTTTGGTATCTGTCTATGAAATCTTTGGAGCTGAAGCACTAATCCAAAAGCAGCGCCTTGCACAGATGAGATTACTCTTCCTTGCCAAACAGATCATCCAGAAGAAGTGAGTATTTGACCATTTTCACAGGAGGGCATGTTGGAATTTGGCTCCAGTCACTTTCCTTCTGAAATAAGTAATGCAGAGAATATCTTAATACATAATAATGAAAACAAGAATAATTTAAAGCTGGTCAACATAAGATTGAATGAGCTGCTTCCATTCCACAGACTAATCTGTGGGAAAATGGGGTCTTTAAAGCACATCCTCTTATAAGACTTCTACATGTACATTTTCATCAATCTTGCAGAATATTTTATTAAAAATATTTTCTATCACTAGCCCATTTACAGATGTTTTCAAATTAAATAATGCTGTATTTTCTTCATTAAGATGCTTATACTGGAAATTCCAAAGTCTCAACACTAAAAATTATACAAAATAACAAGACAGAGAAAAAGAAGAAAAAAAATCCAGCTAAACAGGCAGAACTCTGCTGCTGAAATATAGCTGTAAAACACAGATACTGCAGCCCCAAAATACTGCTATTAACTCATGGTAAGTCATGTACAGAATGACAATTGAATTCTAAAGCTGAACAAGATTTAAATCCCCTTCTTTGTCTGATTTTTTTTTCCATTTTGCATTTACCTTTTCCTTAAAATATTCTTGTACTTTGTTAAAGACAGCCTGTATATTGCAGCTAACAAAATAATAAAGTCAATAAAACTCAGTAAACTCCACTGGCACTGATTTGGTGGCAGTTCATCAAAAGCTGTGTGGGATGTCAGTGCAACAGTTATAGCAAAGCTCTGGAGCTGATGGGAATTGATTATCCCAGCATGATGATGACCAATTATAACTTCTATTGACGCTCTTCTTTGATTTCAGCTGTAACCTTCCTCCCACAACCATTCCCAACTGCAACCTTAGACATCAGCCTGAAGTGCACCTAGTGGCTGTCCTCAGGCAAAGAAAACGTCTCCTTCATACCCAAACAAACCCTCACCTTGTGTGCTGATTAGGACATGCATTTCACCACCAATGTCCACTTTAACTCCCTGCTTGTTTCACAAGCACCTTCCCCTCCCCACCTTCACCTCCTGGTTCCACCACCACTTGCACCCCAACCTCATCCTGTAGGAGCCACCTCCTTCCCTCACCTACCAGAGGCGTCCAATGGCTCAGGAAATCCTACGAGGGCATAAAAATGGTCCCATACATTCAACAGCAAGAATACCTGTGCCTCATCTTCTTTCACTCTTGCTTTTGGGTAAAGAGCTTTAGCACCACCCTGAAGGCAAAAACCCTCTGGGTACAGGCTCTGAGATTCTTTCTATGCCTGTGGTACTGAGGCCCACATGGGTTTCTCCCCTGACACATTCACTAAGAGCAGTCACTGCTTAAATATTGAGTTACAACCTAAGCAGAGAATTCTGTAAAAACAAAGAATACCCCCTCAAAGAAACCTAAGGCACACACTGAGCCACAGGCCTGCTGTATAAAACATGTGGAAGGGCTTTGATTTTGTCTGTACAAGGTGGAAAAATTCTTCTCAATGATAAAGTGAAAAATAAACCACCATGGGAAGCAGAGCAAACCCCCAGAGGGCATCACCAACAGTTTGAGATGCTACAGAAGAAAGAGCAGGTAAGTCAAGTAAGAGTGAAAAGCCACGTTAGCAGCACAATGCTTGAGGAATGCTGGTTGAAACTATGTCACTACTGAACTTGAATTTAAGGAATGCTGTTTCTAAACAGACTCAATACAATCAAACACATTCTGTACAACACATTGCTAGGCCAGAAGAGCAAAATGATGTGTTGGCAGAAGGGCTCTGGATTTATCTCTTAAAAAGTTCTTCAAACTCAGCATTATTGCCTTATGGACCATCTATTTTAAGATGTTCCACTCAGCACAAGATGGGAAGATCAGATTAATCTCTGCAGTTTGTTGATGCTGCATTTTTATTCACCCTAAGGAGTAGGCTGGGGGAGAGATATAAGGTTGATCCATCGCTACTTCTCTCAGGTTATGCCTACCAGTGATGTGGTGTGCTGTGTGCAAGTGTCTATGGAGTTATACAAAATTCAGTTATTTTCTGCAGTGGCAGTGGAGTATTTCCTGACCATGTAAGCAAGAGAACAGATCATTTGACATGTGACAATGATATTTGTGGGGGAAACAGCACTCATGTCCATTCTCCATGGACAAATACACCTGTTTCCCATTGCCTCTTTTTTCTTTTACTAAAAATGTGCCAGAGATGTGATGCCTATTAGGCATCTCCTCAAACTTTCCTAATTTCTCTGCTCCATCCTAAACCTCACAGAAAAAAATTAATTACTTGTAAAAGACAGGCATAAATATACAAATAAGAAAAAATGTTGTGGTGTCCATTGGATGAAATACTCATGTTAAAGTTAGAGAAATGATATCAACGTGCTGTACAATTCCTGTGATCAGATACATTGGTTTTACCTTGCGACGACCCTTTACTGTCGGGACAGGACGGATTTGATTCTCTCTCCAGTTCAGCTCATTCACAAACATCTTATAGTTCACCAGCTTGTGGTCATCTTCATATCTAAGCAGAACATCCATAAGATGACTCAAGGTTAAAGGGAATTTTTAACAAATTAAATCATGTTATCTACAGCACACTAATACATTACCTTTTTGATAATAAGCTTTTTACTCCTTTATTCTCAAACACCAGCAGGAGTGAAAATAACAGTACAAGCTCTCAGGAACTTCTACATTATACATTCTTTTACACATTCTTACACCTTATTATTGTCTCATAGTAGAATTCAACTTCTTTCATTTCAATCAATTTCATTTTAACTTTGAAGTATTGCCCAACCATTTTCAACGTTGGGATCTCACAATTTGTGACAAACATAGAGTTGGGATGATCAGTGTGTGATTCCTTTGTGTAGAAAAGAAACAGAATGATACAAGAGACCTCTGTTGCAACACAACTCAACTGCTTTATTACGACTTCTGCAATCATTTCCCGAAAATAAGCAATCCTTCAAAAATGCTGCTTACATATACCTTGGAATCAGTTTACAATTGACAAACACACAGCTCTCTAACCTACCAAATAATAGCCAGAATTTAAAATCACAAGCCTTCTCACTTGGTAGTTGTTTTATTGCACCATGCTTTATTTCCATGGAATAAATGTGGTTTTGTGTCAGCTACGACTGTCTCCTAAATGCACGAAGATATTTATGCTGCCAGCCAAGGTCTGCAGGTACACGTGAAAAATGCTATTTCCCTCCCAAAAATTTCTAAAATCATTACCCTGAACTAAAATCCCCATGGGAACAGATTTGTGAGCCACATCATCCTTCTGCCATTGACTGCCATTGACTGGAAGAAGAAGCTTCAGAAATAAAAGTCCTCAGTTCAGCAAAACCCTGAGGTGATTCAGGCACTTGGGAACCACTGTGCTCTCAGTGGCACCAGCCAAATGTTGGAAGATACCTTTGATCTGAAGCTTAAATTTTTCTTTAAATGAACAGTTCATCTGCTCCTCTATAAATGCAGCACTGGAAGCTTCTGTCTCACCTAACACCACCTGCCTGTAAAAAGGACACTGTTTGGGTACAGAAACACACCCTGGAAGTGTCTGTGATTCACTGGGGACCATGGAGAGACATATTCACCTAAGCAGGACTCAATATCTGTTATTTTGGTTAAATATCTCTGCCCTCAGACAAATACTATTGCACAGGAGCAAGATCATCTCCAGGAAAAGAGTCTTTTAGAAAATAGTTTTACCTTATTCTTAAAGAAATAGTAGTGTACAAAACATAGGCCTCAAAACCCTTCAAATAACTGCAGAGGGCTCTGACAAAAATTAAGCATGAAGGCACTTTAAGAGAGAATTTATAGCACAAACTTGGAAAACCATACCAGAGGAGAAAGAGATATGGTGACAAAAATAAACTCCAATAAACTGCAACTCATCTCCTCCTTCTCCTCCCCCCACACCTTTCATTTAATAGTCAGCAGGAGAGATAATAATAAAATACACTGAGAGCCACAAACAGAGATGCTGGTGATAAACTGGAATGTTAAGTACAGTGAGTTATGCTGAAGATGAAAGCAAAGTCAGAAAAGAATGCTACTGCTACTGGTATTAAATGGAGCCTGAAACAGTGCCCTGAGAACACCCAACGACAGCTTGCTTCTTTATCATAGTTCACATGCAAGTTCACACTTCCATAAAGCTTTACTTTTGGGGAATATGTTCAGGATATGAGAAGATTATCATTCTCACTTCCAGGTTGTCCTCGTTAGTTGCAGGGGTTTTTTTGAAGGTGGAAACAGGGAAAAGAAGGGAGCTGTGCATTAGAAGCAACAAGGCAACCAAAAAGCTTGTACGTCTTGGCAAAAGAAAACAATGGCACACAGACTGGAATTTCAGAACCACCATGACAAATTATTTTTCCTTTTACTATTATGCAGTTGCTTTTTATTCATTGTGAAAAATCAAAAGATTAATTCTACTGCCATGATCCAGAGCTGTATAAGGGTTGGACTTGATGATCTCGGAGGTCCTTTCCAACCCAATCCATTCTATGATTCTATAAGCAGGATTTTTAAACAAAGAACTAGTGAAGGTGTGGAACTAGTAAATTGTTATGTCAAGGCAATGAAGTTGAGGAAAGCATTGCTTCTGCTTTTAACAAACACTAACAAGGAGAAAAGCCCTCTGATGTCACAGCGCCACAAACTGAGATGACTACATGGGCATGAAATTAAGGATATACCAAAGATTTTGATGTGGGTGGAGGAAATGGGATTCCTCAATCCCATATTTAAATAGCTACAGAAAGCAGCTTAAAATATTACTCTAGATAATCTAGAAAGAAAAAAAAAAATCTACTCTTTAAGTATCTTTGCTGTGACTTATTGTATCAATGTCCTAAATGGACACAGCAGAGATCTGGCACAGAGCATCCAGATGGACTGAGCAGATGTTATCAGTTTGTGCATTATTAGGACAGAGATGTCATACATTTCAGTGGTTGGAGTTAATAAGACTGAGACTGACTGCTCTTCAGGAAAGGAAATTAGATTTGTCTTATCAAGAAGATGCAACAAAGATAGCTGGAAACCAAGCTCTTCTTCAGTTTTGCCCTATGACTCCACCAATCCATGTGATTTTAGACTATGAAAGTCGCTCCCCCATCCCTCTCATAGTTTGTGGGGCTTTTTATTTTTTCTTTGACATTACAGAAATAATCACACATTTCTGCTTCTAAAAATAATTTGTAATGAAATACTCCAGATATGTGAAAAATCTGGTTGAATCACATTATGACCATTCCTGAGGATGCTTTGGGGAGTAAAGGTTACTCCTAGCATTTTTTAATTTCCCGGTAAGAATTCTGTCACCCAACCATTTATGTGCAAATTTAATGTACCTGCAGAGGTTTTTTAATTCCTTTGTTTTGCATAACATGTATTAAAAAGTTAATCTGATAACAATAGAGCAGAAGCATCATGCTGCTTTACCCTTGGAGAAAATGCTGGGATTCTTCAGCCTGTTTGATAGTCTCTGAACAACACAGGTGTACTCCTAAATTGTCATAAACTGCTCATATGACAAGATTTAAACCAGCAAGCACAAGTCCATGCAGTCTATCAGTAGGAATTAATTAATGGCTAGCATCTTGTTTATACATTTATTCATGTCTTAAACAACTAGGAATCTAATCCTCAATTCCTCAGAATACTGAATAACAGAAATAATTTGGTTTAGGAGATCCAAATATGATTGCCAGAGACTCTTTTCATCACAAATGGCAAAGGGACTCTCAGGCATCAAAGATAACAAGCAGAAAGACAGAGTGCAGGAGAAAGATCTTGTGACCATTTCCACTCTTGCCCTTGCTCCCTGGGCACTTGATGTAGCAGGAAAAGGGGGGTTGCTTCCGGAAAGAAAAAGGTCAGCGCTAAAAAAAAATTACAGGTAGGCATCTAGGCAAAAAATCGGTAACCAGTCACAATTCAGGGAAAACCTGAGGAGGCAGGAGTGGCCTGGCCAGGCCTATCAGTGACTTGAGATCTGGGATGACCATGCAGGACACCCACTGTTACCACCTGAGGCTCCAGGGATTCACTTTTCCAAGAAAGAAGCCCCCTTCAGAGTGAAACACTCACCCTGACAGTGTAGACAGGTGAAAAATTACACAGCTGCTTTTAAAAAAAAATTAAGACTTTTTAAAAAAGAGGGCCATACAATTAACAAGTAAATTAATGCAGAATAATCAACATGTAATGCTTGTAAGCTTGTCATCCATTCTTTCTTCTCTCCATTTTTTCCTTCCAATCTGCCAGCTGTTTACATACCCTCTGGGGAAGAACTGCCTCTTTTCAAGTCCTTGTTAGCATACATTTACATTGCAGTCAATAAAAATAGCAGATAAAATCCCCTAAATTCATTACTTAAAGCACTTTGGCAAAATTTATTTATTAAACAAACTATAATCTTTCATTATGCCTGCATAAATTTAAAGAAATGCTTGTAATGACTACTGTAGTTTTCTGGCAGACACAATTGTGTACCATCTGCATTGTTAATACATTGTGATTAGGAGTCTACACTGTTCTATGATTAAAAAACACAGTGAGGAAATGCTGATGACACAAGGAAATACTTTTTAATGTGCCAGTCCAGGTAAACTGGAAAAATAGACACATTGTTGGGTACCTAAATCTTACTATTTCACCATCCCACAATTAAAAACATAAATTAACACTAGACAGAAAATATGAAAATGTCCTATGAAACCCCAGTTTTTGTGCTAATTCCCCCTGCACTCTGTGGCAACTGAGTGGTCCTTGGGTACAATAAAAAATGTCTTAGGTCCTTTGGAGGTGACCACAAAATTAGACAGTAATTTCTAGTCCCATCCCACGCTTTTAATGTGACAGATCATTGCAGTATAATTTAAAATGTAAATAATAAATACTTTAAGACTATCACCTTTCAAAATGGAAGAAGAGTCACTAAGTCCTGTAGAAAGTCTTTGCCACCTCATCTCAGATAGCAAAGCTGAATAAACACACTGCTTCAGTCTTCAGCCATTATCTGATCCCATTGCCCAGCATCACTTTATAGCTGAACAGGGTCCAGCTACTGCATTAGTTGTATACACTGATCCTGTGGGAATCAGTCCAACAACTTCAATTGTACCACTTTCTTTCTTCATAAATACAGACACACACAGTAGGACCACCACTACCACTTGTCTCAGACACATCAGTGGACACAAAATTCCATGTTTCCTCATTAAATGAAAGAAATAGGGAAAGAACACTGCTGATAAACTTCACCCACACTGAATTGCATACTCCCCAAGAGCGAGACTGTTCCTTAGGAACAATAAACCTGCCTGTTTCATGATTCTTCAGTGTTGAAGAAAACTACATGAAGCAAGAGGAAAGCAAGAGAGAAGTCTAAATTTCATTGAGCCAACATAACTCTTTGATTTCCAGATGACTGGAAATTAACTCCTACTGAACAGACTCAAAAAAATCTTTCCCTATCCTGATAAAACTATAAACTTCCCAAGCAGTGCTAAATGCACATATTATTAAGATTGTGACAATGTTCCCTATCACCTGCTGTGCTGTGACATCACAGAAACTGCCACCCTTGAAGCAGCTCGTGCTGTAATATTACACAAGGCTCTCTGTCATGGGAAGCACTTCTCACACTGATTTCCAAGGCCCAGCTTCACACCATTTACCTTTCTCATCCACTAATCTGTAAGACAGGCTGGCCACAGCTCTTCTAGAAGCTAAGGGAAATGGATGTTAATTTAGAAATCCACCTCTTATACAGGCAGAGGAGTTAACTCTCTCCTTCTCCACCACCTACAGAAGGAACTTATTGCAGATGAAACCTCTTCCAGTTGTCACCTGGCTACAGCTGGGTGAAATGCAGCCCTTCATCTCCTCCGTATTTTCTAAGCTTATCTCTAATTTTTATTATAATGTACTAAGCTTTTCCTTGTTAGCTGCCTACACTCAAGACTCTTCAGGAGAGAAGAGGTTCAGAGCACAAAAGCTTTCCCTGGTCTAAATTCACAAACAATAAACATGCCCCTGGAGGCCATGATGTGCCAACCTTGCCTGTTTCTCATCAAAACTGAGTTAGTACATAAAGAAAAACTTTGAGTCCCTTGTGCATCTATTCAATTTCAGCCCTTAAGAAGTGGAAACCATAAGATCCCCTTGTTTAATACAAAATGTCGACTCTCCTCCAACAATTGTGTTGGGCAGCTTAGTGGGAGTTCTAAAAAACCATTTAGATTACTGTTAAAATTCAGACATGCTTCTGACGACTAATGCTTATAACCCACTGTCACAAGTGATGAGAAGCAAACAAATTGCCCAAGTTGTGTATCTGGCTACTGTAGGACACTATTCTGAACATTTTGTTATAGAAATGGAGGCTTTGTGAAAAATATCGCTTTAGGCTTCTTAAAACTGCCTTGCTGATTTTGATTTCAAGAGGAATTCTTGCTTGCAGTACGAAGAAGCTCTACTAAAATGAATTCCATATTTCTGCCTGACAAGGGTCTTTTCATTATTTGATAAACCCAGGTATTTAGTGTGCAGCTCCTCCTGAAATCAAGAATCATACCTACCTGAAAGCATCTAAACATGACAGAAGAAAAGAACTGCTCCTGTTTCTAACACAGTATGAAGACATTTAAGGATTTCCCAAGCTTACTACCAGAAAACCTGGCCATGAAAAGCAAACTCAACAGGACATGAGTGTAAAAAGCACCACAGCTCACTCTGAACTCTAGTCTTCAATACAAGTGCACTGAATACTAGTTCTTTTCAATTCTATTCCCACTAACACAGCTAGCCAAGAAATCTGTCTCAAAACAGTTAAATGCACTATGTAGAAGTACCAAACCCATGCCAGGACTCCTTTTCCTTTTGAAACATTACAATAAAATGGGTTTCAGGTGAGATTAAAAGGAGTAGCAAATCACTTTTATTTACTAGTGGTGATGTCTACTTGATTCAAGGACATTTCATTGAATTCATCTTGGTGTTTTTCTTAAAACTCACATAATGTGCTTTCATAAGGTTATTGTTTTTACCTCACAGACATGAAAAATAAAAGCAAAAAAACTGAATCTCATTGAAAATTAGAAGTATCAGCAACTGAGTGTGAAAAGACTAATTCCATAGAATTGTACCAAACCTCGGATGATTTATCATGACAGAGAAAATGAAGAGAAGTTGCTAAGATGGGTGCACCTCGGTTGATTATAAATATTCTATAAATAGGAAATATTTATCAGGACAAAAGATGCATCATGAAATGATTCATATTAAATAAATGACAAGTTCTTAAGGTTTGTGTCTGCAGTAGATCTTTAGGTATTTGCACCCATGCATGCAGCTCAAATTATGTGCCCTTAACTTACTTGGTCAGTAAATTTTCTAGTAGTTCATCAGACAGTGGCAACCTGAAGGATTTGCAAATAGTCCTGCACGTCTCATAGGGCAGCACTCCACATCTGCATATCAGAAAGAGAGGGGTAGAAGCATACATTAGTTATTTTCTAGGTTTAATTCAAATGAATATTTCTGTGAATAGGAAAATGCATGAGGAATATCAGGGTAAACTAGACAAGGTTTTATGAAATTTCTCTATTACAAAGCCAAGAAACTTGAAGGTCACATCATGGTCTCTCTCGCCCATACTGAGGTCTTGAATGAATCCCTGTGATTCTTTACAAAAGAAAAAAAAGCAAATGAGTTGCACAAATAATCCAAATCCTTTCTTTTTTCCCTTAAATAACTATTTTTCCTCTTTGCTTTCAAGTCTTGTGTTTTGCCTGTGAACAGGTATCTGCTGTCACAGAGTGTTCAGTACAGCACCTATAATAAAATGTCCACACACAAACTGAAAGAGGTAAAAAGTAGGTCCTTTTCTTGTCTACTCTCAAGCGCTGAGAGAGGCTTAAGATTACCAAAAATATTCTTTACCCACAATATAACATTTACTCAGCAACAAACAGAAAGTAGGTAAATTTACAAGCAGAGCTTCCAAAATAACAGCTTAGGATGAATAAAGGAAACTTACTTTTCACGGTCGTTGTATATAAACACTGCAGACAGCTGATCAAAACTCTCAAAGCTATTTTTCTTTAGTTTTTCATGAGCCACTGCGAGGAGGAAGGTGAGGTCTATTTGACTGTCATCTCTCACACCATAGTGGCGCCCAAGAGTCATAATTTCGTGTTCTGAAAATGCTCCGCCAGCAACACGGACGATCCAATTTCTGGTCACAAAAACAACAGCCTAAATTAGTTTTAAGTAAGTGAGTTAAAACCAGTTAAAAATAACTAAATTTGGGAGGGGAAAGATGCCCACATTTCATCAGTACTTGGCTATACATACAAAGATACATACTAATCATAAATGAAGAGTTTTACCAGAGATGTCACCCTGGTGTGGAATATTAGCAGAGGTTAATTTTGCCATTGCATTTATTCAGAAGATAGTGGCATAACAAGGTATTGCCCTGTCTTGTTCCTAATTGCATTTTGCATTCTGCAGCACGTGGTTAATTGTCTGTAAACACAAAGCAAGCACAACAGCAGCAACAAAGAACACACAGAGAGAAGTGACAATGGCAGAGGAGAAGTGAGGCAGAAGATGCCAGGAGAGAACAGAATATGAATCAGCTGCCAAGCCACACTTCACGGAGTTCACAAAGCATTGTGAAAGCTGGGCCTGATGGGCAGCTTTCAGGGAAAAGCAGGGCAAAGGGAAACAGAAATTCGTCACAGAGAAAGGGAAGAAAATTGCACCCAACTTGTAATCACAAACCCTTCTGGAAAGAATGGAAGACAGGAGGCAGAAGCAAGAACAATTTAAGCCTGGACATTGTAAGTGAAAATCACATCCCATGCACTCCCAAGACTGTATGTGCTGCTCAGACCAATCAGCCCAGTCCAAGGAAAAAGAAATGTTCCTGAGATCCATCTGATTGTCCAATGCTGGCACTGATTGTTCGTTCCCTCAGCTGTACAAGGCCTCTTTGGGGCGGTCCCATGGTGTAATGGAGAGCACTCCGGTCTCCAAATCCAAAGGTCGCGAGTTCGAGTCTCAGTAGGGGCCGCCTCCGGCAGTTCAAGCCTCCCTGCCATCCGATCCCATCAGATCTCGGATGCTCAGCAGGGTCAGTCCCGGTTAGTACCGGGTGCTGTGACAGTCCCGAGGACTTCACTGTCACTGTCCCAGCTCGCTCGGCTGTGACAAATGAACCTCAGGACTTAAACAGTGGGGCCAGTTCCGCACACTGTGCCTCACCTAAAAAAATCCCCTGCGCAGGCTGGAAGGGCATGTGGGGAGAGCCCTTCCCAAATCTTCGTTCGCGAATATTGGCCATTACAAGGCCTCTTGTCAAACCTGGCTTAGTGTAACTGCATTGGTTCTATGATTCCAAACATCTGCCTCTGGCACATCTATATTCAACAAGATGCTTTATCAGCAAGCATCAACATAGGCCTATGTGTCTCAGTCAAAATTAGATGAATTTTATATAATATTTCTGGATAAAGTTCACTGTAATTGCTGATGCAATTAGTGCTGTACCTTGTGGTACCTTTGAGGAGACTGAATCACTGTGATTACACACTGATCCTTGAAAACAAACAGAAGAAATTAGTAGTGATGCACTGAGTTCTGACACAAGACTCAAACCGATGGCTGGAGAATACTTGAACTGTTGAATTCATCTGGTGATGGGTCTCAACACCCACATGCGAACGGAAAGCACAGAAACTTAGGACCCTTCCAAATTTGCAATATTTTAATAAGAAACATAATTTTTCACTTGCTTCCTCTCAGAGGTTTGTGTGGCCCTGTTCAAATGAAGGTGTCCCTTTATATAATATGATTGTGCTTACACAGCTATTAAAAGGACAGATGTTAAACACTGTAGAGTGTCTACTTTAAACCAGCTGGTGGTTTTTTCATATTACACAAATCAGAACAATCCTTTATTTGCAGTGGCAAGAAATAAATACAAGAAAAAGACAAGTTGTTGACAGTAGCAAACCTTATTTGAGATTATGCAAACTTAGTGACCAAAACTTGGTCCATCCACTAATATTATCTTGTCAGTATTATTATCCCACTTACTGAATACCATTATTTATACTGTAGCAGCATTCAGAGATCCAGTCAAAGCTGGAGCCTGCCTACAGTAACGCTACTGGAAACACAAAGAGGAGGACAATGCTGCTGATAAGCCTGGCATTCCAAATGCTTGGGCTGGCAGAGCTGGAAGCACAGAGATAACATCAGCCATCGGAATATTTCCACATACTGGATTTCCATACATGGCACAGATTTTTCCAGTGTCAGGATTTTAAAAGTCTTTTATTTTCTCAGTTCAGTCAGTGACAATCTAATCACCGAAACCCACAGATAAAACTATTGTCTCATTTGGGAACTAAGGAATATTTTAGTGATTGCCAGGAACAAATGAGTGGGACTCAAGAGTCGCAAACAGGATTAAACTCTAAACATCTAAACCCTTCCTGACAAAAAGAAACAAGCTGCAACAATTTTTCCCATAGCTGTGCTATATTTTATTTTCCTTTCTTTTTTCTTTTTGTTCTACAAGAATAAGACAGATTGCAATCTGAATTTATTACAGAAAGAAGAAATAATAATTAACTGCTTAAGGGAGCTGCTTCTCAAGCTGAATTGAAGATAGGCATCTTTGTTAGAGCCACATGGCTCTTTGTCTGTATCAGTGAACAGTCTTGCCAGTAGCTTATGAGAAAAAACAGACTGCATAGGGCTGTGTGATGCACAGGCATCTGAGTTTTAGGTATTTTTGTTCCTTTTTTAACAAAGCTTTCAATAGTTTTAATGATAGCTTAAGGGATAGCTTCAGTGTACCTCACATATTTATTTTCTGGATGAATACCATAGATTTGGATTCTGAATGCAGTTAAAGTAAATTGTGTAATTACAATTCTGCTTCACTACATCATACTTCGACATATATTTTTAAATGCAGCTCATATAAAATTACATAGGTAGAAAGGAAGAAATCTGAACAGCCAAATTCAGAGCACAGTGAAGATTTAGCTGTATTTAAGATAAGAAAAGAGGATTATCATTGAAGCTGTCACAGTGATAATTGCCTGTACTAAAAATAACCATTTATAGTTAGTTATAATAATCAAATGCCACAGCAGATTAAAAATAAACAGTAATGTACACAATTAAAAAAAAAGGAAAGAGCAGAAAGAACAATACATGTTCTATTCACAGAAAAATATCTTTGACTTTTCAGAGATGCAAAGAAATGCTCTTGTCTTTGGCATTAAAAATGCTTCTTTCATTCTAAAATAAGACCTGTATTTTCTGTCAGACCCCTGCATTCCCCCTGCAGGAGGGGTGAAGACATTAGTGGGTGTTCAGACTGGCCCAGGTGGGTACTGAGGCCAAAAGAACATTTATTATGTGGGTTCCTCAGCTCTCGTGCTCATGGAGAGGGCTACCACACTTTTTGTTACTGAAACCAAGTGCCTCAATACACATAATTAGACAAACCTCTCTTCATGCCACAGGTCAGCACCACCCTAAATTAAACAGCTGGGCTGTTCCCAGCTGCACAGAACATGTCCATGATTAAATTAACACCCAACTGAGCCTCTTCTTGACAAAACATTTACCTGCCATTGAAACACTCAACCACCTCTTCTAAAAGCGTTTCCCTGACTTTGTCGTGCAAATGTTCTAAATCTTTGACGTGCTCTTAGTCTGCATGTAAACTTTTGCAGATTATCACTTCATAATTTAAAGTCATAATTATTTTAACTAGCTACAGTGTATATAAATTAAAGCCCTTTTCCAAGCTCTAAAAACTTTCTCCAGATAAACATTAACTTTCAATTTTCTCCCCTTGTTACACTAGTAATAACATTTTCCCTCTTAGTGCAGTTAACAATTCAAAATCTGGCTTCTGTTGAGTAAAATATCTGAGTTCAGAATTATTTTGATCAAAAGCTGCCAATAACTGTGGCCTCTCTTTGTTTTAATCTTACTTATTAACCACTTATTTTTCATTTCTAAATAACAGCTTGTATTAATTTCTCACTACTTTCTCTTTCAATTGCTGGAAGAACCCTCTGCTTTTCTGAGATATTTCTGAAGCAATTCCTGCCTTGCTTGAAATTCCTATGGGGATCACATTCCATGCAATATATATCTACTTATATGCTTTAGTTATTATGACAGTTCCTAAATACACAGTGTATGACTTTTGTGAAAACCAAATGCTTCTAAGTAAAATTTTCTCCTCTGTTCCGCTTAATTAACTTTACCCAACACAGTTCATATGTTCAAGCATCCTGACTGTGGGATAAACTGAAATCAGCTTGTGTTTGAGCATGACTTCCTTTTTCAAGTACCCATTGCCATATCTGGATCATTGCCAGAAACCAGATTTCTGCTTCCTCTGTCTATCCAAATTCTAATTATTGCTCTCACTACTGTTTTCCAGTCTTTTTTAAACATGCTTAAACTGCCTTCTAGAATTTCAATACACCTTGGTTCCATCAAAACTTTTCTTTATCAGTTACTCAAAACTTAAATGACACTATTTTTGGGAGGCAACTCAAACATTCCTACTTTAATTTCAAAACTACTAATTGATTTGTTTGACCCTTAGGATGGACTTTTCTTTGTATTTCAGTGTATATATTGCTATGACTTGTGCCTTCTTCTCAACACCCTGCACCAGCTCCATAAAAAGCAGACACATTTCAGTTGTGCTCTTCAGCTAACTTGAAACTACCACATTTCTCTTTATCCACTTTCTTTTTCACAATCTCCAAGCAAATGCAAAACAAGTCTATGCCATTTGTCAGTGAACATGTGCAGAAAGCATCAAAAAACTGTCACTCTTTATACATTTTGGGGGAATGTGCCTTCACTAAATATTAAACCTCAAATCCACTCTTACCTGAAAGTGTCATAGTCAACCACATCAGTGTGCTCAGAGTCAGTAGTGGCAAAGGTCTTTCTGATTTCTTTGGAACGAGATTCCGTCTTGTCCTTCAGTTTCATGAGGATGACACCAATATCAGCCACAGGGAACTTAAGAAAGGAAGGCAACACAGAGGTTACAAAGACATGAAGGATGGGATGACATCTAGGGGGACCTGGCCAAGCTCAGGAAGCGGGTCCATGAGAATCTCATGAGGCTTAACGAGACCAAGAGCAATGTGCTGCACCTGGGTCAGGGCAACTCCTGGTATCAGTCCAGGCTGAGGGATGAGCAGATGGAGAAGAGTCTTGGGGAGAAGCACTTGGGAGTGCTGGGGGAATGAGAGGCTGGACATGACCCAGCAACACCAACTTTTGGAGTGAGTCCAGAGGAGGCCACCAAGATGATTAGAAGGACAAAACAACTCTCATATGAGGAAAGGCTGAAAGAATTGGGATTGTTCGGCCTGGAAGAGAGAAGACTTCAGGGTGATCTATGTGGCTTACAAGTACTTGAAGGGAGGCTACAAGAAAGATGGAGAGAGATTTTTTACAAGAGCATGGGCTGACAGGACAAGAGGGAATGGCTTCAAACTGACAGAGGTTTAGATTAGGTATTAGGAGGAAGTTCTGTGCTGTGAGGGTGGTAAGGCACTGGCACAGATTGCCCAGACAGGTTACTGGTGCCCCGTCCCTGGAAGTTCTCAAGGCCAGGTTGGGTTGAGCTCTGAACAATCTGGTCTAGTGGAAGGTGTCCCTCACCATGGCAAAGGGGTTGGAGTGAGATTATCTTTAAGGTCCCTTCCAACCCAAGCCATTCTATGGTAAGCACTCTGCAACCAACCATGCATGTTGTCAAGATGTAGGGCAATACTGAACTGCTGAGTATCATCAGTTTCTTCCTTTTCTCACTTCAAATGCATAAATCAGCACTGTGTTAAGTTTGGAGGAAAACTTGATGCTGAAAAAAAAATTGCTTCCTACCGAGAACATAAACAATTCCACAAAAATCATCAGATCATGCACTCTCAGAAAGTTTATCCCAGCTACATAAAAGGGCATCCACTTTTGCTTCAAATGTTGCATTGTGAAAGCAGAAGTGTAAAGTACATTTAAAGTACAGTTCTAATAACTTGGTCCTCATTTTATGTTGGTGCACCTCACTGAATTCTCAAGTAATCAATCTCACCAAGTTTATCTTTTCACCATGGGCTCTAATGAAATATTCCAGCAGATGGTGTCATTTATATGGTACTATGTTGCCTTATATACTCCCAACTAGCAGACTGGACATTTGTTAAGAACCAATTTTTCCTGTTGCGTATAAGAATGTTTAAATGTTTATTTCTTCCTAAACAGGCCATTAAAATAAATTTGAACTCAGATTAAACAGAACTGAGCACTAAGGCTTCCACCCTATGTTCAGATTGTTGTGTTAGTGATCTACCAAAGATTTATTTGCTATATTCATTTTAAACATACAAGTAATTTGTCATTAAATTGGTGTTGAGTTCAAGTATGATTATCTGAGATGTCCTTAGAACTGTCATGCTCTACCTCACTTAAAATGCACAATGAATTAGCTGAAAACAGTTTTCTCCCATGTATTCCAGCAAGCAATGTTATTTTTATTAGTAATTATTTTAAATTTGGTATGAGTGCTATAAAGGAACAGGACACAGAAATTATGCTTCACTCACAACTACATTTAAGTGTGTCTACACTTTTGTTTCAGTCCAAAGAGATCTAGGAAAGAGTATTTAAAGTCCCTGTGACACTGCCAGAGCAGTAAAATTGATCCGAGTTTAATCAATAACCAGTGGTTGCAAGTTCCTCTCAGATTTAGAGAAGGTAATTTCTGTCTATGCCAAAACTCCAGGGGCAGCCCTGGCAGACAAGGCAGTGGGGTAGAGCAGCTGGACCAGCAATCCAAGAGTTTTAGGACAGCAGCATTTCCAGTCCCCTCCCCAAGATGTGACTGCTTGGGCCATAAGGACACAGCTTTTTGCTGATGAAGCAAGGAACAGGTATCGAGAAAAGGCTGAGCAGAAGGACTTAATGAGCAGAGTATTTAAACCATTCAGCCTATTCCTGTCTTCTCCACATTATCAAAACAGCTGTTTTTACATCTTTTTTTCTAAACCACACATTCCAAACACCTACATAGACATTGAGTGTCCCAGTAGCATGGCCATAACTTTACCCACTTTCCCTCTTCTCATGTAATTGCTGACACATCAGCATCGAGTCACTCTCTAGTTTTGTTTGATTGGCTTGACTAAGTCAGAGGTTATTATTCTGAATTCAATAGAATTAAAATCCACTTCCATGTTGCAACAGACAGCAGAGATAGAACAACTGAGATTGTTTCAGAGATGGTGAATTCCCTTCCAAGGAGTGATGCCTTGTTTGAAACAGTCTTTCCCAAATCTGGATAATACCAGCAGGACTGTGCACAACACACATATTCTATTTTTCCAGTAAATTTTCACTTCCAAAATAAATATTTTTTTCCGTCAAATTGAAAAGAAACTAAAAGTGCTGAAAAGTTCTGAGTTAGATCCTTAAAGTTACTTTTGGTACAAGTGGTAATCCAACTTATGACTCAGTGATTTTTCTCTCCTTATAACTTAAAACCAGTACAACAGGTACAATTTTGAAACAGAAAGCTAAAACGCTCCAAATATCTCATACAATGTCAAACAAATGTTCAATATCCACCTGCACTTTACCAATCAAAATTTCCCCTGAATCACCATATAGAACTGTGCTTAAACCAGCAATTTCCAGAAAAAAAACATTCCATATGGATGCCTTTCACCAGTTTTCAGAAAACATACTGATGTATCCTGCTGAAAGAAAACCTCTGTCTATTCAGAAGGAAAATTATTTATTTTTTAATTTTAGAAACAACTGAAAAATAGTCATATTCAAATTGTTTCTCTTTCTTTAAAGTATCTTCCAGCTCTTCTCCAATAACTGCTGAAATTGTTGTGATTGAGGATGTGATCCCCTAATGAAGAGCTGAGGCAAACAAGGTGTGTCCTTACTTTTACCAGGAGGAGAAACAGTCCAGCAGTAAGAAAACATAATGTATAGAGCTTTCTATTTCACTGCTTAAAGCATTTAGCAGCCTTAGCATTTTACATCCACAAGCACCTTGTGGATCTTCCTTGTTATTCCAGGGAAGGCAGGTGGTGCTAATGTGCTAATCCACATTAATTTACAAAGAAATCACACTGTTCTGGTAAAATACATATCAGCAGAAGCACCCCAGCTCTCAGTTTATTGTTGCTCTCCCCTCTGAAAGCAACACCTAATTCAGTATACACAGTAAGTCTGAAGTTGTGACTGTGATATGAATTTCTAATATTACAAGGGAAACGTTTTGGCAGAAAAACATGTATGAACCCAAAAAAACAAATCAAGAAATAAAATAGCCTCATCAGTAAGATTAAATTGGGTGTGCTCACAGTACTGTGCACTGCTCCAGTCTCCAAATCTCAGAGTCACCTTGCAAGGGCAGAATAAAAAGTGTGAAATTCTTAACTAGACAGGATTAGGCTGAGGAGGAAGACTGTCATAGATTTACAAAATTATTAAGTTTGAGCATAAAGAGAATGGGGATCTCTACCACACCCCAGAACACTAGGACTGGCACTGAAACTAGTGGGAGGTTGGTCTAAAACAGATAAAAGATACTTCTTTTATCAAATATTTGTTTTTCATAGCAGGCAGTGAACTTTTTGCTGCCACAGAAAGTTGTGGAACTGACAGTATCTGTAGGTTCAACAGGGGTTACATCAACTCAGGAACAAGAGGTCCATAGAGTCTCAAGAAGGAATAGGAGGGATATTCCTTCTAATAATCCCTAATGCATTACAAGTGGATTCTGAGAAAGGAGAGGGGAAGGGACAGTAAAGAGTGGCCAGACTTGCATGCACTCCTTAGCTGGCACCTCCCAAATCCATTGCTAGGCAGAGAGCACTGGGCTGTGAACTTTGGATGAGGAAACTGGGTACAAATAATTCTGAAAAACATACAGCTAAACCACAGTCCTTAAAGATAATAGAAAATAACAAGAGCCTGCTTCACCTCATTTGCATTCTTCTCCATGTAGCTGAACGTGTACTCATCAGCATCCACCAAAAGAAAGCTGTGACCATGGAAACAAACTCTGGCTCCAACAAACAGATCATGAGCCTGGTAGTATTCAGATGGCTCACTCTTAAAGAGCTCTTGCCCAGGCTTCTTAATGCGACCTCTTTCCAAGAACCTCCCACCAGCTATCCCTGTGGGAAGAGAATTAAAAATAATTAATTGTGGTTTTACTTACGAAAAACAAGCAAAAAAACACACACATGAAAAACTCCAAACCACCAATCAAAAGACACCCCAAAACAGATGATTTATATTTAAATACCAGGTTTTGTGCTTCAGTTTCTTGTCTTGTAACACTCTCTTCCCCTCCCTCTCCTTGCTAAAAGAACTGTCTCTGCCAGTGTCCACAGCAACAGTTACAGTGTGCATATTCTGTGACCTGTCTCATTTGAATGCCTGCCAAACACCTTCCCTGCTTTTGTTTTCTTTTAACTGGGACAGAAATGTGCCTCTCCAAATCTTTCCCATAACCCTGTTGACAGCTGCGGAACTGACCCTTGAGAAACACAAGATGCAAATGTGAGATGCAGGCAATTATCCCTAAACTGTTAAAAGGAAGAAAAGGGGAAAAAAATCACAACTTTAGAGAGCACTGTCCTATGAAGATCATGGGTTCTAACTTCTTTTTAGGGGCTTTTAAATGCTTTTAAAATATAGGAGTGACATGACACTGTCTTCCACACATTGTTCTACCAATGCAATTTAATTGTCATCTGCTCTTTCCTTTGTGAGGTGGGTACATCACATGATTTCTTCTCACATTATGATGATTTTATTCATACCAACAGAAACTGCATATGGCCCTCAAGGGTAGGTAAGATACTAAAAGGAATATTTTACTTTCCAGTATTATCTTCTGGTGCACCATAAGTTGCACTGCACATACCAAGCTTTCTAGAAAACCCTGTCACATGTTTGGTTTCACCAGGATATGTGCCCTACTACAGCTCTGGGGTTTGTTTCCTGTTGATCTTTGAGCTTCCAAGCCAAAAGCACTCTTTAGTAACGTTTAATGATCTCTTAATATCAGGTAGTGATGCAAGTCCAATAAAAGGCTGATGAACAGTGTAATTACAACACCTTTTACAGTCAAAAATAAATGTGAAACCCAAACTACTTATTAAACCAGAGTTCACAGCAGATGTCTGTCTTAATTGCTTTATTAGCACCACAAAAGCAAAAGACAAAAGAAAATACACTATTTCAGTGGTCAGACCTAGCTTGAATCAAAAAATTCCAGTCACTGATGAGACTCTGGGCTTAACACATTCCTTTATACCCCGCTATTAAAACAAACATGAAATTTTTAGGTTATATAATCCTGGCAATTTTTTTTAATATTTAATGTATCTCTATAAGATTGGAACTTCACTCTCACCTCTCTATTTCCTTGCGATTGTGCACTTACATTGGAAATTTATCTTAATAATTCTGTCTCATGATTGTTTTTTAAATGTTACAGATTAGTACATTACAAATGATATAAAGAAAAATGACTGAAAATATCTCATTAAGTCAGAGATTTTACACTGAAACCTGATAAGGAGTTTTGATGGAAATCTACAAGAGCCAGGCTCAAAGCACAAAATAAACACCACAATGTAAGTCCTTCTTCCATTAAGATCAGATCAGAGTTTGCAGGTGTTTGTACAGCTGTTGGCTGGGTCTTACATTGAGTAAAAAAGGGTTGTGATCTTCTGCATGGGGAGCCAAAGTTCTCATGCCTTGACCCCCATCTCAAGAAGTGCTTCAATATGTCCAGCCCTGTGAACTCTGCAGTTTCACACTGTTACTGGTAGTGTGAAGTACTTCTCTGCAACCTTCAGGATGCTGAACTGAGGAAACTACGAGCAACTTATTACTTCCATTGGGATCTGAGGCTTTACTTGCCAATTTGTACCATGTAAATTAAAAGGCCAAAATAGCTTTCTGAACCTGTGCACAAAAGGGATGGTC
This sequence comes from Sakesphorus luctuosus, assembly GCA_013396695.1. Lineage (NCBI taxonomy): Eukaryota > Metazoa > Chordata > Aves > Passeriformes > Thamnophilidae > Sakesphorus > Sakesphorus luctuosus. The sequence goes on from VWZD01011362.1 coordinate 45,830, forward strand.
AGGTTACATTGCACACCTTGCTCTTTTTCCCTGGCCACTCTCATCTGACCTCTGCAAAGCCTTTTCACTCTTAACATTGAAGAAACTCACTTTCCTTCAGACAGGACTAAAATGAGGTAGGGATAGTGAGAGAAGAGAAAGAAAGAAGAAAGAAAAGAAGGGAAGTGGGAACAAAGACACTTCTCAGTCCCAGGCTTCTTTCCAACAGCTGCTCTACCTTCTCTACCCCATCCCTACTCCTTATCCTGGCTCTTCAATGCTGTTCTCACTAAACTCTTCATTGGCCAATTCTTAGCCACATCCTCCCATTTTACCTTTCTACCATCTCTGAAAATCAGCTACTCCATCCACTTTAAGATCCCAGGGAAGTTAAAAACCCATTTACAGACACATGACCCTCACATGTGTCTTGAAGCATTTGTTCCTATTAGCATGCAAACTCTGCCCATTTATTGTTTCACATTTTGTTTGACTGGCAACGTTCACTGGGCTCCCAGATGGGATCCCAGCATATATTCCCATTCCAAAACAGGAGGAAGGAAGGCAGACAGCAATCTCTGGCCTGGCACTCATGCTGTTGATAGCCTGACCAGCTGAGCACATCTGCACTGCACAGTGTGGGGCTCTGGCTCTGCTCTGGCTGCTGTAGCAGGAATTTGGGCTCTAAAGACACAGCTACTATTTTTGGGTTTTCAAACTGCCTGGAGGTGTGTGTGGGCCATGCTGCAGTCCCAGGCAGTGGAGGTTTACAGCACAAAACTGAGGGTAGGTATTGCACCCCTGGGTGTGGCAGAAGGATTTCTGAGTCTGCAAAACCTCCCAGGATAGTGTTAGATCACTAATAAGGGTGGAGCAAGCCAAATCTGGTGCAGCATTGCCCTTACTGAAAGACCTCCAGGAGGGACACCAGGTTCTCTGGGACCTTGTCTAGCTGGAATGGTGCGAAAGAGAACCAGGAATGGCCAAACAGACAATATATATATGATTGGGGTCCAAGATTCAAACTGCTCTCTGGACTTCTTTAACATAACAGTGAAGCTCTACCATTAACATCCTTTATGTCTCCAGACACAATGAATGCCAAATATGTCATTCACTAGGGGAGAACCGAGCTGCCCTGGAGCCTCACAGCAGCATTGCATAATATATAGATAAAATATATAGATAAGTGCATGTGTATTTAGCTGCAGCAGAAGAAGTTGTATAAATTACAGGCCACTGGTTGGCAGGAAAAGAGTAAAATAATGATGGCAGGACACTGCTGCCAAAAGGAGTGCTAAATCTTGATGTAATGAAGCAGGACCAACTGGGAATGCTTACTGGAGCCTCAAGCAGGTTATCTACACATTTTCACTTCTCAGAGAATTGCTTGTAATTTAGTTGGGTGTGAAGTTCCTATTTAAGCATTCATAATATAGCTGGATACAAGCAGAGATGCCATTGGAGGTTCTTTGGATTGAAAAGGCTCAAACCTTCCCAAAAATCCTGCTCGTGTGCAGGGTGTTCAAAATCACTTAGTAGGACCACAGGCACAGAAAGTGTTCTCCAGGAATACAGAAGGCTCTAGATATTCACCACACAGATAGGATGTTCATTCATAGGTCTGAAAAGTATTAACATCAGAAATCATTTTCAGTAAAGGCTGAAGTGTAGGGTCACAAGAACACTCTGTCCTTAACTCCAAGCTGGATAACTGGATCTCAGAAAGTCAACTGCTGGCACCAGAGCCTAAAGCAAAGGGGAGGGAACAGTCCTCCCTGGGACAGTCCTTGCTGTGACAGTGAGAACAGGTCAGTGCTGAGCACAGTGATGTGGTCACCATTGCAGGGGGTACCTGAAGTCTCACACAGGTGCTCTGTGCCAAGAAGCTGATTTAGGGCAATTCGAGCAGCATCAAAAAGAGCAATTCATGAGGTTCCACAAGAGCCTAATAGGGTAACTAAGGAAACCTTCTATCACTTGTTTTCCCTTGTCTTTGAATGTGGTTTCCTGATGTTTTTCTCTCTATGGGTTTATCAGAAGATGAGAGTAGCTTTTAGGCACATGTTGAGAGGTGCCAGAGCCCTTCTGGATGTTAACTCTGAAACTGTTGCTGCACAAGTTTTGTGGGCTCCTCAGAAATACACTAATCTCTCCAACAGGGTCATGCTATGCCAAAGCTTCCCTATTTCTCTGAGTTACAGAATGACTTCCTGACATCCTTCCCAGTCCTATGTGCTTCCATCTGTGCACAAGACACTTCAAGGAAACAAAAAGATGCTTGAAAATCACAAAACCTTTCATATCCTCAGCTGGAGGCAGCCTACAACAGACAACTGTGGTCAAAAGAATTTAACCATGACGTTTGGCAACCCTGCTCCAGCAACAGGATAAATGTGATCAAGCAACTGAGAAGTAACAAAGCGTTTGTCACTTAAACACTGGCAGTCTGGCTCCCTGAATTCAGGGCAGTATTATACAAACACACACAGACAGACTCTAGCACAGGGCAATCTTCACTCTTTACATGCTCAACTCTTCATGATTAATGATGAAGTATGTTAAAAAGTGTCACAGCCGTTTTGCTTTCATGAGCTGCTTCTACACAATGGATGCTGTACAGGTTTCATAACATGATTTTGCAAAACAAAGGATTTAGTCTTTCATTCTTTATGTCTTACATTTCCTGTCCCTATTTATCATCAGTAACAATACAATTCCTGCATGTTATGCACAACAAAAGCAAGTGTTTAAAGGTCATCTTTTCAAATTAAAATGTAATAAAAGTTCTAATGCATTAAACTTGCAGTTCCCAAAGGATATTGTGAAGTCACGCAATGAACAGCATAATTCTGGGGGAGGAAGATCATGAATTACTATGACATACAGCTATGCAAGACAATGCAGTGGACCTGCTGATGTAATTACCTTTGCATTTAAAAATCCACATCCCTGTTTCTGCTAACTCTGAGTCTGGCCACGATGTTTATTGGAAACTCCAACCAAATGAGCAGGGAAACTGGGCCTGACTTACCTGTGTTTCGCTCTGCGTATTCAAAAACTGAGATGGTGTCATCGGCCAGGAAGTAGGAGATAATGAATTTCCGATCCTTGTCAATGGGACTGTCTGTGATGAACTTTGCACCGAAGCGCAGCGTGTTACTTTCCATGCCGTATCTACAAAAGGCACAGGAAAAGGTAAGAAATCAAAAACAGAGCATGAGAAAAGGTTTCACCCCTAAGAGATGCCTTCCCCTGAGTTTTGTAACATACATTAATTGTGTTATTCCTGGACCAAGAAGGGAAATGGCATAAGATTCACTACTTCGTCAAAAACCATTTTCAGCTTAAATTAACAGAACCAGCTGGAGTCAGCCAGATAGAAAGGAATAATTTTCAGGGGAAAATTATTTCTCTGCCACAAATCTGGAATGAATTTGTATTCAAGTTCAGTTGCAAATCAAGCTCCAAGTTTCTTTCCAGAAAATTTATAAGAGAAGAACACATTTAGGCATTTATATTTACAAATTAAACTCTGAATAGCAATTCATACCAGGATTAGCTCCACAAATTCAGGTCCACCAGATGATCTTACTAGTTGGATATTTGTTAAGTGATTGTGTTTTAAATAATTTGCAGTGACTCTATATGCCTTTTTTCAACAGTTTTCTTCTTTTACAGGGGTTCTACAGGTGAATCTTTGGCACAAGACTTTGCTCTTTTGGTTAGGCTCCAACAACTGCTGCCTGACAAACCATTTCATAATGAAAAGTAAAGGGTTACAGCTTTAAAAGGGCTACAGTAAACTGCATGAAATTCAGCAGACAAAAAAAAAGGTAAGTATCAGAAAGTCAAACACAAAACCAAATCTGTCTCGGACTGCTGGATCATACAAAATTCCTGACTAATGCCTGGACTAAGACTTCCATCAGACTCCCACTGAAGACAGTAGAGGAAAGGAGGTAGGGGATGTGAAGGTCAGAATATTTGCCTTCTCCAAAGGGAAATTTTGCAGAGTTTGCACAAAACTGTAGTACCATGTCACTAACCCAGTCCTCATGCACCTGTCCCTTAAAAGTCTGATAAGTTGTATATTTTGCTGAAAAAAATTACATCCCTACATAACATTTATCTTCTTCAGGAAAATACCTAATTTAAAAAATTGAAATTATTTTTAACGCAAAATACCTGTCTTTTTCCAGAAATTTCCTGAAATCTTTGTGGGGAGCCTTGGGAAGTAGACTCTTACAGGAACCCAGAGAATCCTCTTCAGAACCAAATCCAGTATAAGGAGGAATAGGTTTTTCTGGTTTTGGAGGTGGTGGAGCTTTATATTGAACTGGAGTGAAATCCTCTGCATTAAAGACAGCAAGACTTATTTATTACTGCTGTGGTGAAGCCATTCTACTAAGAATTTAAACTTACAATATGAATGAGAAACTTATTAGCCTATCAGTGTAACAGAGCACTGATCAAAGTCAAACCAGGATCCCTCCTACTGTTACAGGGTAGAAAAAGATTCCACAGAGCCAACAGCAAAAGTATTGTTTCTTCAAGAGTTTTAGGATTTCATCTATAATCTTAAAATGTTTGAAAAATATCACTGAGATATACAGGGAAAAGGAAAGACAAATAGAGTTTCAAAATGGGATAAAATAGTAAATTAAAAATTCGAAATTAATTTTTGAGTTTTATCCTTTGAGACAACATGATTAAGTAAATAATTGGCTTATGAGTTTCCTGCCCTGTGCTTCTGGCTAGAGGAAAATAAACACATAAATAAATAAAATTTTATTCATTATTTAAAACATACATATATAAGAAGTCTTCAGTACACTGAAGCCAATAGCTTCAGTCCATGTTATTATATCCAGAATTTTGGAAGCTTTGTTTTTCCTCATTCTCCCCAGTGTCAAGTCCACCTTTGCAGTGATCAATGACAATCCCAGATACACAGCAGGAGCTCTCCTGGTTCAGCAGAGGCATTTCTGGTCAGGGACCTGCACTCAGTTCCCACAGAGGCTGCCACTGAAATCCGTGCTTTCCTGATCCTCTTGATTCCTCTGCTGGTGAAAATCTTGCTGTACCATTTGGCCCCTTGTTGCACCCCTGCACTGTCCAGAACAGCAACACAGTTTGCTGCTTAAATAAAGTCAATGAAAAATGGAAAAGGTGAGGGGGAAAACATGTAACGTGTACATGGGAAAAGGTAAAAGGGCAGACCAGAGGCAACTGAGGACATCAGCCATAGGAACACAGGGTAATTCAGGTCAGACAGGACCTTGGGAAGTCTCTGGCAGGGTCTCCTGCTCAGCACAGGGCCAGCCCCAGGCCAGGCCAGGTTGCCCAGGGCTGTGTCCAGTTGGGGCTCAACACCTCCCAGGGCAGAGTCTGCACAGCGTGCCCCAGGGAACAAAGTTTTTCCTGATATCCTACTCTGACACTCGTCGTTTCTCCTTACACCTGGAGCTTCCTGCCACACCCCTGAGAAGGGACAGCCTGCCTGCTCTCCCGACCTCCCCATGGGTGGACACAAGTGGCCACTCGGGGCCCTTCCCAGCCTGAACAAACCATGGTCCCCAAGTGTTCCTCAGCCCTGACTATCCTGGGGCCTCTCCTGAACTCGCCCTGGCTGGTCTGTGCCTTTCCTGGCTTGGCAGACCCAAAATGGGACACAGTGCCTTGTTTGGGTCTCACAGGCAAAAGACAAACACACGAACCAAACTGGAAGAAGATGGACCATAAACCACAGCCAAAGGGACAAAGGCTGACATAAGTGACCAGTGTACAAAAGTGGATCACATGAAATAAAAGCTTTTCCTCTTTAAAACTTAACTTTTCTATCCAGAAATGAGGAGACATGAATAAACTAAACTCATAGCATGGGTTTTAGTGCCAATAGAGGAGGATGACAAAACTCCTGTCACTCAGAACACTGAACTGGTTTGTGATTAAAATGTTTTAAACACGGCTATATGAGAAGATCAGAGCACAACATTCTTAAAATCTGACTTGCCTAGCAGCAGTGTGAGTCGAAAAATAAAGCAAGCATTCAAATGTCAGAGTTTTGCTTTAACTGGAAAACACAATGAGATCTCCTTTGGCCTTTACTTCTTAGAAGAACATGATCGGACTCGAAAAGCTGATACTTTCACCTAAATCAGTCAAAAAGGGGGATTATAAAACCATGTTAACATTTTTCTCCATAAAAAATACATGTGCCCCTTCTGTGATTCAGAAGCAAAAAGGCCAAGCCAATGTGAGAAAGTCCATTCAGAAATTTTCCAAGGCATCTCCACCATGAAAGAGTGTGTGTGTGTATAAACACACTCCAAAATCATAGAATCATAGAATGGTTTGGGTTGGAAGAGACCTTAAAGATCATCTAGTTCAAACTCCCCTGCCATGGGCATTGGCACCTCATACTCAGATGTTGCTCCAGGTTGCTCAGAGCCCCATCCAACCTGTCCTTGAACACTTCCAGGGATGGGGCATCCACAACTTCTCTGGGCAACCTGTTCCAGTGCCTTACCAGCCTCACAGCAAAGAACTTCCTCCTAATAACTAACCTAAACCTACTCTCTCTCAGTTTGAAGTCATTCCCCCTTTCCTGTCCTTACCTGCCACTGGAAATAGTCTCTCTCCATCTTTCTTGCATCTTTCAGGAGGCCACAATTAGGTCATCCTGAACACTTCTCTTTTCCAGGTTGAACAAACCCAATTCTCTCAGCCTTTACATCCCTCTGATCATCTTGGTGGCCTCCTCCAGACTTGCTCCAACAGCTCCACGTCCTTCTTGTGCTGGGACCCCAGAGCTGGATGCAGCACTGCAGGTGGGGTCCACCTGAGCAGAGCAGGGGGACAGAATCCCCTCCTTGACCTGCTGACACACTGCTTTGGATACAGCCCAGGACATGGCTGATTTCTGGGCTGCAACTGCACATGGCTGGGTCATGTCCAGTCTCTCCTCCAGCAGCAATCCCAAATGCTTCTCAGCAGGGCTGCTCTCCATCTACTCATCCCCAGCTTGGACTCTTACTGGGGGTTGCTCTGACACAGGCGCAACACCTTACACTCCACTTACCAAATCTTACTAATCCCATGAGATTCCCTAATTCTACGAGATTCCCTACTTTCTATATACTTTGCTGCCAAAATGCCACACTCACAGCGCCACAGTGTGTAACTAATACAGGCAAATTCTGGATACCATAAACAAGGAGCCTGTAAATCGGCAGAGATGGAGGCAGAGAGCAAACCGCGATGCCCGCAGGCACTGCACACCCCCGGGATTCCCACTCCCGCGCCGCGAAAAACGGCACCGGGAAAAGCGGCACCGGGAAAAGAGGAACCCGGAAAAACAGCACCGGGAAAAACAGCACCGGGGAAAACGGCACCGGGAAAAGCGGCACCGGGGAAAAGCGGCACCGGAGAAAAGCGGCATTGGGAAAAGCGGCACCGGGAAAAGCCGCACCGGGAAAAGCGGCACCGGCTCCGGCGCTCCCGCAGCGCCACCGCGTGGCAGCGCGGCAGGACGGCGGCGACACGAGCCCTGGGATGCTGCTGATCAGCCCGAGAGGTAATTGCTTAATTACGCGACATGTTCCAGCGCATTCCGGCACACAGGAGCCCCTCCTCCTAGCTCGGTGTCCGCAGGTCCTGCCAGAAGTGCTCGGGACCCCTGGACGCAGAGGACAAGATGCTCCTGTCACGGTGTCTGCACATTCACGCTCACGCATCAGGCATTCATTACGAAACGCTGAACCATTTCCCTTTGTATATACTTTAGCACATGTGGATGAAAATTAGATTTTTAAACTGGAAGGAAACTACAAATTAAGAGGAATAGTGTGTCGCCCCTGGAGGGTATGTTAAATCCCTCACAACAAAAGCGTGGAGTAAATGAAGTCCAAAGAGAAGTTCAGCATTTTGGTTCCCATTGCAACCATGAAGTAAAATGACTTGGCTTTATTCATAGAAACATTACTTTGGAAAAGGCCTCTGAGATCATCGAGTCCAACCATTAACCACTGCTCAATTATGTCCCTTAGTGCCACATCTACATGTTTTTTCAACACTTCCAGAGATAGTTCTCTACCACTCTCCTAGGCATCCTCTTTCAGTACTTGACAACCTTTTCAGTCAAGAAATTTTTCCTAATATCCAAAGTAAACCTTCTCTGGCACAGCTTGAGGCCATTTCATCTGTCTTGTCACTTGCTACCTGGGAGAAGAGACCAATCCTCACCTGTCTAGATTCACTAAGGAGAACAGTGCTAACCTCCAGCCTTGTGCCACCCAGGATTTTAGAGGATTATGTATTCAGATTCTCTCCTGTGAGTGAGGAAATTCAGAAGGAAATTGCCATGGAGAAATACAGTTTACAAAACTAGTCAAAAGTTCACATCTGCAACTTGTGAACAGCCAGCTACCTAAGCTGAACACTCATTTCATCTTTGTTCTGCCACACAGCATGAGGGCAGAATCAGACAGGCACTTACATATAAAACTCATTCTTCTCAAGGTGATCACTGGTGCTTGAGAAAATTATCTCTGTCCAGTCTGGCAAAGGAATCAACACTCTCTCCTTCCAGGCTGTAATACATTTATTGTGAATTTACAGCAGGGAGAGAGAGAACAAATTGGAAGTCCAGGATTACAAATTTCTACTTCCAGAAAGAATAGCACGGGTATTTTTTCCATGCAGTTTCCCCCCTCGTTACTGCAGTAACTAGGGGGTTATTTCATACTTGTAGCTTTCTCACAAAATCAAAACCTGACTGAGATTTGAAGAAACACTGGGAACAGCAAGAAACAAAACAGCTTCAGCCACATCTTTAGCATATAAACAGTTTGAAGATTGCAAAGCCTTCTCAGTAAGGAAAACTAAATTCCTCAAGAAGAGTTTGTTGCCAGAGAGGCAGAATTAAACCTGCTCAATTGAGCTGGGCAGCTTTCAATTTCAGTATACACTGAAAGATTCTGGTATACATTGCAAGATTACCTTCTGCCCTCATGAAAGAACTGTAGGAAAACCCTCATGTGCTAGATAAGGCCATATTTCAAGGAAGAGTCAAGTGCTACATACTTTGGATTAGAGTGATAATCATGCTAAATATCAGTATAGAGCAGGCAGGCAAGAAACTCTACTTTCAGAGGAAGTGGCACCTCTGAGCATCACAGGCAAGAACAGGAGAGGGAAATCCTGCTGGACTTGGACAATATAAGAGGTGGTGATAATGTGGAGTGATGGCATTGTTAACATGATCTTCTCTATACATAAGAAGTACAACAAACAGTTGAGACTGGTTTTAATTGAAAGTCTATTTCACAGCTGAGGCAAGAAGTAAAATAAGGTTATAAAACCATCTTCAGAACTTTTACATGCAGGATTAAAGAAAATTTACCGCTCGCAGAACTGTCCATGAAGCTGAAAGGTGACAGTGTTTATCCTGATTCAAAGTAAATCTCCATGTACAGAGTCTTACTTTATGATTAGTACAGTTACCTGAGGAAAAAAGGCATCTGAAGGTGCACAAGTATATTTAGAAGCTGCTGCTCAGCCTCCACCAAGTGTAGTGGAGGGGTTAGACGGCAGAGACACCGACCTCTGACGAGTCTGGTGAAAACTGGCAGCAGGCTTTAATGCCCCGCTGAGGGGAAAGCAAGGAGTCAGCTGTTATCCAGCAGCAGCTGCCTGGCCACCAGCACACATGGACTGTCCAGCCCATCACCCCACACACTGCCCTGCCCAGGCAGCAGGTCAGAGAGGAGCCTGAGAAATGAGGGGGTGGGAGGGTGAGGAGGGCTGGGACAGGAGAGGGATTGCAGGGTGCTGTGAAAAAAAGGCAGAACACCCAGGCTTGGGAGGTGCCGGGACAGTGAGGAAAGATCAGTAGGAAACCAGATTTTACCGGTTTTGTTCCTTCAGGAGTAATTTGTTATTTAAGAAAGAACATTTTATACTCAGCTCTGTGCTAAGATACTTTATTAAGTGAGAAGGACGAGTATCAACTTCCCCCCACTGCACATCAATGTATTTCCCATTGCATCAGGGTGACCGCAGCACCCACACGGCTATAAAAGGTTTTTTCCTCCTCTGAAGCTGCACTAACAAGTCTGGACAGGTAATATCACACATTAATGCATTTTCCCTTGCATTGATAGCACTTCTAAGTTACAGTGATTAGCTTCCTATTGAAGGGTATTATCTATGTTTATCAGTGGAAAAACTCTGCTTTTCACAAACATATTAAAACAGGCAAACCTTACATTGGAGATACACAGGATATCGTAATCATGCTCTTCAAGAGAAATCTAAACTACTCTTAATTCTCCTAAAGGGCAAATTCCATGGGCAAGCCACTTAAGCTAAAACTGCAGACTCACAAATAAATGGCAGCCTCTTTAATGGCTTTGGCAGAAAGGTATAAATTGAAGGGGAGTAATGTGAAAATACAATAACAAAACAGCTGGATTGATGCCATGAGGTGCTGAGGACTGTGCCTTGATGTAAGAATTAATTTATCCACTTGCTTACTCTTACTCAAGTAAATGGTCTCCCTGGACTCGAGCTGCAATTAAGAATGTTTCAGTGTTTAATTGGATTGGAGCGGAATGTTGAGCACTTTGTGGGACTCAGCCCACTGAGAGTATCTTGTACAACCACCAGACACAAACAAAATGTGTAACTCACCCAGAGTAAAAGGTGGACACTCACTTGTTCTCCCTCAAAACGTGCTTCTAAGCTAAAACCTACTCTGATTCAACTCCTGGCTCCCTTCTAGTTAAAAAGTCATACCTATATTTTTTTAATATTGATGGGGAAAGCAAAGTGTGTGAATCTCTTATCTCCAATAAAGTGTGTATTTTCTGTGAACAAGACAGGTTGTATCAAGATGGATGGTTTTTCGTGTTAGCCACAGTGTCTGCCATCATGTATCCTTAAAGGTCTGTGTAAAACACTTCCCATCTCCCAAAGGTCTCAGCTAGAGCACATCTTTGTGGGTTTTGTGTCAAGGAGGCAGAGAAACTGGAGAGAGCACTAAAAAAAAAATATCACAGATATAAAAGAATGGATTATGGAGAAAGAGTGAATGGTTTCCCATAGCAGCAAATGGCCCAGGGAGGTGGGTAGGGTGATAAGGTGGTGTGTTGGAATAGTGCTTAAATATGTACAAGGTTGTCATTAGAAGAGGATACTGAGCAGTTGTTCTCCAGGTTAAACAAAGGTAAGACCAAAAGTGTACCCTCTCAGTTTACACAAACCACATTCAGAGTAGCTATTAAGCATCATTTCTAACTATGAGGTTTGGACAAGATGCCTCAGGAGGCAAAGAAATCTCCTTTACTGGAGAATATTGATTAAAGGCCACACAAACATCTGTCAGTGACCATCTACGTGTATGCACTACCCTGCCTCAGGACAATGGCAACAGATTAGATCACCTACAGCCCCAATTTTCTTAGAATTCTGCACATCAGCAACTTCTGACTCATCCTAACTTGCAAATCATCTAACTTTGACATCCAGGGACATAACTAGTAATTACTGAGCCAGCATTAGAGAAGGGGAAGAGCCTTTGCATTTGTGTAACGCTTGGTTGCACTGCTTGTTTGCTGCAGGATGGTCAGCTGCAGTTCATTTACTGCCTGTCCTGAGTAAGAAAACCCCATTCATAGGTCCAGGATATTTTGCTCAGACAGGATATTGCTGCCAAGCAGTGGCCTTGGCTGAAGAAATTCTCAGGGAAGAAGCCCGTTTTGCACTTCTGGAATTAGACTCCTATTATTGTAGATTCTTATAGGTAATACTCTGGTTATTGAACATGGCTTCTTCACTCACTGGTTAGTATAAGAACAGGAGGGTTTTGGTACAGACATGCAAAGGTGTTATTAAAGAAGTCCTAATGAGGCATGTTTCACCAATTAAATAATTTAGTGTTTAATGGCAGAGGTACATCATGTAATTCCCCCAGTGCAGCAGACAGGCTCTGTTCCACACTCTAGCTGATCACAAGCTAAGGCAGAAGAAATAGCCTACTCCAGTATTTTGTTTCACAATATTAGAGAGAGAGAGGCCAAAGTAGAAATCTTGAACCATATCTGAAAAGTCAGATGCTTAGTTATAGTTATTGAATGAATAAGCTGCCAGAAAATAACTAAGTCATTTTTGCAGGAAAATGTCCATGATGGAACCATTAGCAAGTCCAACTGAGGACATTCAAAGACAGATAAATGAAAACTGCTATTGTTATTCATTTCCAAAATGCTTTTCCATCATGGACAGAGTTGCTAAACGTTTCCAGAATTCAGTGCTGGAACTTCACAGGGTGCATACTCTAATGGCCCAGAGTACACAAAACTGCATTGTAAGAAGGAAGAATGTGATAGTCTAATACTGTCATGTCAGAAAATCTTATTATGTGAGGATTCTGACATCCATACAAAATGAAACATATGGGGAATAATTGAGCTCATTCTACTTACCCGCTCATTACGTGTTCTTTATTATTTTCTGACTGCAAACACAGCTATTGGCACAGGAGTAGGAAGGAGAGGAGAAGAAATGGCAGTCTATCCATGTGACTATTCTGTCATTGTCATTTTAAAATAGAGGCAGTTAGGAAAAGAACATGTGCATTATGTGTTAGTTTTCAATGGAGTAACATATAAGAAAGCTCTTCTGGATCACCTGCAAAATTACTGCTTTGCTGCTAATGGCCTACAACAGATTGTTATTGCTAAATGTTTTAATGAACATGTTTTGTCAGTAATAAAATTTGAAGACAGCTCTGTCAAACTTGGGAGTATAAAAATGCTCATAAGGAAAGGATAATTATCACTACTTACCAATTCCATACTTTTTCCTGTAATATTCTTTAGTGAATTCATCACAATCACAGATTACCATCTTCCTTCCCCAAACATTAATTACTGCCCCTATTTTCAAGTCACAGTCTTTGTAAAACTCCTGATGCACCGCTCCTGTCTAATAAAAAAGGGAACATTCATACAGGGGTTCCATAAATCTCAGAATCCCACAATGTTTTTTAAAATCCAGGTCATTTAATGCATGTGATTTAACACATAACCTTTGAAGTCCATTTGCAAATACAGTTCACCCCATGTTAAGTCACTTCACTTTTACAAATGAGGGATTTACATGAAGTAAACCTCAAGGGTTTGCATTTGAGCTATTCTCTGGTGGCAGCATGATTCTATAAATAACTCTCTTTGTTATAGAGGATAGCAACCATCAAAATTACAAAAAGTGCTATGAGGATATTCACCAGCTGGAGGCATTCAATAACATCTGACCTGCAGAGGGTCCCGAATGTACCAGCCTTTGTTTCTTCCTGACCTTCCCAACACATTGAGAAGAGTGTAACTGGTGATGGTGCCCGGCTGATACATCTCGGTGGGAGCATCCTGCAAGGGAAGAGACCAGCTCTTCAGAAATACAGGTAACAGTGAAGAAAGAGAACTCTGACCTTAGAACTAGAAGGTTTGTTATAGACTGTTATTGTAGTATTTTCCTGGGAGAATTTTTAGTAAGTTCTAAGGTAAGATTACAGCACCAAACCCAAAAGCCAGTCAAAAGCCAGAAGCAGCATCCAGAATTTCACTGTGCATCCAAAGGTAAAGTCTCTTTTTCCTTTGGAGCAAACAGAAAGCAAAGGTCAGCACACCCATGTAGCAATGCACTCTCAATACATGGCTTGGAGGATGTCATGCCAGAAATGAGCTGATGAAGAAAAGCAGCCATCCACTGAGAATGCCTTAACAACTGATGTTTTTAGTGTGGTTTGAATGTACTGAATGTAAATCTGCCTAGTCACTGTCTTCTTCCCAGAAGTCCCCTGCCAGGCCACGGGGCTGGGACACAGATAGTGATCTGGAACTCTCTCCCATTCAATGTAAATCCCCTTACTCTTATTGGCCCAAAGCCAGACTTCCCTCTTGTCCCTCACTGGAGCATTTGTATCCCTCCAAGTCCTTATAAACCTGTTGCCTTGAATAAACCTCCTCTTTGTTCCTGCCCTGACCTGTGGTTACTGTGTGTCCTTTCAAGGGGGGCTCTCAGAGACCACATGGTCGGCCTTGGCATTGAGCACACACTTCTGCCACCCAAAGTACCACATCGTTGTCAACATCTGCTCTAAAGGCTATTATTTTCATTGGCAATAATTATAAAAACATGCAAAGAACCATTCCAGGTTAGCCTGAACTAACGCACAAACACAGGAGATTCAAGTCAGCATGATTCTGTTAGCTAAATCATTTGCATATTTGTTTCTTTTGTGAGTTTCAAAATTAAAGTAGTAATTTATCCCAGGAATACATTACAATTCTTCAAAATGATGAATTAACTGCTGGTGCATGGTAATCAAAATGAGTTATTTTGCCGTACCACCTTCCCTGTCAACCAATTTTTGACTGATCTCCTTCTCAAAATTTCCAGAGGAGGAAGTCAATCCTTAAAATTGCAACATGGCACTTCAGTGGTAGAAGGAGTCTGATAACACAGTGCCATTGATAAATCAGCATCTCAGAACACAGGATGCACAAGGTGAGAAAAGTGTAATATTTTGCTGTTAGGTGTTTACTACGAATTCTCATGCACATCTTTGGCATCACAAATAGATTATCAGAGTTAGAAGGAAAGGAGGGAAAGATCCTCAGTATTTTACTCCGTCTGTGGGCTGATGTTATTCCAACATCAGGATCTGTCTGGAGTGACAAAAAAGTGTATCCAACTCATTAATTTTATAATCATAAGAGGTTACAGAGGAATCAAGCCCTTTGATGATTTTTCTGATAGGAGTCTTTCTCACATAAGCATGTGATTAATGCCCAGCAAAGATTATTGATGGATTCCTATTGATTTTAACCAGCTTTGCTTAAGGTCCCAAATCCAGAAACTCAATTTTAAGAAATCATACTAGATTGGCTACAAAGAGGTATGAGTACTAAAATCGACTTTTCCAAAGGTTGCAGATATAAATCATGGATCAAATCTGAATTCACCTCAGTTTTATATGAGCTTATCAATATTAATTAATTTTCGAGACTTCCATTACTGTAGAGCTTTATTAATAGATTTACCTTAATACACTAATATAGGAGAAAGAAAATCATATGACATCTATGCTTTACTTTAAACATGACAAGCCTAAAGCTAGTTTTCCATCATTTACTAAGTTAGTATATATGTGCAAAACCTAAATCATGCAATGGGGCGGTCCCGTGGCGTAGTGGTGAGCACTTCCGTCTCCGGCTCCTAGGTCGCGAGTTCGAGTCTCAGTATGGGCAGCCCCGGCAGTTAAATGTCACCCTGCCATCCGATCCCGTCAGATCTCGAATGCAAAGCAGGGTCAGCTCCAGTTAGTACTGAGTGCTGTAGACAGTCCTAAGGACCTCAGTGTCACTGTCCAAGCTTGCTCGGCCGTGGCAAATGAACCTTAGGACTTAAACGGTGGGGCCAGCTCTGCGCACGCTGTGCCTCACCTAAAAAATCCACTGCGCAGGCTCGGAGGGCACATGTGGGGAGAGCCCTTCCCAAATCTTCGTTCGCGAAGATTGGCCATTATTATATTATTATTATAAATCATGCAATTACAAATAATACTCTGAAAACACTTTCTAAATATTACAATCCTAGCAGAGGATTTTCAAAACAAGGCATTCAATATTTCTTATTTAGTAGAAGCAGTCAAATGATGATGAAATTTTCATTCCTCACCTTTGGAAGTTTATCTCTTTTGAGGAAAAGTGGAACCACATCCCGGCCTGAGTTTTCTGGTAAAACTTCTCTTATATCAATTGTATCATCAGACAAATAATAACGAAGAACAAGTTCTCGTGGGCCATAGTACTGGCATTCTGAGTCATTCCAGACACAGGTAAAACCTAAAACTTGCCCATCGTACTCCAGAAATTGTTTCAAAGTGTCGAAGCGCTCGTAAGGGTGCAATGGGTTTGTGCTGTCCAGAATGCGCTGAGAAAGAAGTTAAGAGAAATGCATTTTTAATTATTTTCTCTGAAAAACAAGATAACAACTGCATGATACTAACCTCAAAATTTGAGTTTAGGATTTTCAAATGACCCCACACAATTACAGTACAGGAAACACTATTTATGCCATTACCAAGGAAGTGTTTACAGTGTTGCTGTGCCTTCAGAAAATACATGAAAAAAATTTTGGATTGGTTTTAGTCCTTGCTTTTCTTGCAGTAAGGTCCTTCAGATCAGAGAATTGTTAAATTATTTATAGTACAGCTCGCATTTTCCACAAATTGCCCATGGTAATCAGATGACTACAACTCCAAGTAGCATCCCCCTTCCTGATTTACTTCCTTCAGAATTATTCTTATATATAATGTGGCATAAAGAATTGATTATTTCTTTTCCCTTCAGGACTTTTTGTCTTTTAAGTGTAAAACATAGTTTATTAGCTTTTGATTCATGTGCTGCAGCTGGCAGGTACTGGGCATGTATGTTGGTCTGGAAGGGAACAGCAAATCTCCAACTGAAGTCACATTCCAGCTGATGTGACCTGTGCCAAGGTGTTGCCCACAGTCATGGTTGCTGCAAAACCAGTGGCACTGCAATAAACTGGATCCCAGGATGTCTAATTCCAGCTGCTGGGACCTGTGCCAAGGTGCTGCCTACAGTCATGGTTGCTGCAAAACCAGTGGCACTGCAATAAACTGGATCCCAGGATGTCTAATTCCAGCTGTTGGGACCTGTGCCAAGGTGCTGCCTACAGTCATGGTTGCTGTAAAACCAGTGGCACTGCAATAAACTGGATCCCAGGATGATGAACCAATCCAAGGACTGTATTTATACATTGTTAATTCACATATATAAATGGGTAACAGGGTGTTTTTCCTAAGTCAAAATCTGTCACGTCCAGAGGGCATTAAAAAGGGCAATACAACCCTTCCAATCAAAAAAAAAATCTACAAAATAGCTTCCAAAGAAGAATGGTGACAGACATTGATGGGACGATGTAGGGTAAACTGTTTGAATCATTGAATCGTAGAAGGAATCACAGAGTCACAGAAAGAACTGTGGACTGTGGCACTTTATATCATTGTCTAAATTTTTGTTATTTATCCCCAATGCATCTTCAGACCTTAAAAATCTGAGAGAGACAAGGTCTATTCTTTCAGAGAATCAAATCTTAAAATAAGGAGAGCAGAACAAAGTTTTGCCTGCAAATATCCCTGCTGATCAGCAGGACTCTTTCCATTTCAGCCATAGATGCTACAACTCAGTTGTTTCCCTTCTCATTGTTCTCTTTGCTCCTTCCTGAACCTTAAAGATGCAATAAGTAACCAAACATCAACACAGAGCCAGGTAACATTATCACCTATGGGATACCATCTCCAGAAATATGGCAGGAATTTCTTCACAGGAAGGGTTGTTTAGCATTGGAAGGGACTGCCCAGAGAGGTGGTGGTGGAGTCACCATCCCTGGAGGGGTTCAAGGAACTTCTGGAGGGGATGCTTTGTGCTCTGGTCTAGTTGACAAGGTGGTGATTGTTCAGAGGTTGCACTTGATGATCTCAGAGGTTTTTTCCAACCTAAATGATTCTGTGAAATGTGAATCTAAGTGGTTTGCTGCACTTTACACTGGTGTCATTTTCTATCCCGTCACATTCCTTACTTTCCTTCATACCTTCATTTTCTGGCCACCTATTAGAAGTCTGGTGCAAACCAATCTAACTTTGCTCAAACCAGTCCAGAGCAATCAAAACAATTTACCTTCCACAAATTAGGCACAGGAAAGAAAGAGCACAAGGCAGCCAGAATTTGCTAGATAACTTTTCTGTAATTCCTCAATAACTGAGAACACGAAGACATAGATTTTAGTAATTTTTTGTCTTCTGATGCTCTTATTTATCAAATCTTTTTCCCCTCTTCCATTTTCTTTACGCACAAATATGCACCATACTTGACTGTTTTGCTTGTTATTAAAAACCAACCAAACAAACAAAAAAACCCCAAACAAACAAGCAAAAAAACCCAACCAAAATCTAGGCAGGTTATGCAGTACCATACATAATGTTGACACAGTCTAACAATATCAAGACAACTCAGCATGTGTTAATATCTACAGCTGTTACCTGCAAAACCTGAGTAAGGGAAAAGTAACCCATGGCCAGTTTGAATCAACACAGAACCAGGGGATGTATTACAAATGCTGCAAAAAGCTGGCAGCATGAATGAAGATAAACCAACATGTTGGCCTGAGAGTGCCTCAGAGATGTGGAAATTGTCCTACACATCTCAGTCACAGTCACCTCAGATTTTTGCTGCTGAGACCTGCAGCAGTTTGCTCAGCAAGAGCATTAAGCTGAATGCAGCAGACAAAGGAGTATTTGCTGTTTTCAGAGGACCAGGCTGGATCTGTCACAATAGGCTGCATATCATGGGCCAACTGTCCTACTAGAGTCAGGTCAAGTGCCATCTGCACTCATATTAATCAAGAAAAAAAGAACTGGAAGAAACTGTCATTATTCCCTGTGGGAAAAAATCACTCCCATCACTGTTCCCAGGAAGAAAAAAAAGGACCCGAAATCCTGCAAAGGGGAATCCACAGAGCACGTAATTGTGAGAGAGATTTTTGGAGAAGGTGTATCTGTGTGTGTATATGTGTTCCCATATACTTATAAAAGAGGGAACTACCTTCAAATAAAACCTTATGAGTCTTAAAACTGCAGAGCTCTGGGTTCTGTATGGCAGAAGAATTTGCTTTACACGTAAAAAGAGCTGTTTAAAATGTGTGGGGTATAGAAGAAAGATGACAAATTAATAGAACAAGGGAGCCTGCAGAAAGCCATAGGTGTGCTTGAACCACAATTCCAATTAGATCTTCCTTTTAACACTTTAAAATTGTTTATTTTCATTAAATTTGCTCAAACCAAACCCTAAGAAGAACATGTAATAAGTACACCTTTATTTTCCTTTTCAGTTTAATATTGAAAGGTTTATTTTATTTTTCCCAATTAATTTTGTTCTGTTTTAAAATGTGTGTGAACACATCAGGAGAAAATCAGTTATATTTAATTATATAGTACAATGAGCCATATACCAAAGTTTTTAAAAGTAAGTTTTATCCTGGGATTTATTATGTTGGAATAGCTACTTTCTATTGTTTTTTTTAAGAAATAACTTACATAAGGCACATTAATAGTATCAAGTTTTCACTACTACTGCCTCATCTGACCTGTTGTCTCTCTGTGATGTATGGGTCTGCTGGACGAACTCCAGGAGGATTTACTCTGACTCCCATCTTCTTCAGGAAATTTTTTGTATACAGGTCACAATCTACAATCTTAAATATCCGGGAATAAAAGTTGACATCTATGTTGATATTGAAATGATGTATAGTATAGAACTGGTCTTCATGAGGAGGTGGAAGTCGAATCCGATGCCGACGAAGAATAGTTCCTGTGAAAGGGGGATAAAACTTGTCAGGATTTTTAAATACCTAATGGGAGGAACGAAGAAGATGGAGCCAGTCTCCTCTCCATTGTGCCCACTGACAGGATGAGAACCAATTAAAAAGTACAAAATTCCATCTGAACACACAACCACAGTTTTTTTACAGTGAGGGTGATCAAATACCAGAACAGGCTGCTCAAAAAGGTTGCAATGTCTCCATTCTTGAAGATACTTGAAACCCGACAGGACATGGCCCTGGGCATGTCTCTGGATGATTTCTTCATGGGGCAGTGAGGTGGACTGAACAAACAAGGTATCTTCCACCCTCAACAATTCTGGTACTACAATTCTGATACTACAAGTATTTAAAAAAACCTCACAAAAATATTAGAATCAACTTACAAGCTACATCTTTATTAGGTTAAACCAGTTTGTAAGCCATATATTAAAGACAGGTATGCAGCTGCATGTAGGAACACATATGGTTTATTCTAGGTTTGCAAAGAACAGCAGATTGGTCCAGCTAGGACTGAATGGCTTTATTCAACATTATGAGAGAACAAAAAGGACAATAGTCAAAGTTTTGCCATAATCAATACCTCAAATATTTCTGTGAAAATACCCTGTAGAAAATAAAAAGATGGTCCAGCATTCAACCTCAGGCCCTTTGTCGTGCTTATCAACCCAGGCACCTCTCAAGACCAGCTTTACAATGTGTATTTACCCACTGGCTATGACCAGACAGGAACCACCCACCCACAATATTATAATTACTTGCCACGTAGACTCCAAACAGCTTTGAAATTGGAGGAACTGTAAAAGGTGTTGTGACTTAAAGACAAATACAGTAAACACCTGAAAAATGACAAAACTAAAAGTAGTTCCAATACCAACCTACTAATATAATAACAGATTATTAGACACAATTAGTTGAAAGGTCTATCTCATTATCACTCACTACAGAACTGGATCTCTTTCCAGTGCCCTTTAGATATGTATCTGGTTTGGTTTCCCACTGAGTCCTGTTTGATGCTTTTCTAGAACTGCTGTTTTGTTTCAGAGGTAGGTGAGGGTGGAGTGGGGCTTGGGGACAGAGGGAATAATGAGAGGTGGAGCAGGAGGGAGAAAGATATCACTGAGTGCCTTGTTTGGTGTTTGAAGGGCCTTATTCTTAAATTAGTCATGGAAATTTTTTCTTGTTCATTTTATTTCCCTATGGACTAATTTGCATGAAATACCTTTCATTACTATCAGAGTTGTTTGTTAAATTCTAATTCCTACAATGAAAACTTGTCCCTAATTTTTTCAGGAGAATAAAGAAACGAAGCAGATTTCTTTTTTGTTCCCATTAAAATAATTATTTAGGACCTGTTCAGCATCCTGATGTTTCACATGTACCAAGTCCAAAATCCTGGTTACTAATATTTAACTGTAAAACAAGTTTTGTCCTCTATCTGCTTAAACATCTTATATACCTATTTAAGATGCACCCTCAATAAAATATGTTAGAAAAAGTGAAAATTTAGCACATTTTAACATGATGCAAAATTGCATTGCATTAACATTAACGAAACCACATACTTTATTAATCCTTGGGTCACTCCTACAAAAATCAACAGATAATGAGCTAAGTCAGAACATGCAAGTCCCGTTGAATCATAACTTTAGTGAAAATATAATAGTTGACAATTTTCTAATACAGGGTGTTTTCTGAGGGTATATACACCTCAGATTTGGTGAATAAGCCTTCAGCCAGTTTTTTATATCACTTTTCAGGGTAAAATACACAAGCCCATTTTATTTTGAGGGATAAGAATTTCTTTCCTAATGGAAAATGTCTTGCAGAGATAATATCTGTAGCAATCCTTTGCTTTTGTTAGGTATCACTGTGCCTGACATGCACATGGATAGGATACATTTTATACCGTTGAAATTGAAATTTATCAGTGCTTTCCTTCACTGTGCTCTTGGAAAGGGACTTGGAGTACTGCTTTTCTCTGACAGTGGTGGTGGCATTGAGTTCCCACACCACAATTTGCAGCATATCTTCTTGTCTCTTGGGGCTTCTGATTATTTGGCAACCACAGCAGCTGCTTAAGGAGACCTCCCTGGTAGTGAAGGCCTTCTGACAATGAAGCTGGTCAGCAAATCATTTGGTTTCTGCTGTTTCCCTGCTCTGCAGAAGAAATTAAGTGGTATCCAGAGTTCCCTCAGCACAGCTCTCTGACTCTTTGCACAACTCAAGAGTGCATTAGAGAGAGGAGAAGACTGAGAAACACCTGGAGTTTGTACACTCTTTGCACAGAAAGGAGGAGAAGACACCACTACTATTCCTGCAACACAAGGAGTTCACCCCAATAAACAAGAAGGCTTCTTACATTCACTTATTCAGCCATCTCAGAACGTAGCAAGGTCATGATTTGGCCACCATCAAGTATGGCAAAATCACAATTATTTCAAGGCCTCAGGGGAGGTTTAAACTCTCAGATAATTGGTTCTATTGGAGGAGCTGATTGTAACTTCGTTTTCCTGCTTGTACTTTCCATCCAGCCGGCCTTGGGAACCCATCCAGCAGGCAGCTCCACTCTCTTTCTCAGCTGGATGACCTTGGGGAAACCAGCCAGCTGCTCCACTCTGCTCTGGCTTGCAGGGTCTGGATTGCATTGGAAGCTACAATCAATCCCATGGGAACAGAAATGACCTTTTGATAAGACAGTATCAGCCAGCCACAGTCGAGTTAACTGGGAATTAGATGTACAAAACACTTGCACTGCCATATCTAGCCTGGCTCTCTATGGGAGAATTTCTTTTTATATTGAAAGAATGATCATCATTTTGACTGTGGAAGAAGCATGTGGTCGAGTTCACTGTCCTCCTCTTCACTCTGTCCTCCCTTATCTCTATTTGAGTCTTGTGCACTGTTTTGTCCTGGTGTTTTTTCCTTTGATTCTGGTTTCTCAAGTTCAAGTTGGCCTCTGCATTCCTTTCTCTATTTGTACAGATTTCTACTAATGTTTCTAAAATTTTCCAGTTTCCAAAATTAAATGAAGTTTAAATTTCAGGTATTTAGTAGCAACCTTATATGTCCAAGTTCACAGCCAAGTACACCAGCCAATTTTTTGAAGCAGTTTTTAAAGTCCTTGAAACACATTTCTCACAGATTATTTACTTCGTCACTCTGAGATTTTGATCAATGGTAAAAGCACATTTTCTGGCTTTTTTTTTTCTCTGAAGCCAATTTGTTGTAGTTTTGTAAATTCACAAACAAATTTAGAAATTCTTCTTTTTTTGACAACTATTTCTTCACCAGATCTTCCTGCAATCTGTAAGTCTCTCCAAGTTTCTCTCTGCAAAGCCACAACTAGACCAACAGTACAGTGGGACTATTGCATTTCTGCAGTCCCCCCATTCCCAGGAACACCCATTCAGACCATCAGAGTCTCATCTGTGGGTTATGGCACAAGCTCTGGTAACCTCCTGGCCTCAAGGCATTCACCAGCCAAGATAAGATGATCTACCTTTGATCTACCCCACTCTTCTCTATCTTCTCTCCAAAAAGCCTCCTGAGAACAGGATTTCAGCTGTCTTTTACATCTTTTCTGCCAGGGCAAATGTCCAAGTTAAGGTCACCACCACCTTCTGCCTTCAACAGTTCAATTCCACTTTATCCATCACTGGTTTTTGCTGTTCCTCCTTTACAACATCTCTCCTGCCACAGTAACTCTCCAGCTGTCCATGTAGACTGAGCCCATCCTGCTCCTGATGTCCCCACACTTCTTTCTTCACCCACATCCCCACACCTGTGCTCCCTTGTTCAGTGCTGTTTGCCTTTCAACAACTCAAGCTCTCCTACAGTTGAACTCTCCTCTACAAATCTCTGGAATTTTAATTAACTGCAAAGCTGTATTTCAGCAGATGTGCAGAAGACAGCATTATGGTTAAGATCCTGAACTTCAGCTCAGTTCAGTTCCTCATCCTGTTATGACCTTTTCTGTGTGATCATGGCTAAGATTTTCATTCCTTTGTACTTCAGTTTACCAGCTTCACAATGCAGGCACTTACACTTCTGTTGTTGAGCTTACAAATTCCCAGTCAGGATAAGGAATTTGAATAATATAAAACATAAATATAAATAGGTATATATAAATATATATGCAGAGATAGATAGATAGATAGATAGATAGATAGATAGATAGATAGATAGATAGATAGATACATGGATACATAATTATAATAAAGGATGAAATAGGGCAATTTTTGCTTGAAAATGCAGTAATATTAGCAGTTTATGATTTGGGACTTTTTTTTTTAAAGAAACATTGCTTTTGCATATTCCCCATCCCTGGAGGTTTTTAAACTGAGCTTGTCCGTGGCACTGAGTGCCATGATGTGGTAAATGGACTGGAGTTGGACCAAGGGATGGACTTGATGATCTCAGAGGTCTTTTCCAACCCAATTGATTCTATGATTCTATGAGATCATTGTCCAAATGCATCTTGAACTCAGCCAGGCTTGGTTCTGTGACCACTTCCTGGGGGAGGCTGTTCCAGTGCTCAGCCACTCTCTGGGTGAAACATCTTTTCCTGATATCCAGCCTAAACCTCCCCTGCCTCAGTTTCATGCCATTCCCTCGAGCCCTGTCACTGGTGACAAGGGTGATATCACTCTGGGGATAGATACATTGGCAGCATCTGCTCATCTGGGAAAAGAACAAGGTAGTGAAATGGTTAACTTGTTTTGAAAATCGCTGTGTAAGATCCACCAGAATGCACAAAATACCTTTGGGGACTGGGAGGCACAGCCATCCCAAGACATCCTCCTTCTTTGGACTATATCCCTTAAAAACTTTTCATTTTGGCAGTGACCCATAAACACCAAGAAGCAGCAGCTGTGTTCCTCTTCTGCAACAGGATGTTGACCGCTAGGTCACATTTTCGTAGCATAAACCAAGTCCATTAATAACCCAGTAAATCAGCTCAGTAAACCCTCCTCCAAAGCCCTCAGGCTGGTCCAAGTGCAGTGATGTGACACACTGAGGCAAGGCAGCTTCTTAGCCTAGAGGTGTCCAGGAAAAATTACTGTGCCAAGGACACTTTAATCACAAAAGAACCAAGAGGCAGAGGCACAAAAGATGCTCCTCTTCAATAATGGCAGAGACACTGTTGTAGCTAATGAACAATTACAGAGATGCTACTACAGAACTCCCTGTCAGTGCCAAGGTGGGAGGAGCCAGGCTCAACCATGGAGATCTAGAACAAAAATTGCTTCTGCAGAAGTGACACAACACTGATAAAGACCTACCACTGTATGATTTCAAACAACTATATTAGAGAAAAAATGGTATGTTTTTGTATGGGAGGGGATTCAGCCTTAGAAAACCTGCCTCTTGAGAAACTAAGACAATAAAAAAGTTCACATCATGATCTGTAACAAGAAAAGACAATTGTAGCTGTGCACTTACATCCCATTTTAGCCATATGAACTCACATTATGTATCCTTTGGAATGGACTAAGACTGTGCTGAAGAAAAATATAAAGCAAAAAAAAAAAAAAAGGAGTGCTATTAAAAATAGATACCTTGATCTATGCCACTATTTAGCACATGGGGTTCAGTCACTTGAATTGTATCATCTTCAAGGTAGAAGTATATTTTACAGTGCCTGATTCTATAAAGCTCTTGATTTTTGTCAGGCACTTCTTCTTTGAAATAGGCATCAAAATTCAACACCTATTAGAAACAATAAATAAATATAAAGCACCAAAATCACCAACAATTTGCAAAATACATAAAAAACTTATATAGATTAAAAGTAACTAAATGTTTGCATTTCAGGAGGTAGATTTATTTCTCAGAAGTATAAGAATAGAAATCCACAGTAAATCACATAAATTTAAAATTCTTTGCTTGGCATTTTTTATTATCACAACATCTAAGCAGGGATGGAACTCTGAAGTAAAGAAATAAATCTAATATAAAACTATCAGCAGGCTGCTTGGAAAATCTCTCCAACAAAGCATTTTTGATGACACAATGAGCTCCCTAAATACTGAAGCAAATTTTAGACTGCTATTTTATGAATTACTGAAAAATAAAGTGCATCATGACAGCAATGGCTTTACCACTGAGGTAAGTGGAAAGAGTTCTTTTTAAGCAGATCCTGAAAGCTTTCAAATGAACAGTACTGAAGATGCTCAGAGCAAAATTATATTTTTCAGGAGTCATTTACAGCTGTGCAATATTGACATTTCAAAACTTACCTGGTTCTGCAAAAAGTGGGGAAATCTCAGAGAGTACAGCAACTGTTCTTCATGGTCTTTGGCAACAGCAATGATGCCAAAAAACCCACCTCCACTGGAGAGGTGCTCAGTGGTTTATACAGTGGCCTTTATGCCTGCAAGTCCCAGCTCAGACTTGGCAAACCATTACACAACTTTGCACTTCTTGGTATCATTTAGAGTCCTTAATCCCCAAGATCAATATTAAGGGAACATGCAAGAAACATCTGCTTGGTAGTGCATTATCTGCCAGGATTTTTGCTGGGGTAAGTATGGCAGGAAGGAATTCATTAGAACAGGTTTCCATCCTGCCCCCACCCCAACACATCTGGGTCAAATCAGTGCTGATTTATACTTCATTTTTCAGACCGGTTATATTTAATAAATTCAATTACCTTTATTCTTGGTTCATCAGACAAACTAAAGCATTGAAAAAAGACAACTTAGCAGTTCCCTATGTTTCAACAAACATCTACCAGACCTTTGCTTGGAAATGTTTGAAATCTAGTAATTCCCTACCTGGCAGAACACACTGGTTAATGATCTGCACTCCTTTGCTATGTGCCTTTGGGAATCTCAAAGTACTTCCACAAATGCTGATGACAGAGACTTTAAACCACCTAATAGAGAAAAACAACCTCCTTTCCTACATCTGGGGAGGGAGAGCTCGTGGCTTGCCCAGGAGCACAAAACAACAGCCTCCTGTGTCCTACTCAGACTTTTCAACAGGCCCCATTCCCTTCTCTCAGGCAGGTTAAGTGCAAGATTAGAAAAAACTCTGTTTCCATAAATGATTTCAAAGCCTCAGATCCCACTGATTTTCAGCATTCATCAAAGAGTATGACAGACACATTTTTGGCATCTACTCTCCTGCACTATGACCCTCTACCATTAGAGAAATAAAACTCAAATTATAATCAAGTGACATAACCATCACCTGTTAAACTGGTGCCATTAGATCTTCACAGAAAAGAATCCAGACAACTCAGTTATGGTTTGCTTATTTAGTACAATATGCAAATTTCTGCACAACCTACAGACTAAATAGTTGAAAATAAATTAAAAAATTCATTCTGTCCACATTTTTAAACTGTCGGTTTCCCTGTTTCATGTATCAAACACAAAAAAAATCTGATATAGAACAAAGCCAACACATACTCTATCAACCTTCAACATCTCTTCTTCCTTTCATTTGTCTAAACACTCATGTAGAGTGCCATTTTTGCTGACCAAGGTATCCTTTCTGGCCTCCAGCAACTATTCTGGAATGACCAGGAGCTCTGTATAAATCTCTTCTAAAGAAATACTCCAAGGGACTTAAAATATACTCTGGTGGAACCATTGCATCCTAGTCTGAACATCCTGAGCTGCTGATAAGCCATGCAGCCTTTGGAAACATGGAAACTGCTATACCCTCTTCTCCCTACTCTGCCAGTCCCACTGGAATACAGACATTTGACAAACACACTGCTCAAGAGCCCCCTTTCATTACTAACTGTTCTAAATTTTTCAATGTTTTTTTCCTGAGACACTGGCCAGGCAAAATGGTCTGTTTGCACAGAACTCCAAGCACAGTCACATCCTTAATACACTGGATTCTTTTCTTTCTCTGAGCATTCACCTATGTTCTGGTTTATTCCATTTGAGGAGTTTGTGCAGGTTCTTTTGCACTCCTACTTTTTCCTCTTTATACTCTTATCAACATGCTACTGTATGACTGAAATATATGCGGCAAGCAACTGCAATTTTGCAGATTAAAGCAGATGATTCAGGAAGGGTGAGGAGGGGAAGGAACAGAAGAGATGACTTACTTTTCATTTTGAAGTAAAGTTAGTTTTAAAAATACTATACTCCCTAACTGATGTCTCATCTGTAGCACATTGGCTGTGTGCAAAGTTCCCACTCCTGCTCCTTAAAAAACTAAACGTTACTTATGAACACCAAAAGTAACAAATATTGAATAAACTCTGTGGCACCTGGTAAAGTTGGCCCAAAGGGGTTTTGGCACCTGTGGTAGCCAAATTATAAACATCATTTCAAGCACAGGAGGCCTTGTGTGTATTTAATTGTAGCAGAAATTAAATTTACACCTATTAGGCACATGGAATTGCAAAAACTATTTCTCAGCCTACTTAATAATGAAGTTTTTTGCCTTTCCTTCCTCCAGTTACTGTGGCACTGCTGAAAGTTAGAAGCCAAAGAAGAATCGTAAGAAAGCAGATTACATTTCAAAAGATGAACACCACGCAAACCATTTTCCAGGCAGTTCTCTGCTGAGTTATGAACTGCAGCACCAGAGGACAGAGCTGCGTTCCGGGCTCTGAAATGGGGAAGCTAAATTAGTTGGATATCAAGTACAGTGCCCTGTAGGAGTTTGCAATTAATGCCAACACATGAGCCCTCCAGAGGCCAATTCCAAACCTGCAAACTCCTGTCCTGACTGCCCTGAGGGGGCATAGACTGATTAAATAAGGAATGTCCAAAGGTCAGCAAGCTCCTCTCACCAACCAAGGCCAGGTCCCTCTGCCTCCTGCCCACCTAACCCCTTTACTCCATAAATCCCTACCATTCCTTGGATCCAAGGCCTGCTAACTTACACATGGCTCTGAGAAGCCAATACACATCTCCCTGGTCCAAGAAGGGTGTAGTCAAAGCACATGCAGGACTGGCTGAATCCTTAACACCTCAACACACTGGACCAGTCCATACCTGAGCATGTTGCTGAAACCCCTGGGAGCAACACCAGGGATTTCAGAGGCAATGCCAAGCAAGGGCATGTGTAGCTGTTCAAGCCTTACATTTTCTTGTTGTAGTTCTGGTCTGCCAAAGATGAATGTGTAATTGTACTGCAATTACCTGCACGGCTTCTCTTTTAAAGCAGAAATTACAAGATTAGCCATTCTTCCCAATATTTAAAGGCTGTAATCATTTAGTCATGCAACATTTCTGTGATCTGCTGAATGATTTCTTTTTCTGGATCATTTTCCTTCTCTGATTGCAGGCGTTTTGTTTTTTGAAATAAAACATCACTAAGTAGAATTCAATGAAAATTTAAACATGGAAAGTAACAAGAGTGAGCTACAGAATTCCTGTCACCACAGATTACAGTTATTTGGTAACTCCCCAACTTTAAAGGTGTCACTACATTCTTGAAAAATAAAATTAAAAAACACTGACTTAAAACCCCTGGGTCTATAAAGGACATAATCTATTACACATGAACAGATCACATGAAAGTTAAGAAGACTTTGACCATGCAAATACAATGGAATAAGTGAATCCCAAGCATATCATATGGCATTCCACTGAATTTAATGGTTCTCAAATGTACCTTTTCTCCTGGACTGAAGCCTACCTTACATTCATTCTTACCAGGTTGCCAAATAATTCCTTTACTGTCACCATTCACACTCAAACCAAATATGTTAACCACTCCCTTATTTTTGTCACATCCTGTAGGAGATACACCCCAATACAGAAATATTTTTATATGTTGCTGGATATATATTTATATTAATACTCCAAAATGTAAAAATAATGAAAAAATATTTGTTACCTCTCTTTTTGTCTATCTAGAAGCATTTTTTGCGTGCACAAAATAATCTTCTGAAATATCTGACTAACTGAATTTCACCTTTATACTCTATCCTATTGTAGCTATTCATAAAGAAACTATACATATGGATTTCTACATACCTGCTTATCAAATGCTATCCAAGCTGGAGGATTACTCCCCATCCCTTCAGGAAACTCACTGTATTTAGGTTTTGGCCTCTGATCAAGTAATGGTTGACCTCCTATTCCAGGTTTTTCTTCAAACAGCATGGGAACATTATTGCAGAAACCCCAGCGCTGTGACTTGTGGAAATTTTCTCCCCCTATCTGTCAAAAATTTGGAAGAAAAAGAGAAAACATTGTCTGTGTGTTTGTTTTTAAATCCATAATGGTTACCTAGCTAGGCAAGGAGAATTAAACATGTGAAAGTTTCTCTATAATTACTTTTAATAGAGTCTCAAAACCTCTAACAACTGAAATGCTGCAAGTGAAGTGACAATTTTCAGTGGTCCATTTGCCAGTCTTATAGACAAAAATGGAATGATATTCCAGCAATTTACCCAGGCTGGGAGACTGGATGATACCAACTGTTTCCCACAGGCACTCCTTCCCTGCAAGAAGGATTGAGGCACGTGGTAGAAACAAGCAAGTCAACCTCAAGAACTGTTTTTAAAGGTGGGGGAGAAAAAGCTTTTCTACAGCTCTCCAGAGGGCAAATGGAAACAGTTCAGCAGCACTCTGAGAACAGCCTGCTCTTGTTACTCATGTCAAGGATCTTATTTACACTCGTGTCCCCCAGTGCAAAATAAATTCCTCTGTACTAGTGCATACATTTGAATTTTGGGAGGTTGGACCTGAATCAAACGGCAGAATATTCATTCCATCTGGGCTTATTTCAAAACAAGGTCTCTGTAGTGTTTTCTCTACATTATTACTAATTTTTCAGGCAATTAAGGATGGAGTACTTAAAAATATAGGAATAACCAACTGCAAAGAAACCCATTTTGCCTATTTGAATTTCTTGGCTGGGGCTGGAGCCAGTCTTCAAAAGACACAGAAAAGCCCCCATTCCTCACAAGAATGACCTCCTGCCTGTGGGAATGCCCTTCCTCACCAGCTGCCTGCTTTGCTGGCCAGTTCCCTCCAAGGGAGGCAGCTGTGCTGTGCTTGGGCAGCAATGTCCCAGCAACCCACACATCACTCTCCTGCAAGAGGACAGGGAATTAGGAAGATCCACTTCCTTTCAAGGGCAGCAATCCTGGCTTGTTAGCTCCTCTCACTCTACTGTTCTTCCCTGCCTTGCCTTCTCAAATCCTCAAAATACTTTATCCGGGAAGGCAGAGAGGGGACGTTGGGTAACTGCATCCCCACACACTCAGTAAGGGGAGATGAGACATCACCACAGCTGTGCCCTCCCTCAGCCTGGGGCTGGGAGAACATGAGGGAAGTGAGGCTAAAGGGGGAAGAGCTGATGTCATGGATTAGCAAAGGCCCTGGGTAGAGGAAAAGGCTGGACAGCCAAATTTTTCAGAGCAGCACCAGAGCAGGTATGTCAGTGAAGTAGAAGAGGAACAAAACTGCCTCCCCACTGCATTTGTGTTCCCCAGGGGTCTGTGTTGGGTCCAGTCCTGTTTAACATCTTTAGTGATGATTTAGATGAGGGGATTGAGTCCATCAGCAGCAAATTTGCTGATGACACCAAGTTGGGAGGGAGTGTCGACCTGCTGGAAGGCAGGAGGGCTCTGCAGAGGGATCTGGATAGACTGGAGAGATGGGCTGATTGCAATGGGATGAAGTTCAATAAGACCAAGTGCAGGTCCTGCCCTTTGGCCACACCAACCCCCTGCAGCGCTCCAGGCTGGGCACAGAGTGGCTGGAGAGCAGCCAGGCAGAAAGGGACCTGGGGGGACTGAGGGACAGGAAGCTCAACAGGAGCCAACAGTGTGCCCAGGTGGCCAAGAAGGCCAATGGCATCCTGCCCTGGATCAAAACCAGCGTGGCCAGCAGGCCCAGGGCAGTGAGCCTTCCCCTGGACTCTGCCTTGGGGAGGCCACACCTTGAGTGTTGTGTT
>VWZD01011362.1:86219-100565 GCA_013396695.1 Sakesphorus luctuosus
TATTGTTTCATATTATACCTGTTATTTATCATTAAAAATGTATTATTTATTATACATAAAGTATGTTGCATCCATATATATTGTATATGTTACTTATTATACATTATTACTTTCTAAGTGCTAATTACACATTAAATCCAACACTGATGCATGCTAAATTCATTTATTTAATTTTTCACAACTCATGGCCATTTTCATCACGAATCTCTCCAAGTTTGGACAAAAGGGGGCTCTGGGATGACCTTGTCACTCTCCACAGCTCCCTGACAGGAGGTTGTAGCCAGGGGTGGGTCGGGCTCTGCTCCCCTGTGATCAGCCCCAGGACAGGAGGAAATGGCCTCGAGCTGTGCCAGGGGAGGTTCAGGCTGGACATCAGGTGGAATTTCTTCACTGAAGGGGTTGTTGAGCATCAGAAGGTGCTGCCCAGGGAGGTGGTGGAGATGTTTAAGAAATGCATGGATGTGGCTCTTAGTGCTGTGGTTTAGTTGACAAGTTGGTGATTGGTCCAAGGTTGGACTTGATCTCAGAGGTCTTTTCCAACCTAATTGATTCTGTGATTCTGTGAAAATGTGCCTCAGGCCCAGAACCTTTGTCCTCTCACTTTCTCCCCTTTGGTGAGGCGCAGTGACCTCTCTGGACATGGTCCCCCTGCAATACCTCTGGAACTGGGGTCACTGATGGGGCAAATCCCACCTCATTTGCCGTTTTCTGCACCAATTAATTTTTAATGTTTTTCGTTTTGTGACTTATACAGCACATTTTGCTCCGGGGCCCTGGTGGACTTGGGGGAGGTGGGTGTGGGATGCTTTTACAGCTTTTTGTTTGGTTTTTTTTTGCATTTTAGTCCACTGGGATGGTGAAACTGGGTCAGTGGGTTTCCACCTTCTGGTTTCCCAGTGCTGTGTTGCACATCTGCATTTGCATTTAGTGTGGAAAGGTAAACATTTAAAATGTATTTTAATTGAAAATAAGAGGAACCATCATTTGAATCACATTCATTTTGTACAGTGGGTGGTATTATGCTCAAATTTAAATTTCAAACAGAAAATACACAGAGTTTCTCACGGATGGTTTATGGGGGGAAGGGTTTCTTTCTTTAATGGAAGTAACATTTTCCTTGTTAATAAGGGAGGGTGCTTTCCAGATCACTTCCAAAGCCAGTTCCAGAGAACATCAACTATGCTCTGTTATGTTCCTCCATTTTACATAGAGCTGTTCATTAATACATTTTTTTAATTAGAACTGCTTTTTACAGAGAAATGAGTTTATGGAGGTAGTAGCTTAAACCCAAATATTCCAGTTCTGATCTGTCATTACACTGTCTCAGAGGAGCTGTACTTCAGTTGCTTAATGTCCTCGTTCTCATAGATAGAGTGGATCTCCCATGCCATATTTCATACTCTATGATCCATCAGACCATGAAATTCCCATAACATATCATCCCTCCTCCCTGAAACAGAGGCTCGTGGAACAGCATGGGTGATGTGTTCAGTCTGAATGAGCCTGGGAGGGACTCCCTGTGCGGTTCCCAGTTCTCTGAATTGGTATTTAGCCAAAAATATTCTGATTTCAAAAGCTGCTATTTCAGTGAAAATTCATTGGTTTGGTTGTTTGGGATTTTTTTTCTTTGAGGATTGAAATGGGGTAAGAGAGGAAAGGAAGGGAGGAAGGAATTCGGAAGGAAGGAAGGAAAGAAGGAAGAAGGAAGGAAAGAAGGAAGAAAAGAAAGAAGAAAAGAACGAAGAAAGAAGGAAGGAAGGAAGGAAGAAAAGAAGGAAGAAGGGAAGAAAAAGAAGGAAGGAAGAAAAGAAGGAAGGATGAAAAGAAGGAAGGAAGGAAAGGAAGATCTCTCTGAGATGAATGAACCAGCCTTGCTGCAGCTTCTTGCAGAATCCCCATAGGCCTCTTACAACTAATGGCACAGCTTCTCATTTGGGTCAGTAACTAACCATCATCAAAACACAGCAGTGAGGAGCTGGTGTCTCTTTTCACTTTGTTTATCCTCCAAAACTGGTATCTCCTGTTAAGTTTTTGTCACTCATTTCATAGCGAGGTGGTTGGATTGTCTTAATACCCTTCTGCTGGAGGAAGGTCAGTGAAATGCAGAGCATCAGTAAAGTCCAGTGCATTTCCAGCAGAAAATCCTGTGAACTGTCCCTCACCTTCAGGTCAAATCTCTCTTCACAGGATTACCTCTGCCTCACCCAGTGAAGGAGCCACAGGGAGCTGTGGAGAAGGGGAACATCTTCCTTGTGCACCAAAGCACTGCTACAATTTGATATTTTCTACCAGTCTTCAATAATTTTTTCCTTTCAAAAGCAAAGGGAAAAAAAAAAAGAATGTAATCTACTTTAGAACAGAATTGCTTCTTTCTACATTACCTTCTCTTTGGGGTTTCTCTCACATGTTTATCTTTTTTGTTCCTTGCTGTATTCACCCAACAGTACAGACCAAGTGAAAACAAATTAATTTTAATGCCTTTTCTGGGAAAAATAAAAGTACTCCAGGAAAACCAATTTTGATAAAAGCTTTTTATTAAATGAAGATTGTTAATGACAACAACAGCAAGCAGTTGGCAGCACTAAATTAACTGTGTCTTCTGACTACTCTGCAGATGATAGTGGTGGATGTACAGAGGACTGCATTAGTTGTACAGTTCAAAGGAGGAAGAAAGCAGGAGGGAAGCTAAAGCTGGGAAATACATGGAAAACACTGGTTTTGTGATAAAAAGACAGGGATTCTGGTCTTTTTGTATTGGGATGAAGTTTTACTAGCAAACTTGACATGAGTGGGAGGTTCAAATTCTAAACTGAGCAATCCAAAACTTTCTAAAGAGGCTTAATTTTTTTTAAAAAATACTGTTATTTTCTCTGACTGAATGCTGTTGTCTCCAGGCTTGTTAGTCCATTTGTCTGAGTCAAACACCAGGTCTTCCACTTCCAAATTATGTCAGTTTAGAATAGGGAAATTCAGAAAAAAGAGGAGACCAGGAAAGTTTGGCTAAAATCAGTATGATTTAGTGTCACTTGTCTGTGAAGACATGTCTCTGTTTCTGTCATACATGTCACTGCATCCTCTTCCTGGGACTGGTTTCACAGGCTATGTTAAGTCTGGGCTGTCCAAAAGCAGAACAGCCCTTAAAAATATTGATTCCTTATGTTTTTCCATGTCTTCTATTACCTCATTCATTTTGATTTCACTGGTTAATGAACATGTAGCCTATAAAAACTCTCTTTCAGCAGCCAGAAAACAATGCTGAGATCACAGCACTTGGCTGCACTGTGGGGTGCTCCAGACAACCCACGCAGGGGGAAATCAGGCACTTCTGCAGCTGCAGGTCTGTGCTGGCCATGTACCACACAGATGCTTGGTGCAGAATTGCTGCAGCTGCCCACTGGCCCAGGAAGGCAAAATACGAATTTCTACAGCTCAGGGCCTGTGACATTTTTCTCCTGGTGATGCCATGGGGGATAGGAGAACAGAAAAGTTGTTGGGTCCAGTTGGGTCTCACTGGAGGGTTTCCTTAGCTGGAATGACCTTTCCACAGCCAATTGCTCCAGTTCATCCTGTCCTAATAAGGCATGTTTGCAGATCAGCCACCTTGCTCAGATGTGCCATGGCCTGTGGGGAAGTGAGGCATTGGTCAGGGATGAGGGTGGGAGCTGCAGTACCCCGTTGGTGCTCCTCCCTGGCACAGCCTGTGTGCTAGGAGCTCTGCAGGAGGCTGCTTGTCCTCCCCTTCTGTCCCCAGCCCGACACACCATCACAAACTCATCTGGAAACTTAATGGGAGAAGTTTGCTGGCTCACAGAACAAGCTCAGTGGGCATGTTTCACTTTGCTGTGCCCATTTGAAGTGTTTTGAAGTTCCTACTCATCTGATACCCAACTCTTTTACATAAGGTGTGAGCTTCCCAGGGATATTTGCAATCAGCCTGGCTTCCTTGTCATTGAAATTGAGGAGAGTATGAGGGGCTGCTTTCTTAAGTCCCCCACCCTTCTGAAAGTGCACGGAAAAAGAAATATTCTGGGCCTGGTAGATACCTTTGAGTAGCCCCTGCTGCATATATTCAGTGAGATCTGCACTACAGAGTAGCTGTTCTGTTCCTCTCCACTCTCCTTATGTGGGCTGATTTGAGATGCAGGCACGCTAGTGAAAGGAACCTGACAGAAGAGCCTCTAATTTAATTCAGAAGCGGAATGCAGATTTTTTTTTCTTTTTTTCAATTAAACTATAGACACGCATCTAATACGGAATGCAGTGATGGCTGGGAAGTAGGAACAGGAAAGTAATATGAAAGTAGGAACACGGCGCTCGGCGGCAGCGCTGTAACCACACGTCGAAGTGCAGCTGAGCCCCCCGAGCTGTGCCGTCACCTGCGCCTCCCTCCCTCCAGATAACACTCTCTCAGGGTGAAGGCAAATCGCTTGGGAGCACGAAGCCCCCGTGGCAGGGAGGCACAGTGACTGTCCCACAGCCTGACAGGGCAGTCGTCCCCACACAGCCCCATGAAAGCCGGGGAAGTGCTGCCGTCGCTTCAGCTGCAGCGCCCAGACCCCTGGTGCAGATTGTCAGGCACTGTGCAATGAGGAGTGGCACCCACGGGCACAATGAAGAAGGGAGGCAGGTACTACTCTCCTGACTGTATTTAGTTTCCCTTCCTTCAGTCCTGACCTGTTTGGAGATGAAGGGGACTGAATCCATCCTGACCTTCCTCTCACACTGCCTTTCTAACAAAGCTGAGGGGTTTGATTCAACACAAGTGTCAATACACCTTTCCTCCTTTCCAGCAGTGGTGTAATTTGCCAGTGGCCTTACTCTCCATGCCCATTGTCAAAGCTCTCCCATGCAGCCAATGAGGCACCCCATGGCACTAAAAAAGCCCGCCCTGGCTCTGTTCAGCCAGACTTACCAGTCTTCTTCTTCGTGCCTAGGAAAATTCTGTCAGGGTTTCTCCAAGTCTTGCGAGTTGCCTTGAGGATACGCCATGAGGCTGCATGACTGATCAGTCCCTCCCTCTTCTCCCATCCTCCATTTTCATTTAATCTTTTCAGCTGATGGATCAAACAACAACAACAAAAAAACCCCAACAATTTTTAAAATTCCCATGGCAATAAATAGATAGATTACAGTAAATTACCAGAAACTACTATTGATCAAGGCTGGTTTAGAAGTATACTTGCTTTCTACAATCAAGCTTACAATACAATTTCCCCTGCATTCAGCATCTATTTCAATTAACATGAGAGGGGAGGAAATGCCACTTACTTTAAATAAAAAGCTTTCAAGCTATTCTTGCAGGCTGCTTTGAGGATCCAGGACAGATCAAAGCTGCTTTGAGAATTCATCCATTCTACTTCAATATATGATAGCTCATTGTCCATAGGAAAAAATTAAGGCAGTATTAGATATCAAAGCAGCAAGTGAATTTTGGGTTTTCTAAGCAGTGGTCTCAAAACTGGTGAAGCCTACCAGAATAATAACAGAGCAGTAATCCCTTCCATCATAGAGACCAAGACACTGGCAATTGCAGGCACCACATCAGAAATTGTTTCTTAATCAAGTTCTGTCTTCATGATAGTTAGGTCATCTGTATGGATCAAAAGGCTTGATCAATACCAGCTTCTCAAAACTGACTGAAATCAGTCAGTTGTGGATAAATTAGGAATTGAGCTTTACCCCAAACCTAATCCCTTTGCTGATTAGGATTTATTCTAACTTCCAGCCTAAAGGCGATCATGGGAAACAGATCCTTTTGATCCTTGTTTTGGCACTGTCCTTTGAATAATGTGTCTTTTTTACTGTTTGAAGCCTCCTCCTTACGTAAATGCAGATAGCAATCACATCTCCTTTCAGCTTTTGGCCAAGTTTAGGAAATCAGACTTTTTGGCACACTGCTTATGTGATAGTTCATCTTTCTTCTGAACTCCCAGCTCTGCTTTTCTCTCTGCTTGCTCCAGCACGAGTGTGTCTTCCTTGAATAAAGGTATCTATGCACAATAGCCTGAAAGAACTCTCTCTCACTATGGTGCTGCACTGTTCCCGTCACTCTCATCTCTGCTGTCACTCTGTCATGTCTTCTCAATATTTCTTTCTCCTGTTTTTCTGCTTTCTCAGGTTTGTTCTTCCTCCTGCCTCCTCTCATTCCCACTTGTACTGCTTTAGTTCTGCTTCCTTTCTTCACTGATGCTTTTCTCATCGAAGGCCAAAATAAGTGAGAAAAGTGCCAGGTCCTCCTTTCCAAACCTGTTGATTGAACATGCTGAAGAATAAGTGATCTGTGGGGAATAGGATTTATTGGGCTGTTAACTTGAATGGAGCCGTCTGGTTCAGCCTGTCAGGTTTCTGAGCACAATTTCTCCCTGCACGGCTCCACTGCTGCTTTTCCTCTCTCTAAATGTACTTTGAAGGGCTTTTGTACCAGTGTGTGAGGAGTATGGGTAAGACCTAATTTAGGGGATGGGAGAAGCAGACTTCACTATCTATCAGAGGTGTTTTCATGCCCTTAAAATGTGTTTTTCAAGGCAACTACTCCTGATGCTCCATGGCTATATCGCCTTCCATCCTTTGGAATTAGAGTCGCTGTCCTGATGGTGTTTTTCTCTTTCTTTGGAGACAACCTGTGTTAGCACGGAAAGAAATGTCTTCACCTGAAGTTAATCTTGAACTTGTGTTTAAAATCAGTTCTTTCTATGAAGGAGGTACCTATTTTGCTACGTTTCTACCTTAAAGATAGGGCAGACTCCAGATCTTGTCAATTAAAGGATAAAGAAGGTTTGAGTGAGAGATGAAACCCTTCTGCCATGCCAGGGTTCAACATAGCAGGTCACTAGCACATTCCACACCATATTTATCTTTGTGTGCTAAAAGCTGTAGCAAGGTTAGTTGGCAAATAAATAAATGAGTTGAGGTCCAATACTTAAGGGGATTTCAAGTGGCACAAAAACTACAGTGAAAGTTGAGGCCGTAACAACCTTGACAGCGTCCCTTTAAATTACACTTAATAAATACCAGGGAGCTGAAGTGTTCTGTGGTTGTGCATATATTTGTAACAAGCGGTTGCACAAATATTTGGCTCCTAACGATGAACTAAATGGTATGACATTTGCCAGGGAAAATTAATTACTTTAACGTGTGTTGTATAAAATATGAGATAATCATGTAACCTATGTGTATGCTGTACAGTGTTGCTGAGTGACTAAGTTATTACCAAAGGAAATTTATGAGAAAAAAACAAGAAATAGTCAGAGATGCTGTAAATGTCAGGTTATGCTCAAGGGCTTTTTGCGGCTGAATAATTTTTATGTGGATGAGGAGGACGGGATCATGCTGTGAAAAATCAAGTTAGAATGAGTTAATCTTTGTATTTGCACATAATTTTATTGGTATTTAACGTAGCTATGATGTTTCTGTTTCAAATTGTAGGGACAGTTCATAGTGAAGATGACAAGATCAAATCAGACTGAACTGAGTGATCCAGCGTGGTCTCAGCATCAAATTTTAAGCTGTCTGTGTTCAAGAAGAAAAGCTGCCTATTAAAGAAATGAGAAATAAAGTGATCCTGATAGTCAAGTCATGGCTGCTGGTTCGGGCAAAGTCTTACTGCCTAATTTATGTGACTTTTTGGAAAGGTGAAGTAATCTCCCTTAGAGGTCTTGCCTTCTCCGTGCAACTCTCCTGTCTCACAGGCAGGGGAGGTTCAGCAACTGCCAGAGCTCTGCCCTCCTCTCCCACCAGGATGCTTGTCGGAGGAGACCAGACATTCATCCACTGAGAGATGCTCTGTAGAGTCTGCATGAGGCTGTGGAGAGGAGAAAGAAATGGAAAGCAGTAAACTGGAGAAACATGAACTGGAGAGGGAAAAGCAGATACAATTTCTTCTCAACAAAGAGTGTACAGCGTGATAAACCTGATCTCTAAATAGCAGCAGGAAACAATGCAGAGAAAAAATCATGTCCACTACATTCTTCTTATTTCCCCTAACTAAGAAACTCAGATAGATGAGGGTCTTTCTTGAGCAGATGGCAGAATAATTTAAACAAAACTAGGGGTGATTAGTTTGGGGGGACTTTAATTACTCCCGTAGTTCTAAAGAACATGATAAACCAGAGCACAGCCTGCTCAGCAAGTGTCACTGGCATTTTGTCATACAGCAGCACAGAAAGCGGCTTCCAGGTGGTGATCCTGGAGTCCTGGAGTTCCTGCCATGGAAGAGGAACAGCTGGGGAGCATGAAGGTGGAGAACAACATTGGTGAGAGAGTTACAGGCTTTGTAAGCCTCAGAGAAGGAAGGATGGATAACATCAACCTGAAAGCACAGGACTTGAAGGCAGCAGACTTTAATGAACATAGAGCATATTGGCAGGTAAATTCCTCTGGGAATCAAATCTGTGGAAGGAAAGAGCTCCAGAAAGAGTTGATGGTTCATTAAATTTAAAAAAAGAATAAACAAAAGAGAGTAGCAGCAGATTCACAAAACATCCCAGTATGTAGAGAGAACAGAAAATGCAGCAGGAGACATCTGTGAAATCACAAGCTCTTCAATGATCTCAAGTGCAAGATGGGAGTGTACAGAATATAGAAACTAGGTCAAATATCTAAAAATGAATGTTAAAAACCCTCAGCATGAGTGTACAGAAACAAAATCAGAAAGTCTAAAGCACAAAATAAAATACTTCTCCTTTTCTTATACTAATAATGATTTTAAGGGCATTTTTGATTACAACAAAAAAAGAAACCCAGGGAAGAATTACTCTATGGGTAGGAAAATCGGTAGATAATGCTGAGAAGCTCATAAAG
Source organism: Sakesphorus luctuosus (assembly GCA_013396695.1). Classification (NCBI taxonomy): domain Eukaryota; kingdom Metazoa; phylum Chordata; class Aves; order Passeriformes; family Thamnophilidae; genus Sakesphorus; species Sakesphorus luctuosus. Next base: position 95,019 of record VWZD01011362.1, read on the forward strand.
CTTCTTTTTTAAAGAAGACTAGAAGAGGACAAACATAGTGCTTTTGTTAAAAGTAGGGGCAGGGAATTTTGGATCCAGGGAATTAGAAACAATCACAGTCCCTGTGATTTCTAAGAAAAGACTGATACAACCAATCAGGCGGTTTATAATTCCATGAAGTTTATAAATGAGATGAGGCTTGATATGATTTACCTTTTTGCAAATCCACCAGGTTTCCTTTTACGACAAGGAAACAGGTGCTGTAGGTACAAGAGAAACAATATATGCCACACACAAGTGTGTGTGTTCTGCTGGCCAAGGGGGGGCTGGACAGACCTATCACAAACACAGCTTTCAAACAGGTGAAATGGGAGATCCCCTCTGGTCCCCTCTGCCAGTGCTTATCCAGGTGCTTACATTGGAGACTGTGGGGTCTATAATGGCTGTAAAATGCAGGGAGCACCTCAGCTGAAGGGAGCTGGGAGGGTGAGGTGAGTGGGTAGGTTGTGTTCTTGCAGCTGGGAGCAGTTGTGGCCCTTTTAAAAGAGGATGTGCAGTGAGAAGAGGATGTAGGGAGCAGGATGTGGGCTGGTGTGGCTGTTTGCTGAGTAGCTTTGAGCATCCTGTGCTTTTGAGACAAACTGCAGGAAAAGGTGTGGCCAAGGAGAAGACCCCAAAAGCCTTGCAGATAAGAGGGGGACAACCTTCACAGTTCTGAGAGCATCTTGTGGTTCTGTATCCCACATAGTTGTGCCAATGCCTTAAGGAGATCAGAAAATGTGGGGAAGTCCTTTATCTATGTTTGTTGGCCACAGTGGATAGACGTGACAGAAAGTAATTCAGTTACACCAGAAAAAAGCTCAGGCAGTGAGGATGGTGAAGAAGAGCATCACAACCCTGAGCATCTTCATCTCCCAGTGCTTGTAACAACAGGTTAGACAGATTTCTGCCAGGTATGGCTCAGGTACAGGTGATCCACCCCAAGTTCAGTAGGATATTGTGAATGAGTGTGTGCATTTCTTCTTTCAGCACTGTGTTACACCCAGGATTATGGTGTGTCTCTGCAGTAATGGTCTGGCAGGAACCCCCCTGGAAAGGTGAGGGGATGGGTGGCCTTTCACTCCCAGCAATCTGGCTCGTCATTGGCTCCCAGGTGTGCATTCAGTCCTGTCCCTGTGGCCCTTTTCCTCCTGCACAGCTGGTGACTGTATTCTCCCCCAGAAATGGCTGAGGAGATCATAAGGACCCAGCCACCAGGTGCGATATTTTGTCTTGGGGTAGCTGGGCCAGACACTTCAGAGAGAAACACAGGTGTGTGAGTGGGTAACCAGTGAATAAACTGCTCCTTGGTGAAGGAAGAATGGCAAATAAGAGAATTCAGCTCCTACATGAAGAGGTTTAAGTTGTAGTCTGAAGTGCAGCTACCCAAGCCCTGGGGCTGCTTGTGTTTCAACCCCTCTATTGTAACTGTGGCAGTTGTGCAGTGGATGACATTTTCTTTAATTCTTCAAGGCTGTCAAGGCAGTGAAGCTTCATCCCTTCATTCTGTGGAACAGCCTTCCTCTCTTCTCATGCCCTGCCTTTCTGTGTTACTGATGGCTTTTGCTGTCTTACTATGAAAATGTCAGAAGTGCCAACTCTGCCTGCTCTTGGCTGCCTTGGCTTGTAGGGTTCTGATTGCTCCCTGTGTAATTCAAACAGCTTCCTCAGTCTTCATCTGACTTTATTTTTCCCAACTTCCTCAACAATTTTCTTTAATCATGCCTTACATTTCTGTGTCTTGATAGAGAAAGGGCGAACATTTGTCTCTTTTTTAATGGAGAAAGCCAGGTTATTCTGAAGAATGGTGGAGAACAGTAACCTCTTGTGAGATTGTAGTAGTTTTGGCTCTAGTCAGCACAGGTCCCCATTTAGGCCTCAGTTTTCAGCAGGCCTCAAAGGACATGACGCAGATTAGAGGGGACAGGTATCATCTGACTTAAGCAGCCAAAGAGGTGTTTCATATCATCTGACATCATTAGGAAGCGTCGAAGAGTATAACAAGCCAGGGGGGAGGAGTTTCTGCCTTTTCGGTCCATGCTTCGGACCAGGAGGGTTCCTACTCCCTGACTGCTGATATCAGGCCCTGCTGCTGCCGGTCTGCGTGGCTGTTTACCTGGGGAAGTGAGCATATTCCTGTTAATTCCTTTTTCCCTCTTGCTAGGAGGTTTCCTTTGGGGAGGAGGTTTGGTTGGTTCAGAATTCTGCTTGTTAGCTGGGGCGACCTGGGTGAGCCTGTTGTTGTTTCCTGTCACTATGTGCTATTTCATATTTGGTGTTAAGCTTTCCACTTCTCTATATAAATATAAGAACTTCACCATGTCCAAAGCCTCATTTCTGTTTGTTTCCCTCACTCTCCTTCTCTGGGAGTGGACCTTTTGACTGGGTACCAGGCAGTTGGCATTTTGCCAGCTTAAACTATAACAGAGATCCTTGAAATATTTCCCAGGAGAGAGCCAGAGCTGACTCTCATCTGCAGAGAGGTCTGAGTAAGCTCCTTAAGCTAAATCAGCTCTTGTGAGCAGGTGTCTGCAGAGCATTAGGTTGACCACAACCAGATCCAGCGTTCCAGGGGAATCCCTAAATGTTACTGGCACTGAAATGTCATAATACTATTTTCCACTCCATTCCAAACCCTGTTTGTGTTTGACCACTGTTTACGCTGAGCTTCCAGGTGAGTGTCCCAGTCTTCCCCTGGGACCAAGCACTGTGCAGGGGGCTCCAGGTCAGTCTACCCACTAGACATGATTTTGCATTAATGAGCACCAACACAGCTTTATTGTCCCACTGCCCACACACTCAGACTGGACAAAGCTTCTGGCAATTCTTTTTTCTCCATTGGCTCAGCCTAACCTGGATAACTTCATGTCACCTTCAAATGTTGCTCCCCCACCTCCTTTGCAGATCACGAAGAGATACTGCAAATGCCACTCATTTTGTTATGCAACTCATCAGCATATTAATATTAATCAGAATCTTAAAAAAGAAGACTGAGAAAATATTCTGCTTACAAAGACAGGAGATGCCAGGATTAAGGGTTCTTACGCAGTTGTGGTCTGAATCCCTCTGTACAGCACTGCAAGTTTTAGTCCTGGCTATATAGTCTATTATTTAGAGGATCCCTTCTGGTTTAGGAGGCAGTGTAGATTCCAGACTAGATGGATTGTTTCCTGACCAAAGGTGCAGTTCCTGGGTAAATGGACTGTCATTACATGGGCAGAGAGGAAATGCAGCACCATTTCTGATCTGTGCTGGCTGCACAGACAAGATAAAAGGGACTTTGAGATGCAGAGAAAGGTTCTCTCCTAAACATTTTTTTTCTCTGTTTTATGAAGAAGAGGGGAGAGAAGCTGTTACCTTAATTCAATACAACATTACATCTAGAAAAAAGACTGCTTAGTTAATAATGAATTTATTTATATCCATGGGATAGGAATTCACTGACTCCTATCAATAAGAGTCCAAATTGTTTAAATAAAATGGAAAGTGTCAGTGGCTTCTTGACATTTGTCAGTCTGGCTTGGGACAGCTGGTGAAGGGATCTAGAATCCACCTTCCCACACCTACAAGGAGGGCACTGAGGTGAGGCAGATGGGCTCTTCAGGGTTGCATGGCAGAGTGGAGAGGGAAAACAGGCACACATGGAAACAAGAGGCTCAGACTGGACACAGGAGGAACTTGTTCCCCACAATCACAAACCTGAAGTGGAGCAGGTTCCCCAGAGAAGCTGTGCAGGCTCCATCTTGGAGGTTTCCAAGTCCTGTCTTTCTCAAGCCATGAGCAACATGGTTTGATGTCAGAGCTCATCTCTATCTGAGGCCCCCAAGTTCCCTTCATTCCATATCCTCTGCTCCAGCATTGCTTTAACACTCGTTGTTGGCAGTGCATCTCCTACAGGTGGGATCAGCTTGACTGCTGCTCTGCTCCTCAACACCCCTCTCTGCAGCCATTTCTTCCCCCAGAGAAAACAAATCACACTCAGTCCAAGGGAACTTGGTGTTGTGTCACCTGTTGCAAGGTTGTCTGTAGGTTCCAGGTGAGCAGTAACTCACCTAGAACAAGACATGGGACAAGCTGTGAAAGTGGGAAAACACGTCAGGCTACATTTGAACCTTGTAAACTCAACACTGTGATTTCCTCATTTTGTAAAACACAAAAATATGCTTCTCCTTCTGTGTTATGGACCACATTGTGGGGTACATTTTGCAGGTCATCTGTGGAGGCAATTGGAGGCATTTGCACTACTGAGTGTATAGTGGAACTGCTTTTGAGAAAATAATAGAACTGATTATTGAAAAAAATGCCTTTGATTAGTGACATTATTAATTTACTTCACAGGTGCAATGACAGAGCCCTGACAGCAGTTTGGAATACATAACGTTAATCTCAAATTGACTGTGTTTTCGCACCTTGTTTTCCTTGACCAGCAGATGATCAAAAAAACCCAAGAATCCATTCCTAAGACACTGTACATTTAAAAAGTATTTTGCTTCACACAGGAAACATTCAGTGCTCAGGTGATTGCTGTGTCTCTTGACAAGAAGCAAGTGTGTAAATAGGGCAAAAGTGGCCTGAAGTGGTTTGTGCTGCCCGGCCATGGTGATGGGTTGACATCTATACAGAGAATCCATAGGAGGTCCCAGCCACAATCCCCTTTTACCTCCTGTCTCCCCCCCACCAGTATTTCTTCATGCTAGAACCCTCTCAGAACTGGAAAAAGGAGAAGCTGGTTCCTCTGTAATTTCTATAATCAGGAAAGTAAGCATCCCACCTTTCTTCTTCCCTGGGGAGAGATCACCAGGCCAAAATTCACTTCTGCATCTGTAAGCAGCTGGGAAAGGCTGAGCCTTCAGCTGTGTCTATACTGCTTTTTTTTTTTTCTTGGATTCCTAACCCAGAATTTTGGCAGATTCAATGAATTTTGCTTTGGGACAAAATCAGAATCACTGAAATGGTTAGAAACTTTATTAAATGTTAAACATGCAGCAGTATTAAAGAAGCAAACTTAATTTAATTGTAAATAAGTGCCAAAATTCAATATAATCAGATTAATACAATGAACTATAACACATCCATTGAAACAGAATCATGCAATATCAACTGCATTTGCAGTTTGTGCTGATCTGGAGAGGAAAAAAAATGAACCCGGGAAAACAGTCACCAGAGTATTACTGGGAGGTTTTTCTGTTGTACAATTTTTTAAAGAACAAGATATATTTACTTGTCAATTGGAAATTAAACCAGTGAGACTCAGTTAATGCATGACACTGTTCCCTTTGAGCACAAACATGACTCAGAAGCAGTTCACAAAGAAGACAAGCTCTTGCTTAGTTTAGCAACATGACCTGCTTAGTTCTCAAAGGGACCCATCAAACTGAAATTAGGCAGTTAAAAAAAATTCTAAATAAATTCAGGAAGTAACAGATGCTGGGATCCCTCTGCTGATCTATACAGCCTTGAAATCACACTTTCCTCTTTTTTGTTGTTTTTTTTTGGTCAAGTTTCTCTCTTAGTCAGAACCATGAAGGT
>VWZD01011407.1:0-23138 GCA_013396695.1 Sakesphorus luctuosus
CATGGCAGCGCCGCGGTCATGCTGAAGTGCGTCGTGGTGGGGGACGGCGCCGTGGGCAAGACGTGCCTGCTGATGAGCTACGCCAACGACGCCTTCCCCGAGGAGTACGTGCCCACCGTCTTCGACCACTACGCAGGTGAGCGGGCGGGGGCTCGGCTGCCGCCCCTGTGCCCCCTCCCTCCTCGCTGCATCCCCTGGTCCGGCTCTGCCGGCGCCCCGGGAGGGGGCTCGGCCGGGTCTGCCCCCCTCACCCGCTGTGTTTCTCCCCTCGCAGTCAGCGTTACCGTCGGGGGCAAGCAGTACCTGCTGGGGCTCTACGACACGGCCGGCCAGGTGAGTGCCGAGCGCTGCCCGCGGACCCCCGGCCCGTTCCGCCGCCCGGGGCCGTCCCGAAGTTATTCGCAGGGCTGCGGTCCGGGCTGGGCGGTTCGGAAGCGAGTTGGCGGCGGGGGCGATTGGTAAAACCCGATTTAAAAGAAAACCATCGACCCAACCCCGATTCCCGAGGGCGGGCAGGGGGAGACGGGCTTTATTTTCCGCGGGGCCGAGGCCGGGCCGCCGCGGCATGGCCCGGCGCGGGGGCGGGGGATGCCCGCAGGGCAGCGCTCGGCGCTGGGCATCACCCCCGGCCGGCCCCCCTACCCGTGGGGTGCCGACCCTCCCGCCGGCCTGCAGCTGGGAAAATGTGCCCCGTTCGGCGCACAGGGAACACACTGCCCCAGCCGCCTCGGGTCGGATAGAGCCAAGCTGCCGCAGCTTGCCTTGTTTGTGCTTTACAGCGCTCAAATAGCTACAAAGAGTTGTTCAAACTGAAGGTGAAGAATAATAACGTAATTCTTAGCCACTGCCTTTGAGATAACCTGTGTTTCTTGTGCTATCCCAGACAATTCAAATGATTCTTTTGGTTTAGATTACAGCTGTTTGTGAAAGGTGCTGTCATGTCAGCATGGCTCTTAAGTAACTTTATGATGGATAAAATGCTGGATGTTGGGAAGGGTCACAGGTGTAGTGGTTTCTAAAGGTCTCCATAATTCAAGTCACCTCTTCATTAGCTTAAGTTGCACGGCACCAGCCACGGGCTGAGCATGGTCTCTGGGGTTAGAGCGCTTCCAGCTTTCTGGGGATGCCTTATTGGAAACACTTTGTGAAGGGCCTGACCCCAGGAGGTGTGGAGCATATATGGAAATGCTGCATGGGTTTCTGCAAAGCTGTGTATTCCTTATATTAAAACTTCTTGCAGCGTGAGCATGTGCCTTGGTCTCACATGACCTCGGACATGCTTCCTTGTTGTAAAGAGCAACTAGTAAGATAATATCACTGAACTTGCATAGACTGAAGCTGTAATTTTTAACCATGTTATTCCTATACTTAGCTGAAGAACTGCTGCCTGAAATAGTGTATCTTTCTAGATCTGCATATAGCCTTAAGTAAGGGAATCAGCATTTAACTGGTCTTTTACATATTAGTTAGGCTTGAAATCAGTAATATAATTAATTCCATGAGAATTGTAGGAAACAGCCCCATTTCCAGAAAGCTGATACTCTGAAGGGTGAGACTCTTCCCACAAAGACTGACCTCATGGTTGTCATCTCACTGACGTAAACACAAACTAGTCAAATTTATGCCAGCTAAGTGCATTTCTTATTACTGTCATAGTCCTGTTTTTCAATAGTAATTGGTTCAAAACACATCTTGTAAAATGTTGCTTAAGTAGGTTACAAAATGAGGATCTAGTGCTCAGACAAAGAAAGCATTTGGTTAATATGCAACTAGTTTTCTTTTTTTTAATGAGCATTGGAAAGTGTGAAAGCAATTCTAGCACAGCATGCACATAGTTCATTTGGGGATGCCATCTCAAACTACTTGTGCTAGTCTTGTTGCTAGTAATGGGAGTATGTATTGTTTGCTCTGTGTAACCTTAACTAAGGTGGTTTTCTGGTATGCCACTCTGCCTGAATGTGCTGAGTACAAACCCAGGTGACCCTCAACCTCCTCAAAAGCTAGTGGGGTAAATATCCAATTTACAACTAACAGCAAGTGAAGGTGTTCCTGTTATACTAAAACTTTTCAGTCTGAAGTTGTATAACCAGAGGTATACAAAGTCGAGGTAACCTTTTTCTTCCAGTTTCTGAAAAGCTGCAATTTTCAGTTTGAACTACAGAGTAGTTTTTGAGGTACTTAGGAACAGTTCTTGCTGTCCTGATTCTGAAGAGCCTCAGTTCACAGAGGTGTTTTAATGATGCTACTTTACAGATTAATCTGGTCCTGGCAAAATTCTCTATTTAGTCAGAGCTGTGCTGCTAATAAAATCTTTACCACTATGCCCGTCCCACTTCAGCATGTGTGGGGAACTGGTGGACATCTGAGGCTGCCAGTCTAGCAACTTCACTCAGCTGAAAACTGCTTTATCAGAGAGTGGGCTGACAAGCCTGTCTTACCAAAGCTATGCAATAGCAGAAAGCTTACTTTAAAGCTTAAATATATATAGTAAAGATCAGAAAAGACATGAGTTGATGATGCCTTCTCTGTGTTGAGAAAACAGCATGTTGCATCTGGTTCATGCCTGCTGCTCGCACAGAGTTCTGTATGGATCAGATTCTTTGCTGCCCAGAGTTGGGATTTCTGTGCCAGCATACATCAGTGCTTTCATTTCTGTCACCCCCAAATTGTTTTACTGTAAAATATTGGCCTGATAGTATAATTTTCTCAAAATTTGGCAGTGTGTGATCACTGTGGTATCTGAGCAGTTCACAGTCTTCAGTATGTTTGTACTCCCAGCTCTGGACAGAGTATAGGTACCACCTACAGATCTCAATTCAGGGGGAAGAGGAGTGAGGAGGTAAATGAAGGTTTAGACAGCGACCTACTCCAAATCCATGCAGGAAGTCCATAGCAGAGCAAAGATTAAAAACTTTTTGATTCATAGCTGGTGCAGAGCAGGCTCATCGCCCTGAAATACTGACTTACCAGTGTGTGGGTCTCTTTACTTGTGTGGTTATGTATTTAGCAACTTGTGACAGACTTTGCTTTGGCAGAGGAGTTGCAAGCTTTTGAGTTCATCCAGTACTCATTTCTAGCTTGCTTCTTCATAACATAGACAGGATCACATGTAGTAACTATAACGATGACATAAGGCCTCATCTCTTTGTGAGTTTAAAGTAGGTTGAGAATAAATCTATTAAAATCCTACTTTTTCCTAGCTATACATAGCAGGGAAAAATGCCAATAGTGGTTCACGAAGTTCAGTTTATACACAGGCCTTTGGGTGTGTGTGAGTTCAAGATGGCTTTTCTCTGGCTGAAAATACGGAGGCTGTGGTTCAGCAGAAAATAGCCAGTACAGCTGCTGGGCATTGGAGGCTCTCAGAGCCCATTTGGGTTTGCAGCTGTGGAGGCAGCCTCCCATGTCAGGGTGGTGGGTGGGAATTTGGTGCCATTCCTCCAGCAATTCCTCCCAGAGGTGGAGCCAGCAGCTCCTTTTAGCCTTGCTGCTTGCACTCAGTGGGCTTAAAGTGGGTCTTGGTTTCCACAGGATGAGATTAGTGGAACCTACCTGCACTGAAGACCTGCATCAAAGCACTGAATGAAGTTTAAATGTGAGATGCTTGTGATATAGATGCTTGTATGCCTTTGGCTTTGTAGTTACCTGTCTTGCTCCAGGAGACTGTGTGTCAGTACTGTTCTTTGCTGAACAGGGCATGTGGCAAAATCAGTTTGGGAAGAGAACCGTGGCTTCATCAGTTAAGATCACCATGTTGGAGTGCTTTTGAACTGGTGACAATTGATTACCATTTTGATCTTCCGTAACACCAGAAGTGATACTGCCACTCTCATGATATTAACAGTTTTGGAGCAATGTCTGTAAGCAGTCACAAAGAAGTGTGCTGTGTGTCTCCTTGCCATGTCCCACCCCTGGGATAGGTGGGAGGACACACAGGAATTGCCTTTTGGGGATTTCACTCTATATTGAAGGCTGTTTAAAATGGCATTGGAGTCTACCCTCCTGCCAGTCCCTTTTGCTGTGTGTTTTTCATTCATAGTGTCCCTTTCATCCAGTATGTGCTGACTACATACAGGTGGAAGTGTTGCTCTGCTGCTGTGTCTTTGCTGCGAAGGATGGTCGGGACCTAGAAGAAGGATGGAGGGGGTGCAGTAGCAGAGCCTGTGCTGCTCCTCTTGCTCTGGGAAGAGGGATGCTGAGGCACTGCATGGCTGTTTGGTGTAGGTTTGGCACCAAGCCAGCATCTGGGCAGTGCAGAGAGGTATGGTGCAGGGCCTCATAATAACATTTATATTGCTCAGCATCACTTACTATTGTGATACTAGTGTGGCCTCATTGGACAAAGCCAAGGAAACTGTGTTCCTGTCTTTTCACTTTTTTATCTCTGCCTTAAAGGCCCTAATATGTGGTCTGATACAATGAAGCTCTCAGTGCATTCTCAACTATCACCAAACCAGTACCACAAAACACTCTAAGCACAAGAGCAGAACAATCCATTTCTTGGTACTTCTCAGCTCAGACACCAATGGTCACTCTGGGTTGCAGTCACAGCCATCTTAATTCAGATACACTGATTTTTCTGTTGTAACAAAAGCCCTGATGTTGAAAGCAATTTTATGTTGAAGTTGGTCAGGCTGCTGAAGTGTGTAAATCTAACATATTTGAAAGATCTCTGTTAAGGTGATGAATAAAAACAAATGGCTGTAACTGTGAATGTGGCTATCAAAACTGATAGTCACCAAACTTGCAGCAGTTGCTATAAATAAATAGCAGTACTCCTTGCTGGCTGTTTGTCTTGGCTTTGGTAGGTAGCCCTGGTCTAGCAGGTACAACTCCAGTATCGGTACTGAGAGGAGAGACAGCTGATGATCATTTTGTCTGGTCTGTTGTGAAGTAGGAATGTGCCCCCTCAGAGCACACTGCTCCTTCAGACTTGCCCCTACCAGGCAGCCGTAGCACCAAATGCCAGCCTGGAGCAAAGCAGTCTCACACAATGCAAACTCTGCCGTCCTCTGCTGCAGAGTTGTAAACACAAAGACGTTTAACATGATTTTGGCGGATCCTGACATGAAATATTAGCAATTAAGATCCTGTCCCCTTTCTGTCCCCTCCTGTGCCTCCCTCTTCCCACATGCATTTTCCCTCGCTCCCTTTACATGTCCCAGCCGAGCTGGCAGCTGGCGCTGGGAAGCTGCGAGCTCATGAGCTCACTCCCGGCTGGCGTGCTGGCCTATGAATAGCTCAGCCTCCACTGAAGCTGCTCTGTGCCTCAGGATGTTGCCAGCCACGTAGATTTAACAACTGGATGTATGCAGATAAAATAAAAACATGCCTAGATGCTCTCTTTGGAATTTAAGGTTTTCAGTGTAAGAAGAGGTGAAGTGCCTGAGCTTACAATCTCTGTGTTGAGAGTTCTCTAGACAATGGTTTAAGCAAAGACAGACTTTCCCTTTAAAAGGAAGGGGACTTGTACCTTCAGATTTGCTTTTAAAATGGCCTTGCAACAATAATAATCCCAGTGTGAAGCTTGCATTCAAACGCCTCCTTGTGAGCTGTGACTCACGCTTTGAAAGCATCACAGCTTTCCTAGAAGGATAGGTAAGTACTGCTATTGCCAGATGGGGAGTCTCAGGATGGGAGATGTTGCTCTGAGTTCCCAGAAGCATCCACTAGACAGATGTTGGAAACTCAAGAGAGTTATGTTTCATTTTCAGAGTGCCAAAAGCCCCACAGCTCTTCTGAATAGCAACACCTAATTATGTTAAAACCAAATGTAAGGGATGCATTTGAAAATGGAGATCCAGAATGTCTTTTCCACATTGACAGCGAATTAATGGCAGACCAAAATAAAGAACCCAAAACAAACCAAGTTTGAGAGGTTCTCTGAAACTTCAATTTTACCTATGTTAAAAGCACATTTTTGTGAAGACTACTGACCTAGACAGACTCTTGCTAAACATTGCTTATTAAAAAGCCCTTTTTCCTGGGTTGAGTCAGTTGATATCCTTAGTTTGTGGCAGAGTTCTGGCTGAATTTTACTAATTTATAATTTCTTTGAGGTAGTGGCATGTTTCAATCGTATCCGAACATCACCAGCTGAAAAGGCAACACTGAACACAAGCAACTGTTACTGCTGTTCCAGCACAATGTTATTGTGTATCCTCTTACTTCCTGACTTCATTTTAAGATGGTGTGTGCATGTGTGCACCTGCACTCAGTTGGTATCATATAATCTACAGCTGTACTGCAGGAGGCAGGAGTGACGGAATAGGACAACTGGGTAAGGTGGCATAAGCTGATGTAGTTTTTCTGACAGAGAATGCATGAGACCTTGGGATTTTTTGTCAGTCCATAGTCAGACTTCTCGATTGAAATTTGTTTCCCTTGCAAAGAGCTCTTCATATTTTGGTAAATAAGAGAAGTGTAAAAAAAATGCACAGTTTTCAGTAATTTCTTAACTCATGATTCAGTTTCCAAACTACATCTTAAATTAATATTTTGACTAGAGTACTGCCTCCATCACACTGACCTGCAATGTAAAAGGGCTTATAGTGTGTTAGGGTTTGATCCAAAGCTCTGTGTTAGCAGGCACCCTGATTGCTGATTTCAATAAGTTTTGTTCCAGTTCCTTTATTGAGAACACATGGACAAAGCAGACATAAAACTCACTTCAGCAATACCAAAGTTTTGTCAGTCCCAGGCATTCAAAGTGATGAGTCAGCTATTCCTATCTGCAGACACTGCTACATAAAAAACCCTAGGAAATCAGAATGGTTTTTGCCCTTTGCTGCATATGGGTTTTCTTTAAGCCTTTGGACTTCATGTATTCCAGTTTCCTCTGTATCTGTGGGATACTAGAAATTTATCATTCATTTAAAGGTGAAAAGGATGTGATTTTTCTTCACAAGACGCCAGGAAACAGGGCTTTGAGAAATAACAAAAGCACACTGATGCCAAATCCCACAGACATCACTAAAATGGATGCTTTGGGACAGAATCACAGAATGTTAAGGGATTGGAATGGATATTAAAGATCATCTAGTCCTGACCTCCACAGGAACCCCTTCCACTAGCCCAGGCTGCTCAAGGCCTTACCCAACCTACCTTTTCAGGACTTTTTTTTAAACCTCCAAATTAGCAGATCAGTTTCTAACAAAACTACTCTTCTATAATGAGAAAAAAATGCAAATGAGGGCAGAGAAGAGGGAAATGTATCTTTTTACTGCTCTGTTCTGTAGTTTTATACGCAGTCTGTTGGTTTGGATTGGTGACCAGATTAGTTGCGTTAAGGTGGCTGAATGCTACATGACACTTTCAGCAGTTCTAGTGGTTGTGTCATTTGACATGTTAGCAGCTAATGTCCCCAGTGTGTTTCAGTCCTGCTCTGTGCTACATCTGTGCTGTGGCACGTGTGCAGTAATTCTTTGCCATGGCTGGCACTCGCTGTTGTGCATATAAAAATGCAGGTGGCGGCATTATTCTCCAGAGGAAAGGAACATCTGTCAGCTCCTAGGTGAGTGTATTGCTTCAGATGAATAAAACACAGACTGAGAGTGCCTCAGGCAGCTTGTGCTCTAAATTAGACATAGCCATGAATGCTTAAAGACCATCAGTAGGACTTAATGTTGGTTCCATCTTGGTCTGATTTCCAGTTGGGATTCAATGTCAGAGTCAATAAGGAATGGATGTCAGGTGTGATCTCGGATGCATCTTTAGTTATACCAAGCGATAGTCCAGCCACGGGCAATGACATGCCTTCCAAATTCCTCACTTGAGATGGAAAAACTGTAGGGAGTTTTTCAACTGCCGTAACATCTTCTGCAGTGAAATCATCAAGTGTTTTACCACATTCTTCAATGGAAGCCGTAAGCCCTGACAAACTGGGACTGGATGTAAAATGAGGTGCAGAAGACTCTTAGCAACTCCTGTAATTCCAGAAACTCTTTCACCATAGTGTGTTTATTCAACATGCACATGATGGCACTGGTACTCATGCACTGGTGCTCTGCTGAGAAACTGTGCAATGGGGAATTAATCTTGAGGAGTCAGTGTGAAGCTGTAGTTTTCTATCTTACAAAGCTGTTGTTAACTCTCGACTGAAGAACATGATTTTGGGGTTTATTCGTAAAAAGTGAAAGGGAATGGGACACCTAACTGATCAATCTTTCTTGTCTGATCAGGCTTTATGTAGGTAGTAAGTTAAAATACATGTCTGATATGATATGGATAACCATATCAAAGCAACTTTATTCCATAGGCAGTTTTGTCTGTGAGAACAGGTCATATTCTTTGAAAATAAAGTGAAAGAACTCATTTTTTTAAAGAGCAGGTTCTGCAGAGGATCTGAACCAGCTCTCCTGTGTCAGGGGGAATTTTATTTTTTCCCTTGCCTGTATCTGAAAGAAAGGAAAATCCTGATTGTACATGGCTGCAGTCACCACAACTGGGGTGAATTCCTTTCCTGGGGAAAATGGAAATCCTCTGTGGAAGGAGTGCTGTTCATAAACTCACTGACAGTGAGAGAGGAACTGGCAGAGGAACACATCACAGTCTCGAGATTTCTCGTGGACAGGGAGTGAAAGGGTTTGTCCATGGCAGTTACTCTGCCACTTCTTAGCTCCATGGTGGGTAAGCAACTGGTTGAAGTAAAGGTGTGTAAGTGAAGTTGTGCTGGCTGATACTGTTTGCAGTCAGCTGAATCCATGTTCTTTTGTTACAGATGCTAAAATAATTTGCCTTATGAAGAAAATGCAGGGACTTCCACTTCTAGAAAACTATGAAGAAGTCAGCAAGTTGAAGTTCCTGTGGTGAAGGAGAGGAGGGAGGGAGTGTGCTGTTGAGACTGTCTAGGAAAATGGTTTAGCATTATCACATGGCAAGATGTAGGAGTTGGACAGTATTGAATTATACATTAAGACTAGGATCAATCTGATCACTTAAAGGCAATTTTGTGTATAATTAAAGAAATATTCTGCCCTTCTTGTCTGTAACGCTCTAAAATCCATCTTACTAGGTTGCATCTTCCAGTTACTTATTTCTCTCTATACAGAAAAGTTGTTCAGACATGTAAGCAGTTGCACAGTTCTCAAATATGCCAGAAGGAAGTTTTGTGGGGAAAAAAAAATTGTAATTCACAATTCCTGGGCTTTTTCAATGTATAATTCATATGTCCTTTGAACAGTCCTCCTCACAGGAATTCAGAAATGGATTTAGATCAGCTTACTTCATTTTTAGAATACAATGGAAGAGCACTTACCCTGCATTCTTGCAGCCTTTTCTCTAATTTAAAAATAGATGCTGGGCCCAAATCCGCAGCTTTTAGCACTCCCTGGGAAACCTGTGTGAACAAGGCACAACAGGACAATTCTGCTCTATGCTCAGAAGCCTGTGAGGAGACAGAGGGTCTGTAGTGCACTTTTTCCCTGCAGCCAGGAAATAATCACTGCATCTCATTTTGCATGGTCAGAAGCCAGTGGCTACAGATGTAGGCAACTGCAAAATGAAATGCAGTGATCAGAGTAACAGAGCTTGGGCTGCAGGATTGGACAAGCAGACATTTTATGGCAATGCTGTGTCAGTCCAAATTGCAGCTTCCTGCCAAATGGTCATGCATTAGTGGTGCCTTGTGAGTGGCAGTGCCAGGAAACCAACATCCTGGGGGACACTCCACCCTCCTTCCTCGCAACGGGTTACAGTTACACAGCCCAGACTGAAAAAAAAATGGAGAGTGTTTTTTAGCCAGGGAAGCAATTTGTGCTTGGCATGGGGCAGTACAGACCACTTCCCTCTCTCTCCTCCCCCACCAAGCATCTCCTAGAATCAGAAACCACAGGGTGATTCAGCAGGGTGAAGTCTCTTTCCTGGTGTGCTTTTGGAGTAGGCAGTTGCTTTCAGAGGCTTTGACTGGTGCTTATGGCAAAGCTGCAGATCAGCCTTTAGTTCCAAACAATTTGGGGAAGATGGCAAGATGTGTCCAGGGGTAACTGAGCTGTTACAGAGTCCCTTGGGTCCATGTTAGGTACCACAGTCATTATGGTTAATTTCTTAAGTTTTCCAAAATATTACAGTGGCCTTTTGGAACAGAAAGTTATTAAGGGAGGAAAACTGAAAAATGAAGGACAACTTTGAAATGCACTTCAAAAATTAAACTATGGCAATTCACATTGGGAGAGGACTTCTGAATGTTGTTAGGAAGCCCCACTGTGAAACGGGTTAAAACTTGGACTTCTAGCTGAGATTTTGTTCTGCAAGACTCTGCCTCACTGAGCCTTTCTGAGCAGCAGTAGTGATTACCCTTTGCTGCTTGAAGGTTGGATTCCTCTAGCAACTCTGCCTGATGCCTATTTTTGGCTTCCCCTCTAAAAACAGATGGTTGGGAGTGAGAACCTCCTCTTAGGATTGCTGTTGTAAGCTGTGAAAGCAACAGATGGTTGCTAGCACAGAGATCACAAACCCAGAGTTTTTGAGCTCCAGTTTTTCTTCCAGTGGTGCAAGCTTTATTTTGTTCCATCCATTTTATCCCCCTTGGAATAGAAAAGAAATAGGTTTATCCTTTTGTTTATGTCAGTATAACTGGAAGTGCATTGTTAAAATTTCATTCCTAAGCTGCAAAACACATACAATGATTCACTACTTTGGTTCTATCAGAGTACAAAACACTGAGTGTGGATTAAAACATGACACATCTTGGGCCCCTGCCTCAGTGTTAATGACATATCAGAATTTGGTTTCTCCTATTTGCTTAAAGACACTAGCCCCCATATTTGTAAGAAATAAAAATCAAACAGAGAGATCTAACGTAACATCATCACCACCTGTGATGGCAGATATGAGAGGTGTGAATTTCCTCAAAGGTCTTGGTCAGGGTGTGGGAAGGTATGGACTGCAAAGGTCTAATTGCCTTTCATCTCTCCAAATTGGATAGAGAGCCCTTAATACCATTTCAGATGAGAAGACCTGTGGTCTCACATTACTGAAAGAGGGGTAATGACCTCTGTCTCAGTCCCCATCACTTTAACTTGGGCCACGAGGAGGGAGATACCATGAAACAGTGGAACTACAGAGCCTCTAGTACAACAAAATTACTGTATGCCTGCACCTCTCACTTCACTTTTCTAATAAATAGAAGGAAATACTGCTTTTTGTGGAAATAATGCTTTTTGTGGGTCAAGAAGGTTGTTCAGAAATTATTATACTCCATTTTAGTTTATTTTTAAAATATATTCCACTGCGTGTAAGCTGTGTAGTTGAAAGGCTTTTGGAGTGCTTTGCAAAGACTAATGCATTACTAAGCTAGCAAACCCCTACAGATGGGAAGATGCAAATAGGGGATAATGATTTGCTCAGGACTACATATTGTGTCAGGGGCAGAGTTAGAAATACAGTTTGTATAGTTTTAGATGTGTCTCTCAGCTGATACCCATGGAATTGGGGAAAAGTATTAGTTCAAAATCAAATGTATGACTTGAAATAGGGCCCTGAATTCTGCTTTTAGTCTGAGCAAAACCTTGAAATGAAGAATACAATGCTTGAGAATTGCAATACCATTCATCTTTCTGCATACAGAAAGTTTCTCAAGACCTGTTTTTGAACAGGTGAATGTTGGAAATAGATGGATTTTGGACATGTTAGAGCAAATCCACTTCAGCATCCAAAATACAATGAAAATCACTGAATTGGTATTCAAGTACAAGGAAGCAGAAAACCTCAGACAGATTATTAGGTACCGTAACATGGGAAACAGAGACCTAAAGGACAGATTTTAAACAGCTAAGATGAAGGCAATGCTAGACATACCTGCAGAATATCAAAACTGGGGCTGGACATACCTGCAGCGCATCAAAAGTAGGGTGACACGCTAATTTAAAAGTATGAATTTCCATTGTATGAATTTCCATTCTGCACTCTTAAAAACAAAACCAAAAGCCCAGTTTGTAGTTGAGAAGCCAAGTCAAGTCATTAGTTCCTCCATGTCATCTCCTTTTTCGTGTCTGCTGTGTACTGGCAGCTGTCCTGGATTTCCACAGGGATACCAAGTAAAATGATGAACAGTCCTGCTGCAGTGCCATGTCTTTTATAGGGATCACAGCTCCACATAATATTAATTTAATCAACATACTTGTGTCCAATTCTGTTTAAACTTATTACAGCTCTTGTATTTTCAGCATATTTTTGTATCTGTATTCACCTGCTTCAGCAAACAGCAAATAATTTTCGTTTAAAGTTCAGAGTATGTTGGAGAATGAACCGTTTTGCTATTATAGCCTGGAGTTTTTGAGACTTAACATTGAATATTTTGATCCATAGTGACTTTCTTGCCCACCTTATTCCCATTCTTAAAATATTCCAGTTAAATTCTTTAAATATTTTTAATGCCTAAATATATATGCAGTGTCTCCCTCAATTAGATTGTCTAATTAGTCTGACTGCCATACAGTGTGGTGTGTACATGCACTCAAAATGAAAGTTATGAAGACTGGCTAGTATAATTAATTTTGCCATTGCACGTAATTTTAGAATAAGCCACATTTATTTCCCTTATGCTAGACTCAGGAAATAAATTATAGTAATATGATTTTTCCAGGCTTCTCTGATATTAAGTCTAAATTAATTGGATGTTTCAGATTCTTCTACCCAATGCAGCAGTTACATAGGCCCAATGTATCAGAGCAAGTTTACGGGTTTGATTGCTGCTTCTGAGGGGCTGTTGGGAGGCAGAAGGATTCTTTAGGCACAGATGGCCTACTAGATGCTGATAACATTTAAGTAGGGTCTCTCTCAGGAGAATCCAGGTCTAACCATGTAGGGGGAGAACTACCTGCTGCTATTATTATGAACCTAATGGTCAGAGCACAGGCAAGGTTTAAAGGAGAGCCTGACAGCACTGACATGTTTCAAGCAGCTGCACTGGTGGGTATAGCCAAATTCTCTGATTATTTAAGTAAGCATAAATGCAATGAAGTCACTGTAGCAAACACCACTTATATCTTTGGCTTTGGTACAGGGTGTATTCAATCACATTGTACTTGCTTTCAGTTTAACTTCTTAATTACATTGGAGGGATCCACAGCTTGCCCAGTGCAGATGGGACAGGGTATAAATCAAAAGGCACATAAACAGATGCAGGAGCAGGAAAGGAGTTCAGATCCGAGACCAGCTTTAAAAAAATGATTAATATTTGCTATGAATAAAGGGTCCATCTGTAATTTGAAATGGATTAACTAAAGAGCTATTTTAAGGTTAATGGACTAACAGTAATTTCTGGTGACAGTGAAATGCCTTCTCCATTCCAGCATTTAGTGCAGATACTAGTCTAGTAATTGAACTCTAGATGTGAGATTTTTACAAAATGTTGTGTAGTGATGGCAGCTCTTTGGTGGTAGGAACAAATGAGAAGTTTAAACTAGATTTTTTTCTTTTACCAAAACCTATTCAGTAATACACCCCACATATGATTTAGTAGAGCTGAATTTGAGACCAACTGACAGATCGTCCTGTGTGTTCTCCTGCATGCAGATTTTGTACTCCAGGGACCAGCGTAATTTGCAGTTGGGAAGCTTCTTTTAGGATCTTGGTCTCCACCCCGGAAAACAGAGTGGCAGGATCTATGAGCAGGATCTAACTATATTCAGTAGTAAAATGTAAAATACAAGCTTAAAAAAGAATTGAAGAGTTTCAACTTGCTGTGGTGTTCTTGAAGTAATTTCTGCTTTCTACGAGGAACATCCACAGATGTGGAAAAGACAGTTACTGTTTTTTTCTCCTGAATCAGGGCAGGAGCCTGACACTAGCAGGGAAAAGGGCTGTCAAATGTTGTAGTTTAACAGTGATGTCAGTTACTGTGGTTGTGAAATTGGGAACCTGGGTTAATAACTAAGCATGCTCTAGCTTATTGATATACAAAACCGTTAATTGAGCCCATACTCAAAATGGCACAATTACAATTTAGAACACTGTAAAATTGGTACTGAGAAGTACTCGTTAATGGTCACCTCCTTGCTAGTGCAGCACCTCTGCCTGTGCTTCTCTTTTTCTCCAGTTCCTGGTGAGAACAACAGTCCTCTTCTCATAGCTGTTGACTTCCAAATGGAAAGATGGCCTAGCAGAAACTGTTCTGAGGAAGTGGTTACATGTTTTCTGAAATCCTTGTGACCATGTTTAAAACCTAACAAATCAGTGAAGGACTTTTGTTTGAGGGTGTGACTACAGGTTAATAATCTTGTAATGTGACTGTTGCCAAGGAAACAAAAATTTAATTTTCTGGCTTGTTTCAAACGTGGAGTTGAATTACATGTCTGCCTCTCCATTTAATGAATAAATCGTTCCAATATTTGTGAGATTTAATTAAGATGGGGAGCTTACATGGAAAAGAGGGAGGATTCTGCAGCAGCCATCATAAACTGGTGTTTACTGTGGAAGAAAAGGTATAAATCCAGCATTTGTCAATGTCTCTGCAATGCCTGGGCTGAGTCTTAGTTATCTATGCTAAAAGAAACCCCAAAACCTAAGGTGGGAATGGTAAGGCAATGGTTCATTGCCAAAAACCAAAGGAAGCCTTGCAGAGAGAAGATGTGGCATATTCCCTCCCAGTATTAGGTAAAATATATGGCAAAAATCCACTTTCTCTCTTGCTACAGAGAATTCTGATTTACAGTAGGGGTGATGCTCCCAGGTGCTTGTCTTGCCACAGCATTGTATGCCCTGGCAGTATGACTGGTGGCTTTAAACGCTGTGGCTCTAAATGGCCCAAATAATAATCTTTTCACTCTAACCCCTCCCCAAACAAAAGGCATGGATACTCCCCTAATAGTCTTGATCCTGGGTTTTTGCTCCTTCTGACCCTTTGCTGGGCTTGCTTATAGAAAGTCCAGTCTAGACAAAAGAGGTCCCTTCTGATCCTACTGCACTGATCTCTAGTAACAGGACTGTAAAGTTTCTAAAAAAGAAAATTCTAAGGAGGGCTTTAAATATCACCTCTACATATGATCCAAAATAGAGCATTTAAGTGCATTAAATAGCTTTAATCTAGCCTAGTTTGTATAACCTAGCCTGGATGGCTCTACAGCAGTCACATCTGCTTATTTCTCTACAAATACTAACCTTTGATTTGATAGTATGTTTCAACCACAAGCCTTTTTTTTCAGTGAAAACTTTTTAAAGGGTAGTATTCTGTATAGTCTCATATAGAAGTAAATTTCCATCAGTATTAATACACTTTTCAAAATATTTATATTGACATATAGTTACCCTTGTATGCAGATATTGCTCTAACAGCCACACTAACTAACCTGGAATAATTGTAATCATTCAGAAAGTTTGCCTCAACAACATTGATGAACTATGAATACAGTTTCTGAATATAACTTTTAAAATTAACAAAATACAGGCAAGAATTTAATATTGCAGATAACAGAATTTTTCTTCCTTAGGAAGACTATGATCGTCTGAGACCTTTATCTTACCCTATGACCGATGTCTTCCTTATCTGCTTCTCAGTGGTAAACCCTGCTTCATTTCAAAATGTGAAGGAAGAGTGGGTACCGGAGTTGAAGGAATATGCACCTAATGTTCCCTTTTTACTAGTAGGAACACAGGTATATCTGGTTCTGTTCTACTTTATTTAAGCTATTAGGATCATCATATGGTGCCTTTTCTTCAGGCTGGAAGTTCAGGCCCAACAGGGCCCGAGCAGCACCTCCTTCTGCCTTTGGAGGAACAAACAATCTTTACAGGTGGCAGAAGAACCAAGATCTGCGTAGTTCTCTAATGAGCTACCTCCATTTTGTTAAAAAACCCCTTGTTATACCCACTGTAAACAAGGTGGCAAGATTGGCTGCATGTTTCCATCTGACTTTCTAAAAAGTCATGGGACTTACAGAGTAACATTGTCTGCTCATGCCCATGGAATTACTTGGGTCTGCAGCTATTTGTCATATCCAGTATTTGCTGAAGCAAAGGTGCAAGGGGAGAAGTGAGACAATTTCCTGTTGCTTCTTGTGAGCATTGGACTGGGCTTCATTTACAAAGTGACCCACATGTTGGTATCATGTTTGGGTTAATCTTTCTGCCACTGCTGGATATACAGTTTGGTATTCCAAGATGATCACATCTAATTAAAGAGCTGAATTAAGGAATAAGTGTTTGTTCCTTCTGGATTAAAGGTAGTAGTTCACAGCTTAAATTTAGGGCTTTTGGATAAGGAAGGGTCCATGATCTTAATCATGACATGATTCCCTTTTTATAGACATAATACTCCTTTAAATAATTCTCTTTTATAAAGAGGGTATCACATTGCCTGCTGACTTGTTTAAAGAAAGTATTCCAACATGACTGCAATCTTTCTTGCCAGATTGATCTTCGTGATGACCCAAAAACTCTGGCAAGACTGAATGATATGAAAGAGAAGCCCATATCTGTGGAGCAAGGACAGAAGTTAGCAAAAGAGGTAATCTGGATACTCCTAAATGAAACCAAGTAACAAAGAACAAAAAAACCCCTACTTCCACTTGACTCTTTTTACCAGTTTGCCCATTTTTCACCAGTCCATGTATGAAACCTTGTGACTGGCTACCAATTAACAATATTTACTCACATTGCTGAATAGAGGTAACAACCAGACCTGTGTAACTGCACTTCCCTGTTATAATAGCTCTAATTTTCTGCGTAGACACTTGGAAAACCTATATAATATAATACAATTAAAATCACAGACTGGTTGAGGTCAGAAGGAACCCTTCCTGCTCAAACAAAATGTTGGAAGCATCTTTTAAAAATTATTTGAGAGTGTTACACTACCATTTTAACTACTGAGTGGATAATGCTTATCAGGACACTTACTTATAGAGTCTTATTTGTGAAACACAAATTGGTTATGCAATTCTTTCTTGCTGTTTAATTATCAAACATATCTTAGGATCCCACTGTCAATCTAAAGAGCTTATTTAATATGTTTCCTTTATAAACCAGCCAACTTAAATACCTCCCAGATTTTTGGCCAAAAGACAGATCTTGTTTTCTCCCACAGGGGGATGCACGTAAGTTATGCAGATTTTACTAGATTGCAGCCAAACACTGTAATGTCACCATGGTGGGGGGGGGAAGGAGAAGTAACTGAACAGCTGAGATGTATTGCTATTGAATTAACTTATTTTCTTGACAGATAGGAGCCTACTGCTATGTGGAGTGTTCAGCTTTAACACAGAAAGGACTGAAGACAGTTTTTGATGAAGCTATTATAGCCATTCTAACTCCAAAGAAACATACAGTGAAGAAGAGAATAGGCTCAAGATGCATAAACTGCTGTTTGATCACATGAGAGACATTTGACAATGGCCAGGCTTACTGTGAAATTCTACTGATTTTAAATACAATGCATTTAAGTACATAGCAAACTTGTTACAGGTTTGAAAGCTAAACCTATCATTCTGCCTTCTACAACCAGTGAAATACAGAGGAAAAAAATCAAGTCAACAAACTTGTAATAAGAAGCCACCACATCTGTTACAAATATTTTATTCAGACTGGAAGGTACAGTCTCTCAGGGTTACATAGTCTAGAGGAAGCAAAAACTGCACCATGCTGAAACGGCATCTATGTGATTTTATTGAGTGAAGATGCTTGGCCTGAAATATTCTAACTGAATTTGGACAGTCTTCTGCTTTGACTATATATATAATCTATATATATCTTAAAAAAACCCCAACTTTTGCACAGTCTGTATGGAATCTGCACAAAGAAATACCTTGTCTCTCTTTGCTCCAGTTATCTGCTTTTGTATGTAAGCTGCTTCCGGTTCCAGTGTATCCACAGAGGTGCAATAATCAGACCAGCCACATAGCCAAAGGTAGCTCCGAGGGAACAGGAAATGGGCCATACCTGAGGGGAGAACACAAGGTAAAAGCAGACAATGGTGAAAATGTCTGTGGTTTTTTGTACTTGGTGAGCACAAAATCTAGGTACTGAAAGATAGTAGTCTTACTCTACTTTAAAGCTTGATGTGCTTTCCTAAAAATGCCAAAAGCGTAACAATCATCTTCATGAACACTAAATGCTGTTGTACAGTTTTTAATTAATATGCATTAAAATGTAAGAAGGGTTCCGGCTCTTAGAGACTTAGTTTGATAGTCCCAAAACCATATGAAAACTATGAGAAAAAATCCCTTAGAAGTATTTATATCTCCTGAAGTGTTCAGCTAACCTAACTTCCTGTTCTGCTGCAGACATTTGGAAACCTACATCTCTCCTGGTGTTTGGAAACTTTTAGAGGTGTTTATAATGAACTAGTATTCAAATAAGGCCAGAGACTGAGATGGATACAGGTTTGTTGGCTTTTTTTTTCTTGAAAAGTAGATGAAGGGATTAATTTCCCTCTGGCTACAAATTTGGAAACTGAGCATCCTGCACACAGTTCAACAAATATGAAGTAAGCTGGTTATGTTAAAGAAAGTGTTAATTATAAGCCCTATTCTCTAGTACAAGAACAGGGAGCTGACTCAGTAAAGCTGACTCAGGTTCACAAACCATCTTGTACTGAGGCAGAGTAGTAATGGAATTCTCACCCTACCTTTTCTTTTTTTAACTGGTATTTGCAGGGAGGAGTGGCCAAACCAAGACTTAACCAGTCTGTCCTCAGATCTAGTTTGTATTACCAGTCCACTACACAGTGCGTCTGATGAAAGTCTCAACTAAGTAGGTGATCAAAAATATTTATTGTAGAATAAATGAATTTTCACCCCTCTGCAAAATTCTCCTTTGTACACTTCTTTTTTGCAAGGACAGTTTTGCAGTTCCTGCTGTACAGTGCATATTCCTGAAGCAAGAACAGACTGGACTCTCCCATTCTTTTATTTTTTTTTAAATTAAGGGGGGTATTTCCCCCTTCTGTAGTACTTGAGACTGAGAAATGCACTAGACATTAGAGAAAATATCCCAATCTGAGAGTCCAGTCTTCTTTTCTACTTCACTTTGACTTGCAATTCATGCATATCAAATGAACTTACTCCTAACAGTACTGGTTCCTCCTTTCATTCATTTTCTGATTTTTCTCTTTATTATCACTTAAAAGAATATATTTATTCACCACCTTTGATCACGGGAATTTTAACTATGAATAAGAGTAATGTATTTTGTCCTCTGCTCTTTCATCTTCAATCTCCTCAGCTGTTTCATCTTCACATTCCTTAGCACTTACAGTTTTTTATGTTATTTGGAGGTCTTAAGGAGTGTAGCAAAGATGATTATTAAACAAGGTGCCTTAGGTACTCTTTATTGACCTTGTTTCATTCTACCATTTTCAGACATTCTGTCTCTGCTACTTGTTTTTGTTGCTAAATATTTTGGCTGTTGCCTCTCAAACCAAAGATTTGCTTGTTTTCATTCATTTAACAGTGGTATTGTGTATTGTAGATCATCTATAAAAAGCCTTGAGATGCTTTGGCATGGTAAGATACTATGTATATTTGAAACTCACATCAGTTTGTGGCCTTGGCTAAACTTACACTTCAGGTGGATCTTTTCAACTTTGAAATGAAATGTAATTATTTCTAGCATTTTGCATATTACACACATTTTAAGGACAAAACAATAAAGTCCTGCAACCCCAGCTGCTCACTCAGTAACATTCAGTTGGACCCCAAGTCATGCTTTCTTATCCTCTGATAAAGTCAAATACGGTTCTAATATCCACAAAACTATGGACAGAAGCTTCTTAACCTGGTGGTCTTTTTACATCAAATTCTCTGAGTGATCAATGATCCTTAATTAAATTTTTACCTACATTAGGTGAATTTGCAGTTGCCTATTTGCTTTTCAGAAGTATAGGTAGATGATGGACTCTGAATTGACCATGTTCCCTTAACTAGAAAGTCAATATCCCTGATGACCCACTGCCCCTCTGTATTTTGGTATTTTGTGTATGGTGGGCAATTATTGGTATGAATAAAAGGATCTCTGATGATTGTTGGAACTTCTTTTACCTGACTGAACTGCAACTTGGGACATGCTTTTTCAACAGTGATGTAATTTTTAGTGTTAGTTATGCCTCTGTCTTTCTCCTAAAACATTCGATTTTTGCTTTGCTTTTTGAAAATCATTGTTACCTTACAGAAGTTTCAGGCTGTCTCACTTAACCTGAGTCTCTGACCTCTGAATCCTCATCAATTGCAGGTGGCAAAGATAGGGGACAAAGAGAAGAAAGCATAAAACACTCCCTCTCCCTGTCTTAAGAACAAGACAGAAAAGAAACACCACCTCAGCCCTTCTAGTGGCATAGATCAGAAGGGTACCAGGCCAGGTACTGGCGCTGCTCAGATGGCGCGAAGTAGTTCTGAAGGCAGTTTGATTGGCCTTTTGAATTAAAAGCCTGGACTTAAGAGCGTTGCTGTCCTTATGGTATTTTCTCTAGCCCTAAAGACAGGGCAAACCCCCCTAACAT
Organism: Sakesphorus luctuosus; assembly: GCA_013396695.1. NCBI lineage: Eukaryota > Metazoa > Chordata > Aves > Passeriformes > Thamnophilidae > Sakesphorus > Sakesphorus luctuosus. The sequence continues at coordinate 20,432 of VWZD01011407.1, forward strand.
AGAGGTAATAACACCAGTTTTGCACCTTTTATTTTTGACTGCTGGCCTTTAGGCTACATACAGCCAGAGGCTCCCATGGGTATATCTAAGGCAGCAAGTTATCAAAGACAGATTAAGATACAGCTCTTTAAGATATGGCTCTTGAGCACATCAGCTGCACTAAAATAACAGCCCTTGCATATGCTTTTTGTCTGCCTATGAAAGTGGGTTGCTTTTTCCATGAAAGTGGGTTGCTTTATTTTGTGTTAGCTGCTGGCCTCATTTTTTGAGACCCGATCCCTTTTCACTGGACCTTTTTAAATGACTTTGACTTACTTGATCGGTCTGCTTTTTGCCCTGTCTTTCATATTACCTCAAACTTGGTTTAAATTCTCTGACTTGATATGAACTGCCTGTAAGTGATAAAAATCTAAGCAGCTAATACCCATCTGCATGTTCCAAGAGATTCCATTCCACTTGTTTAAAGTATGCAACTTGTAATACATCCCCTGGGAACTTTTCATCTCAGTTTCTCCTACTTCATGCTCCCTTCTGCCTTGAGGAAGCTGACATACCGTACCCCAGTACTGATGTCATGTCTGGGCTGGGTCAGCAGCAGAGGAGTAAGATGTTAGGCAACATGGCCTAGCTGCACTTTTTTGAGGGGGAAGGCTGATCTGGAGAGAAAAGTGTGGGGAGTGCAGGAGACAGGACAGAAGATTTTTGATGAAACTGTCATGAAATGCCTTGTCTGTCCCAGCAGCTGGGAAGAATCATCTCCCATTCTCACAGCCTAATACAAGAAAATTCAGTTTACATATCAAATGCATGATGAAAAAGGCAATTTTAACAACCTGTATATGATTACTAGGAATCTGAACAGCAGCTTAGCAAACCCAAATCTTGACACGAACAAAAAATGCATTTTAAGGGGCAAAGCATGAGCCAGTGCTTAATGCAAAATGATTCTGACTTCTGCTATTTGCTTAAATTTTCTCTTTGCCTTTTCATCTGGCAGCAGTGTTATGATGGCACAGGGATTCCTTTGGGCTAGCTAAATAGACACTGCAGAACTGCAAGGTTTTTAGTATATATTAGAACTCATTTTGAGAGTAAGGACTCAAAATAGGAATTGCCAACCTTTCGGGACACAAATGAGCTAATTTCCTCAGCGCTCTTTAGAACACCTAAGATTATGATGTGAGAATGCTTAGCATATTGCATTGAAAGCAGAGCACATTGCAGGATCCCAGCAAGATATCTAGCTCTGCTGTACTATGCATGTAGCTAGTTCAACCAGAATTCTGACTGCATGACAGTTTTGTCATCTATTACAAGTCTGTAAATTGCATCCCATGCAAAGGGAATTACACAGACATTGGTAAGGACATAAAGGCCAGATTCTTATAGACCAGAGGAACAACATCCTATTAAAGTTTTTAAAGATACTATAAAGTAAGCAGCTGACTGCTGGAACTTTCATTATACAAATGCAAATACAGTGGGGCAATCCACTGTACTTACTTTAGAGTGCTTTTCTCATAGTCCTAAACTCAATTTTTTTGTATACTTACTGTTTAAAAAGACCCATTTCTGACTGTCATTTAGAAGGCTATGTAATAATTTTTGTTTCATTTTAAAACTGAATAAATGAGCACAATTACTTTCCCTTCCTGTTTCTAACATGCCTTAAATTCCTGATTGTTTAGTACATGCCTTTAATCTATTTTGGTTGCATGCACATGTTAACTAAAAGTGTCTTATCACATTGTACAGAACGTGTGTGTTGACAAGCACACACTGAGAAGAAAGTGTGAGCTTTTTTTCAGGCTGGCATTTGTTACTAGAAGTTGGCTTTGTGGATTTGTGTTCTAAAGTTATAGCAAGCATAACTGCCTTTGATCTCACCATTAAGGTTTACATTGAGAAAACACATTATTGAATAAACAATGATAACCACACTGAAGTGGAACAAGCTTCTACCTCTGTTTAACACAACTCCTTCTCACATGAAGCAACTTCTTTTACACCACAACTTTCCCAGTAGGTAGTAAATCCAAAAAGGAATACAAGGAGGAAGCTCTCTGAGCTGTGTTGAAAAGCACCAAAGTAGTGTGAAAGTTTATAGTACTATTTCAGCTTACTCGAGTAAACACCAAGAACTGTACCCAAGATTCTCCAGATTAAAGGGTACAAATGTCTGAGAGGTATCTAAGGTTAATCTTTAAAGTCATATTGGCTGAACTACATGTCAGTCAGTCAACTCCAGTGAGTTGTATCAGCACTATTATGTTTGAAATATCCAGTATAAATTGGGAATATAGCACTTTTGCCTCTACCCAATGATAACACTGTAGGCAGAATATTGTTTCAAAGTCACTTCTTATAATTAGTAACAGGTACTACAGATCAAAATTAAGCTCCAAAACCCAGATAGATGGGTGGGCATGCACACAACAAACCCAGAGACATGTTTTAAAAGTCTAATATCAAAACATGCAATAAATCCAGGAATGTTCAAAATCCAGTTGCTGCCAGTGATGAATGCTGTGTCTAGCATATTAGTTCCCCCACACATAAAGTGTGCTGATAAAGTTTTGGTCTTTAATTATACCATCTTGTTCTGCAACTAAATTACCTCAGGCTGAGTAGAGAAAGGATGTGTCTAGTAACACCTAAATCGTCCCCTTCTGTTCAGTGGGGATGTGCTTTAAGGTTCCAGATCTCA
>VWZD01011411.1:20251-42603 GCA_013396695.1 Sakesphorus luctuosus
AAAATAAAATAAAATAAAATAAAATAAAATAAAATAAAATAAAATAAAATAAAATAAATCCCTCTGCAGTGACTTGGTTAACTCACCAATCCCTGCCCAGGACAGTCCTGGCACTCCCCAGCTCCTCCATGCAGCACGAGGGTGATTGACGGCTCAAATGAATGTTCCATCCTGGTGGTGTTATTATTTAATTACTCTGGCATGCATGAGCAATCCCAGCAAGGAGCCTGCAAGCCTCTGTTTTTGTTGGCAGCAGGAGCCTCCAGCAGCCAGAGGGACCTGCAGCCAGCTCAGGTATCGGTGGGGACTGAGGAGAGCCCTGGAGTCCCTGCAGAGGGGCCTGACCCTGCTGGGGGTGGGGGTTGCAGGGCAGAATGTCCTGCAGGACTCAGGAGGGACCCTCGTGGTGACCGCAGGGCAATCAGCCCTTGCTCCTTCAAACAGCACCTCCAGAATCCACAGAAGCTTTGCCAGAGCTTGTCATGAACTTCCAACCAGGTCTTTGGGATCTGAACACGGTGGCACCTTCACTGCAGCACCAGTTGGTGACACTGGGGAGGGATCAGCCCAGTCTGGCCCCAGTTTCCCTCACAATGAAGGACGAGCTGAGCTGGAATTCTGGGGCTGGACACAAGAGAACCTGTTGGTCCCTCTGGCTCCAGGTGCCAGGACAGCCCACTCTGCCCAGGGACACCCAGGGTCCCAAATAACCACCAGCAGAGTTTGCATCCTGAGAAGGTTCTGAATCGTAGCTGAACTTCCCTGGTGTTCCAGGAGAGTGGGATCTAATCTGTATCTCTGCTGAAAACCAGTGGGAAAGGGATAAAAGCAATTCCAGAGTCTGGGTGGACAGATGGAAAGAGTCACCACCAGCTGTGAGCACCTGAAAGCCTCTCAGGTGGGTCAGGATGGAAGAAAAACATGAGAAGGTCCTAATTTGGGGGAGAGAAAGCAGCTTTTTCACCTGCAATTAGGCAGAGATTTGCATCCAAGAGCAGCCACCCAACCACTCCAGAGCAGTCCATGCCCACAAAGTCACTGCCCTGCAATCCTGCTCACTCACCTGGGAATTTGTCCACCTGGGAGGGAATTATATTTAAGGATTCTTTGCTGAATAGCTGAGCAGTTGCCAGGCACAAAATGAACTTGGGCAAAGCATTTCGGTTTTTTGAATGCCCATTTCTCTGTTGTTACACCTGATTTCCACCAGCAAGAGCATTGTCAGCTTCATTTAGGAAATTAGGAGGGAATTCTTTATTTCAGGAGTGTGTTTGACTTGGAACAGGGTGCAAAGGGACAGAGCACTCTTATTTTAGCATGAAAACCTTGCTAATAACTCCCAGCCCTACCCCCTTGTGGTTATTAATGAGATGTAAAACCAAGGGCCTGACCACTTGTGGTTTTCACAGATCTCTCAAGAATTTCCCCTTAGAGCACAAGTGTGAGGTTTGGTATCTCAGCCAAATCCAGAAGGGAATTCCTCCTAAATTCCCACTGTGTTTGGGGATTAAAAATTCCCCTTCTCCCCTCTAAGCAGTGCCCTGAAAAAGCTTCTCCCTGAGCTCAACCACAAACCGTCCCACCCTTAATGAGTTTAACGAACCTCCTGGACTGGGTCATTCTGGGTGAGAAAACATGAGGTTTCTCACCACGTTTTTACCATTATTTCCCAAGGACTTGCTGGGATTCTGTGTTGTTTATTCCAGTCCTGCTTGTCCATAGTATTCCAGAGCAAGGCTGAAGTGATGGCAGAAAAGAAGTCACAGGACAGTTTTCCCCCAGCACTTGTCAGGTCCCCAAAATCCTTCTCCCTCTTCCATGTGCAACCACACAATGATTCCCAGACTGAGATCTCTGCCCACAGCAGAAAAAATCAGTGCACTGAACCAGCTTCTGCTTCCAACTGGAAGCAAAGGACCTCAAAGAAATAATTCAGGGAGGTTTGAGCTATCAAGGGGGTAGAGCCAAGCCTTGGTGTCTGCCAAGGGGCAGAATTCCAGAGGGGAGGGACATCCAGAGATTTTCTGCTTCATATCCACATAAATATCTCCAGGGGGTGTCAAGAGGATGGTGCAGACCCTGCTCAGCAGCAGGAGGAGGAGAAATGGCCATAAACCAGAACACAACAAGCTCCACCTCAACATGAAGAAGAATTTCTTCCCATGGAGGGTGGCAGAGCCCTGGAATCAGGTGGGGGGTGTGGAGTGTCCCCCTCTGGAGCTATTCCCAACCCACCTGGGGGTGTCTCTGTGCCACCTGCTCAAGGTGAGCCTGCCCTGGGTGATCCCAGAGGTTCCTTCCAACCCAAACCATTCTGGGATTCAGGGATTCAACCCCCCTGCTCTGAGCAGGTGAGCTAAAGCACCATGAGCAGGCAGGTGAAGGCAAGTCTGGCAAGTGGCAGCTGCAGGTGCCCAACCAAACCCTGTCAGAGGGAGAAGATGCAGCAGATTAAACCCTCTGTGCCCATCACTCATGACCTGCTCTCCCTGTCAGTCCATCTGTGGCAGAGAAGAAAACCCTCCTGTGCTTGGCAAGCACATCCCACTGTCAGCAGCTCAAAGAGAAAATCTATTTTCTTTAATAAATAAAACCCCCAGCAGACTCACTATTTCCATGGAAATTCCAGGTTTATCAGGTCTGAGACTTCTCCTTCCCTGTTTTAGCAGAGCTTTCACCACATGACTCATGGACTGTGAATGTTAAAGGGGAGCTTTTCTCCACTCCTAGTTTAAAAGAATTCCCAAGAGAGTCCTGTCCCAAACTGTTTGGCTTAATTAGAAGGAAAACACATCTACCTTTTCAACAGCACGAAGAAAAATCACTGCTCCCAGCTCATAAGTCACTGCCTGCTCCTTCTGCTCTGATAAACCTTCCAGTTGGCCACAGAGGCTTCCAAGGTAAACACAGCCCTCAATTTTGACTGCACAAGGCCACAAAAATTCCATCTCTGCCGTTCTGTGCTGTGGAGGATTAATGGGATGTGCTGCTGCTTCACTTCCCAGGGCAGGGCATCCTCCCAGGAATCAACACAGGCTCACACAGGCACCTTCAAGGCTCCAAAAGGTGAGTTTTCTGCAGAGAAGAGCCTTCCACTAGGGAAGGGCACCTCGACTATGGGTTTACTCCTCCCCTTGGTGAGTATAAATTGGGATGGTTTGCTGTAAAATGCAATTTTTCCCCCAGGAATGGTGGCAATTCCCAAGCAGTGCATTTATAGCTTGTATAAAATCCTCCCTTAGCCTGGGCAGGTGTTATAGAAATATGAAATACAAAGCAACAAATAACTAGCCTGGACTTCACCTCCACCAGATTGCAAGGAGAAAAGCTCACCCTGCAGGATCTGGGAGGGATTCCCACCCCAGCCTGGGCTTGGCCCAACCCTCCCAAGCAGGACCTGCCTGAGCTGAACTCTCCAGCCCTTCCTGCAGCCAAACCTTTGCCATGGATATTCCCAAGCAAAGCATTTCAACACAGGAGCTGCAGCTCCCAGACAATGCCAGCTGTGAGGAATGCCCACGAGCCTCTGTGCTCTCTGCCAGCCCCAATGGATCAGGATCCAGCAGGGCCAGTTGCTGCCTGTTTGCTGCAATCAGGACACATCCTGCTCGTGGCCCAACACACTTCCCAGCAGGGGATATTCATTGCAGAGCCAGCTCTGACTGAGCCGTGCTGGGTTTGTGTCTGGCCCCTCTGCAGGGGCAGAGTGAGGCAGTTCTGGGGAGGGGCAGAAGTGATGGATGAGGAGCACCTCAAGGAGTCGGTGTGGCTGGCACAGAGCTCCAAGTGGCTGCTCCCAGCCCCTGGCCAATCCAGCTTTTCCAGGGAGGATCCTTCCCCAGGCCTGCCCAAGCTTAACCAATTACTCTCCCAGCAGCCTGAGTGGGCTATTTGGGCTAGCAGCCCGATTGTTCCAGCCTGGCCCCCGGGCCATGCCCCAGTTCCTGGCAGGTTTGCTCCTCCATTGCTATAGTGACTGCCAGCACTAATGCTGCTGATCAAAGTCGTGTTTAGAGGTCACTCTGTCCTGACAAGGGACATTTTTGTGTCAGCAGAGGGGGGGGAGTCTGTGGGAGAGGGGACACTCCTTCCTCCTCAGCCCTGCAGGCTCCCTCCCCTTTCATGCTGCTCCTAACCCCAAAACCTGCTCTAAATTCTCTCTAAGCCTCTCTGATATTCCCAAACATTCTATGCAAATATTCATCCTGGAGGATTCTGAGGGCTCTGTGACTGGAAGTTTTCTGGGTAATTTTCCCACATGTCACAGAATCACAGAATGGATTGGGTTGGAAAAGACCTCCCAGATCATCAAGTCCAACCCTTGGGCCAACTCCAGTCCCTTTACCAGATCATGGCACTCAGTGCCACGGCCAATCTCAGCTGAAAAACCTCCAGGGATGGGGAATCCACCCCCTCTCTGGGCAGCCCATTCCAATCCCTCAGCACTCTCTCTGCAAAGAATTTCTTTCTGCTCTCCAACTTCAATTTCCCCTGGCAGAGCTTGAGCCCCCCGTGCCCCCTTGTCCTATTGCTGAGTGCCTGGGAGAAGAGACCAACCCCCACCTGGCCACAACTTCCCTTCAGGCACTTCCAGACAGTGCTGAGGNTGTAACTGGAGGGATCCTCATCCTCCCCTGCCAAATTCCCAGGCACAGGAATAACCCCCCACACACACACACACAGAGGCTTCACTGCCCACTTGGGCACCACCAGAACCCTTTCCCAGAGCCACAACCACCTCAAACACAGCACCTGACCACACCAAACTCTCCCAAGTTGCATTTTCAGCCACATTTCTTGTGGAAGGTGCAGTGCTCAGGCACTCTCAGCTGTTTATACTGTTGTATTTGCTTAAGAAAGGTTTAAAATAACATCTCAGAGCTGAGGGTTTGCCTGCAAGACACACATTAATGTTCCAGCATCGTTATTGTGGGAGCCCACTTGCTTTAATTTGAAGTTGTTTCTGACACTGTTCATACATTAGAACTCTACAATGTCTTTAATCAGCCACTCTGGGACTGGAACTCCAGTCATGTGTGTTCCAAAACAATCATAAATCTCAGTATTCCACTGTTTGCTCCACTAAGCCAGAAAATCAATCATGCAAAGGCAAAAGAGGGAACGTTTCTCTCTAAAATCAAAGAGCATTTAGCAGGGTTGCCTTAAATCCTTGGGGGAAAGGACCCAGCATGGCACAGATAGGCTGTGCCAGGCTCTGCCAACACACCAACACCCACCTTGGGATGCCCATGCAGCTCCTCACTGTTGGAGAGGGTCGTGTTGAAGGGCTCTGTGTACTGGTTGGGTTCCTTCTTCACCTTCCTCTCCCTCTTTGCTGCTGAAACCCTGAAGAGGCAAAACTGCTGACAGAGTAAAGTTGCCACAAACACCCAGGTGCACCCCCTCATTTTGGCAGGGGAGGGAGGGGCCAAGCCAGGCAGGGCACTGGCCAAGCACAAAAACCTTCACCACCACTAAAGGGAGAGACACAGATCTCTCTCTCCCCCTCTGCAAAAATAAAAAATAAGCAGGTTAGAAGGACTAAAGAAGATCCTCTGGGCTCTGCAATGTCAAATGGCCAGCAAAGGTTGGATGTGCTGGTTGCTGGGAGATCTCTGTTCAAGCAGGACACATGGAAATGGCACAGATAAACTTGTTTAAAATCTGGATCCACTTGGAGGGAAGAGGTAAGTCCATTCAGCCTCTGGGAGCTTACATAAATACCAGAGGCCCTGAAAAGTCCTGCCACCCACCTTGAAGTGTTGCTCTCCCCTCTCCCCCCCCCTCAAGTGAGTCTTCAGACTCGTTTTAAATGCACTCAGCTATGAAACCTGGAGAAGTCAAACTGCTCTGGGCAACAGTTGCTCAGGCCAGAGGTGACAACACAAACTCATCAGAGGGCTCTGGTTGTTCCTCTTCACCAAGAGGTCTCACTTGCTGGCATTGGGAGCATCGTGCTCACTTCAAAGCAGGCTGGAATAGGTGCCATCCATTGCCCCTCCTCAGTGCCAAGTCCTCATCCTTCCCTTGCAGGATGCTGGAATTGTAATCCAAGGCTGCTCCTCACGAGGGGCTGGAAGCATCACAGCTCAGCCAAGGGCTCAGCCTTGGCAGGAGAAAAGAGATTTCTCATAGCACTGAAGACAGAACAGGCAGCAGCAACGAGTCTGAGAGTGTCCCCAGGTCCATTGGGAACAGGGAAGGTTTTCCCAAGTGGAGCTTCTCTCCCTCCTCAGCTGAGTTCAGCGAAGGTTTTCCCCAGTGGAGCTTCTCTCCCTCCTCAGCTGAGTTCAGGGAAGGTTTTCTTCTCTCCCTCCTCAGTTGAGTTCAGGGAAGGTTTTCTTCTCTCCCTCCTCAGCTGTTTCTCCTCCCTGGTCTCTGCTGAGGAGCAGCAGGTCCTGGGGCTGTCAGGCTGGAGAACCTCGTGGCTTTTGCATCCTCCTCTCCCTCACACCAGGCAGGATTTCAGGGACCTCTGAGTGTCTGATTTCTCCTGCTGCTCCTTTCCCCAGCTGCACTCTGGCAAAACCCTCCTCAGCTTGTGCTGTACCTCAGCAAAGAAGTGCTTCTTTCCTGAATGAGTTTCCATCAACTTCAAGAAAAGGGAGGAAAAAAAAAGAAAGAAAAAAAAAAGAGGAGGGATCACATTCTAATGAGCTGTCAAGCCTATTCTCTTCACATTCCTATTAGACTCCCTGATAAGTGGAGCTGGCCCGTGTGCCAGGCAGATTTAAATCAGTGCCCATTCCCTGCTCCCTCCCCTCAGCCCAGTCCTGGCCCTCCCCTTCATTATCTCAGAGAAATCACCATTTTTCTGGGAACTTTGCAGAGCTGCACAGGACTGTGTGGTGGAGCTCAAACTCTGTGGCTTGGAATGAGCACATCACACACGAGGATCCAGCAGCAGAATCCTGCCTTGATTTCCATGTGAAATCCTCCCTGTTTTCCCCCACCTCTCATCCCAGGGGGACTCACTGGGGGCTGATTCCTTTCCAGGGTGGGTTGTTTGGTTAAAAATCCCAGAACCCCAAATCTTCCCCATCCCCTCCCGGCGTTTTCCGAGGGGGATCTTGATGTGCTTGGACACTGCAAAGCTTTGCCAGTTCCCAAACATCCCTGTTCTTCCTACAGGAGCAGATGCAAAGATTTCCCCGAGGCTGAGCCATGAGTAAGTCCCAGAATGACAAAGGGTTGAAGATCACATCCTTTGAAGTCCTTTATATACCCAGCAAGCAACAGATTTGCTTTATTTGGACAATTCTTTGTGCAATCCAAGTGATAATTGTCAGATCTCCCTTTGCAGCCAGGGCGGACCAGAAGACAAAACTCTCTGTTTGAGGGAAACTGAGGCACAAACAGTCTGAGCTGCAAAATCCAGAGGCAGAGCACAGATTTGCGATTTTTTTCCCCAGCATCTTTGGGGACAAAGGGAGTTTAGGAGAGAGAAAAAAAAATGAGGTTACCCAGCAGCTCAAGAGTTAACAGCACATCACCCCTCCCCCAGCCAGCTCACATTCCATCAAAACTACGTGGCAGACTTTATTTGTTAATAATATTTAACTTTCTTTGGCGCCTTCTCATACTTAAGCCTCTTTTTTTCAGGTTAGTTGTAGACAAGCCATGAATTTGTAAAAGTGCACTTGATGACACATTAATAGGACAATCTGTCATATCGCAGCTAAACAGCCTGACAGCTCCACACACCGCGGCAGCGGCACAGCCAGGGCTGGAGCGGAGCTGGGCTGGGCTGCGGCGGCTCCTGGGGCTGCCTGGAGCCACCCCAGGAGGACCGTCCCCAGCCCTGCAGCACCTTCCCCAGCCCTTCAACATCCCTGCAGCACCTTTTCCATCCCTGCAGCACATTCTCCAGCCCTGCAGCACCTTCCCGATCCCTTCCCCATCCCAGCAGCACCTTTTCCATCCCAGCAGCCCCTTTTCCATCCCAGCAGCACCTTCTCCATCCCAGCAGCACCTTCTCCATCCCAGCAGCACCTTCCCCATCCCTTCCCCATCCCAGCAGCACGTTTTCCATCCCAGCAGCACCTTCCCCATCCCTTAAACATCCCTTCAGCACCTTCTCCATCCCAGCAGCACCTTCCCCATCCCTTCAATATCCCTTCAGCACCTTCCCCACCACAGCAGCACCTTTTCTATCTCTGCAGCACGTTCCCCATCCCTTCTCCATCCCAGCAGCATCTTTTCCATCCCTGCAGCACCTTCCCCATCCCTTTTCCCCATCCCTTCAGCACCTTCCCCATCCCTTTTCCCCATCCCTTCAGCACCTTCCCCATCCCTTCATCACCTTCCTCACCCCTGCAGCCAAATCCCAACACCAGATCCTCAGATTTGGGGGAAATCAATCCTAACTAATCCAAGATGAAATTATGGCTGATCCAGCAGGACAAACTGGCTGTAGATACCTCCCCAAAACATCCTTTTTGCATATTTTGGGCTGAAACAAGTGGCAGCACAGCTGTTGCCTCCCCTCCAAGCCCTGATTTCCGACCTGTAGGAAATTCCTGCTCCTGTTCACATCCCAAGTGCAGCAGCTCCAAAGCACCCGAGTCTTGCCAATGCACCCACAACATCCAACCCCCCTATCTGCAAAAAAAATAAAATAAAAATGAGAAATATAATAAAATAAAGTGTGATGTTGCACTTTGATAGCACAGCAAATCAGGGACCTCAGAGTGACTGGGAAGTAACTCTACAAGTCCCTGACAGGAGGTTGTTCGCAAATAGGGCTTGGGCTCTTCTCCCAGGTAACAAGTGAGAGGAAATGGCCTCAAGAGGCACCAGAGGAGGTTTAGATGGATATCAGGGAATTTTTTTGATGGAAAAGGTTGGCAAGTACTAGAACAGACTGCCCAGGGAAGTGGTGGAATCATCATCCCAGGAAATGTTCAGAAACCTTGTGGATGTGGCACTTGGGGACACGGTTCTGTGTTGGTGGTTGGACCTGATGATCTTAAAGGTCTTCTCCAACCTTAATAATTCCATGGAAGACAAACAGTTCCTTCCTTGAGCTCAGCACCACTGCAGCACCCACAGGAGTAGTTAAGAACAGAACAATGTCAATTCTGCAGGAGGAAAGTTTTGAAGCAGAGAAAATATCATAAGAAGCCACACTAAGATTTCAAACCTGTGCAGGAACCCCAAGAAGTGTTTGCAAACACCAAGTGTGGGTAGAGCCAGAGAAGGAACTGAAGAGAAACTTGGGATCTGATCTTTCCATCTCCACTTATGCAATTCATCTTTTACTCAAGAAAGGCCCTACCTAACTATGCCAGGAATAATATCCAAAGGGCAAAAGGGCAAAAGTTGGGATTTCCCCAGTTATCTGTTGTGGAAATATGGAACAAGCCCTAAGCCTGGCACAGGGATGGGGATTTTTGAAGACAGTTCAGTGGCTGACACACCCCCCCCATTGCTGCTTCATCACAGATAAAGGTTTGGAGCATGGAAGAAATCCTTCCCTGGGAGGGTGGGCAGGGCCTGGCACAGGCTGGGCAGAGAAGCTGTGGCTGCTCCATCCCTGGAAGTGTCCAAGGACAGGTTGGAGCAACCTGGGATAGTGGAAGGTGTCCCTGCCCATGGCAAGGGGTAGAACTGGATGATCTTTAAGGTCCTTCCTCTCCATCCCTGCGTGCCGGGATCGTTTCGCCATCTGGTGGCAAAGCCACGGAACCGCCGAGGCACTTGGAAAAAACAGGGAAAAACCCACTCGCTGCTCCTCTTTTAAAGGTTTCTCTGGCAGCGGCTCCTCGCAGTGACCAGGTGGGAAATAACCCTGTTGGGGTGAAGCTTTTCCCGCTGATGAGATTCCCAATAAACCCTCACAAACCACCCTCTTACCTTGCCCAGAGAATCTTCTCAATAACGTGCTTGGAGTTCCTTTTAAACAGACTCCCTTTTGTGTGATTTTCCCACTGAAAATGTGCTTTAAGAATACCTGGTCTCTGCTGCAAAGAAAGGATCAGCTTGTTCACTATTTGTCTCCCTTTACAAAATAAGCCATTAATAGCCCAAAATTATTCAGAGACATTCAAAAAATACCTTTGGAAGCAAAGGGCTTAAGAGAATTAATTGTAATTACAGATGATGAGTTTGCTCTGGAGGAGCCAGCCTGGCACTCCCTGAGTGAAGGAAGTTGGGAGAATCCATCAGATGGGCTGGAAGCACCTCATTCCTTTGGCCTTTTGATGTGGGAGAGATGGAAGGGCCACCACACTGGATGGAAAAAAAACTATCAGGAAAAGAGGCAGTTTTGCCACAGCTTTTGTTTCCTCATCCACATAACACACATCCAGTTCAGTTCCTTCCCAGTGATCCCTTTCCCGGAAAGAGTCCCACAGCAATATCCATTTTCTCATGAATGTTTATTATGAACAAACAACATTACAATGCAGTCAGTCCCACTCCTCAGCACATGCTCATAGCAAGGGAACCTCCACGACCTCCAAATCTCAGGGGAGAAAGGTGGTGACCACACAGAAATCCAGAATTGTTGAAAAAAGACCAAGAGATCTTTAAAGGCGCCCACAGATGTCGTGGGATTGCAGCTGGAAAAGCTCCCACACCCCAACAGCTTCACAGAAATCATGGAATTGCAGCATGAGAGGCAAGGGCCAGACTGATTCCAGAATCATGTAATGAAGGAGAGCTTTTAATTAATTACAACAAGCAATGCACTGCTCCAGGGAGTGTTTCTGCACGGGCTCCTCCACTGAATGACTTTGGTAACAAGAAGATCAGATACTGCACTGTTAGAAATGCTTAAAAAAACCCCACAAATCAGTAAAACCTACACAAAGGGGGATAAATGTGCCATTCCCAAAGGCAAGGAGATGCATCAAAAGGTTCTAAGCCACAGGTGCAGGAGGGCAGGGATTGTTCCCAGCTGCCCACAGATGGCACCTGGAATGATGTCAAGTCTTCCTCCAAATCCAGGGGACTGAAGAGATTCTGCAACTGTGGAAATCTTGGGGTTTAAATACAACCAATCCTCAGGGAAGAAAAAAAAAATGCAGCATGTGCAGGGTTTGACCAAAGGGGGTTTGTTTCCAGTTGTGGCACTTACTAAAAACAAGAGACCCACCTTCATGTGCTCAGGTGTAGCTTAAGGCCAACTCCTTGTCCTGGAATAAAAAGCCTTTTATTCACCATCTCTGGATGTTTTTCTCTGAGCTTGGTGAGGTCCCAGAAGGTGCAAACACGCCCTGCCCAAGGTCTCCTTGCCTTTGTCTTCATTTTTGTGGACAAAAACTTCCAGAAGAGAAGATAAACATGGACAACCAACAACAGTAAAAGGCATTGCAAGGACAAAAAGAGGTTTGAGAGGTGCAGATCTCCACGAGGCACAACAGCCTGAGCTTCAGGTCCATCTGCCTGGGGAAAACCCATCAGTCTGCCAAGCCCTGCTGCAAATCCCAGCCCTGCAGGGAAGCCCTGGCACTGCCCCTCCTTCTCACACAACTGTTTCTAGGGTTAAGCACATACAAGAGGTAAATTAAAAAAGAGTTATAAATAAGATTTGGTACAACCATAAAATAAGACTTAAAAAAATAATCAAAGGTTTATAAATACACTTTAAAATCCAGACTTTTGCAAATTCCATCCTGACACCCCCTGACTCCTTCCCTTCCTTAGAGGAATACTTTCAGATTTCCTTGGTAATTTTGGTAATTCCCACCTATTGCAGAGCATTGGTCACATTTACTGGTGCTCTGAGCTGCTGGCTCATGGGTTAACAAGACATTTTTGCTTACAATTCAAGATACCAAGAAGCTGAGAGAGAGAGGAAATCTGAAAGGGAAAATAAGACAGTTTGGAAACATTCTTAGACACATGAGGTAATATTTATTTGGGCTCTCCAGAATATTTAAGTAAGACTATAGAGTGAGCTGCAGAGTTTTTGTCCCTGCTACCCCCTTGGACAGCTTGTTGGAGCACTAAGAGTGTGTTCTGCCCCAGCTGAGCAGGCAGCACTGTCAGTTCTGAAAGGCACAGCAAGTTTGCCTCTGATGAAACAAAAGCTTTTGGAGAAAATGAAGCAGGAGGGAGAAAAATCAAGCAAACTGAGTTCAAAAAGTAATTTCAGACAGACTTTTGAACTTCAGAGTTTATTCACAGTGCTGTAAGCCTGTGAAACAACATCAATATTTCACTTATCAATCACCTGAAGGGGAACAGTGATGAACTCACACCTAAAAGCAAAAAGCTTCTAGAACTCCAGCTGAATTCTGGGGTTGCCTTTTGTGGTGGTGGCTTTCCAAGAGTGTAAAGCAAAACTTCATGGGAGCAAATGGAACTGATTTTAAGGGTTAACTCAGCTAGTGACACTTGAGATGAATTCAGTTGACTCTGAGGAAGCTGGTTTGTTATTCAGACTCATTTGTGTTTTCACCTTCCCAAGGGCTGGGGTTGCCTCAGTCACCTCAGCCTAATGCAGAGACTTTTGGAACACACGATCAACTCTCCTTTGGTGGGTGCAGTTTTATTATTTTTTCACCAGTGGCCCCCTGTGATCAGAATTAACTATTACAATTTTCTCCACAGAACATCTCCCCAAATGAAAGTCTCTAAGTGAACAAATCCAGAACAGCCCTGGATAGGGGTATTCCCACCAGAAGCTGATGCCAATGCTTTTTCCTCTTGCTGATCATTCCTAAAGGCCGACAACTGCACTTCAAACAAAACCTTCCATGAGGGTGTGACAATTTAGACAACACATTTAACACACGTGGTGTTATGTTCCCACTCATCTAATCACTACTGACTAGATATGCAATGATGGTCATTCTAGTTTTAAAGAAAAGAAACCAGCAATTTTCGGTAGCATCGATGTCCACATTAACCAAACCCTTCCCAAGTCCACGTGAAATCTCTACTTGAACCACTGAACACCTGGACAGACCCTTCCCTAATGAAAAAGAAAATGATATGCACAAATGGTGGAATTTTAAAAATCGTACAATGAAGTAAAAAGCCTTATTTGCTCAAGATCTTCAGATTTCAAACGACAGATGGAGAACTGCTATAAAAATCAAAGCACTAGAAATGTAGTGTCTCATCAATAATGCTTTGACTCGTGAGAAACTACCAGAGAGTAGCCAAGTTTCTGACTAAGCAAAACTACTCCAACTCCCCAACACAACCCATGAGCCAACCCAGGTTTGGAAAAAAACACAAATACTCCTCCCAGCGTCAAGAGCCGAACGCCCAAAGAGTCCCACTCGTTCTGCAACTACCACTAATTTGGTCTTGGCTTTATTTGCTCTCCTCATTCTTGGGCTATGCTCCTCAGGACATACTTCACTGTGTAGGCAAAGGCTGCAAACCCAACTATGACAAACAAGTTCGCCAGAGCTCCGCCCAGCAGTCCGTGGTTGCGGTGGGGCTGCCCCAGGCCGGGGTGGTTGGGCGGTGCCAGGGCCACGTGCCCGTTGAGCAGCGGCAGCGCGTTCTGGCCGTAGTGCGCGTCCCCGTCCGGCACCACGTCGGGCAGGGGCAGGGAGGGAGGTCTGCTGGTCAGCTCTTCTTGTGCTTTCTGTTTCTGTTTGATCTCCTGCAGAGGGAAAGGAAAGAGAGCTGAGTGGCTGGAGGGGATGTGGTAGAGCTTTGGGTGGTCTGGAAGGATTTGAGTGACAGTCGTGAAGCTTTGGGGGAAGATTTCAGAGCAGAGGTTCTTCCATAAACTTAAGAAGAGGAGATGGCACAGTTCTTTCTCCTCTATATGGTTCTTTATACTGTATTATCACAGAATCCCAGACTATTCTGAGTTGGAAGGGACCCACAAGGATCATCGAGTCCAACCCTTAAGTCAATGGCCCACACAGGGGATTGAACCCATGACCTTGGCATTATTACAACCAAGTTTTAACCAATTAGAGACTGGATGAGGCACTCACTGTGCCATGGTCTAGTAGATGGGGTGATGTTGGATCAAAGGTTGGACTGGATGATCTCTGAGGTCTTTTCCAACCTCACTGATTCTATGAAATTACCTGCATTAAAACTGTACAGTGTCCCCAACTCTCCCAAAGAGACCTATCCACCTATCCAGTACTTGACACTAAAAATCACAGAATCAGAGAATCAGCTGGGTTGGGAGAGACCTCTGAGATCATCAAGTCCAACCCTTGATCCAACCCCACTTTGATCACCAGATCATGGCACTCAGTGCCACATCCATAGAATCACAGAAGCAGTTGGGTTGGAAGAGACCTCTGAGATCATCAAGTCCAACCCTTGGTCCAACCCCACTCAGTGCCATGATCTGGTGATCACAGTGGGGTTGGATCAAGACGTGGTGGATTCTCACTCAGTGCCGCCACCACTCTCATCTCAAAAACCTCCAGGGATGGGGAATCCACCCCCTCTCTGGGCAGCTCATTCCAATGCCTGAGCACTCTCTCTGCAAAGAATTCCTTTCTGATATCCAACCTAAACCTCCCCTGGCAGAGCTTAATCATTTTGGCCATTCTATTTTTAGTTTTCTGAGGGGTTTTTCTTTCAGAAATGAGAAATTCCTGAATGTACAGCCTGTTTTGAACCCAAGACATTAATTAAGAAAGCTCTCTCAGAAGCTTAAAAGGATTAGGACTGTAAGTATTACACATTAGAAATCTGCCTGTACTTGAACACAGCAGCAGTTACCTGCTACTGTCTTCAGTTTTCCAGGGATTTAGGTACTGGCACACCAGCCCTGCAGGAATTATTTCCAATCCTCTGGCATTCTTGTAACTAATCAGAAAACACAATTAAACCCTTCTGTTCACATTTAGATCTGCCTGAGGAAAAAAGGAAATGGAGACAGAACTTTTCCCAGAAGGACACAAAGAGGATGGTTTTTAAATTAGAGCTTTAAGGACAGTAACAGAGAATCAAACATGAAGGTCCATAAGCACTCCCCACTCAGCCCAAACCACATCTCATGGTCAACAGCTGGAAAAAAGACTCTGGTGTATTTTTCCCCACTTTCCTACAGTCTGTCTGCAACAAGTAAAACCTTTTAAAAACATTTTAAAATGAAAGTACTGACAAAGGCAGGTACAGTCTGGGAAAAGTCCTGAACAAGGAGTTTACAGATCTACAGAGAAGCTGAAGGACTCCAGCAAACCAAATGATGAATTCCCTTACCTCCACCACTTCAGGGAAGAGCTCACAGAAGACTTTATCTTTTAAATTAAATGCTAAGCTTTGTGCAGCAAGTTGTCTTTTCTGTGGAGGAAACAAAGACCATCAGCAGTTGCACAGAAATTAATTTACTTCAATTCAACATCTGATTTCCCACAAGGAAGGTGTAAACCACCAGCCATCTGGATTCCAACATTTAAAATGTCACACTTGTGAACATTATTCACTACAACACATGTTTATAGGCATGAGTTATATTCTCAGTTCTAAATCTCATTGAGATGAGTGTTCTGCACTCAGACACCTCGTGAGGTGTTGGTACACAAAAATGAAGAGTGAGCAATTCAGATCTATATTAGATCCTGTAAGACTGAAACCACCAACCCTGTGAGACTGAAGGCAGCCAGGAATAAACAAGTCACAGCTGCTTGGAGGAGTCAGCTACTCCCTACAGGTCTCTCATGGGAGCCCCTCAGGTTTCTCACAGCACACGGGAGAGGTGCTTGAAAACATCCAGGATGAGATAATATAAACATTGGACTTGGGAGATATGGATTATAACCAATTAAAGTTTGTGGCTTGATGGTGTGAGGTTTTAACTTAGCCAATGATGTGCACCTTTAACCCTGCATAAACCCTGTGTGGTGTGTAATAAATCAGCACTCACTCCATCACAGTGATCTGTGTGTGATGTCCAGCTCCTCTGATATATATCCATTTATTTCTTTAGTGAGGAAGGAAGGAGGAACAAAGTCCTACCCATGGTGTTTATTTCTGAGATACCAAACTTCCAGCTGCTGCTGTTTCCCCACCCCCAGGGCTGCCCCAAGGCCCAGCACATGCTCTGCACTCACTGTGCCATGGGCTAGTAGATGAGGTGATGTTGGATCAAAGGTTGGACTGGATGATCTCTGAGGCCTTTTCCAACCTCGTTGATTCTGTGAAATTACCTGCATCACAACTGTACAGTGTCCCCAGCTCTCTCAAAGTGACCTATCCAGTACTTGACACTAAAAATCACAGAATCAGAGTATCAGCTGGGTTGGAAGAGACCTCTGAGATCATCAAGTCCAACCCTTGATCCAACCCCACTGTGATCACCAGATCGTGGCACTCAGTGTAATAAATCAACACTCACTCCATCACACTGATCTGTGTGTGATGCCCAGTTCCTCCACCATATATTTATTTATTCTTTAGTGAGGAAGGAAGGAGGAACAAAGTCCTACCCATGGTGTTTATTTCTGAGATACCAAACTTCCAGCTGCTGCTGCTGCTGCTGTTTCCCCACCCCCAGGGCTGCCCCAAGGCCCAGCACATGCTCTGCACTCACTGTGAACTCAGATGTCTCTATGCTGCCCAGTGTGGGGCCCTTTTCCACCATGAAGCTGAGAAGGCCTGTCAGGATTGTGGACACTGACCACGCTGGATTCCACGTGTCGGGGTGGAAATCAGTGATGGAAAGACACAACCTTCAAAGACACAGGCAGAGGTTTGGGGTTGCCATTAAAATCACCACACATTGTGCATTAGTGCTGAAATGATGTTAATTGCTTAAGTGTTAGAGAAAGGTCCTTACCTTGTGTTACACTTAAACCTTCCATTAGGTGTAATCATATAAATACTAGGAGGTTTAAAAGGGAATTCTCTGGGGAATATTAGTTTCCCATGATAATAGCCACCTGCATTACACAGAGAGATGAATTACTTAATTTGCATGAAGATTAAGTCCTAAACTCCTACTCAAAACGGGCCAAACAAACCCCTTTGCTTGTCTCCTTCTCCCCCTCTCACCAATGAGATCAAACTCTTCATCTTGTGCCTCTAAAACACAGGAATAATAACCCAAACCTGCACCAGACCTACTCTGGAGGCAATTCTCTCACAGTCTCTCTCACAGACACAATTTTCTGCTGACAAGTCTGGAATACATTTAAGGACAACCAGCCAAAGCATATTTATTACAATAAAAATGGGTTATTTTTCCAGAAACAAGTGCAAACACAATCCTATGAAGAATCCCAGTTTAAGAAAGCATTTTGTGAGAGGTTCCAAAAGACACTGTGAAATATGTGACTACTACAACAAATTAATAAAGCTTTTACATTTCAAGCCTCCTCCAGAGAAATTCAGAAAGGGAATTTTTATGTCTCAGTTCACTGAGAACATTTATGTGATAACAAAACGGAACTTTTAAAAATTATCTCTGTCACATACTCTCTAAAGCAAGTTATCTGCTTTGATAGGAAGATCTTTGGCTTCAACTTAACCTAAATCTGATTTTATTCAAACCCTTGATAACAGAAACCTCACTCACTGACAGCAGGATCACTGTTTCTTTTTAACCAGCTTTCCCACAGGACACAGACAGCTCTGAGGCTGCACTAACAGTTTTTGCAGCTGTTTTCAGCAGTTTTATCTTGCCCACTGAAACCAGCATGGAATTACTCAGCATCCAAACACACCAGGGTGTTTACCTTCATAGGGCGTCATTTCAGGTCCCCGCACAACGTAATGCCTGGGGAGAGAAGGGAATGCAAACACTGGGGGACCAGCAACCAACCAGCCACCCATACCCCTCAAACACCCGGATCCAATCACTCCAGCCCAGGCCTCCTACTCCACCTCCCCACACCGAGACTCCCATGGGGTAGGAGTGAGGGAGTCGGACTCGATGGCCTGGAAAATCCTGTTCTCTCCATGAGTGAGGAACAGTCCATTCCCAGGTCCCATTCCCAGCCTCACCACTCCTGGCTCCCGCTCCTGGCTCCCATTCCCAGTTCCCATTCCCAGTTCCCAGCTCCCATTCCCGGCTCCCAGCTCCCATTCCCGGCCCCCATTCCCAGCTCCCTCTCCCAGTTCCCACTCCTGCTCCCATTCCCAGCTCCCTCTCCCAGCTTCACCATTTCCAGCCTCACCATTCCCAGCTCCCTCTCCCAGCTCCCACTCCCAGCCCCCATTCCCAGCCTCACCATTCCCAGTTCCCACTCCCGGCCCCCACCCCCAGTTCCCATTCCCAGCTCCCAGCCTCACCATTCCAGGATGTTGGAGGGGAGAGGCTCTGCACAGATATAAGGCACTGGATCTTTCTTAATCCGCAGGTAGTCCTGTTTAAGCCTCTGCGTTGCTGTGGTTGGTGCTCTCTTATTACTGTTGTTGCTCATCTAATTAAAGAAATACATAAATCCAATCTTAATGGACACAGAGCCACCATCACTCATGGAATGCTGCTCCAGATTTATGCAAAATATACTTCATATTTAAGATATCAATTGAACAACCTTCACTTTTAAGTGGCAAGAATTATGCAAAACCTAAATAAGAAAGTCCCAAAAACATCTATACCACACGACCATTCCAACTTGAGATATTCTGTATTAAAGCTCTTTCTGAGCAACTGATTTATTTCCCTGTTCAGCTTTGATATCTGTTCTTTAAATTTACATGTTTTAAATTCAACTGGTGTTTCTACACATCCAGTTCCCTGAAAAGAATAACAAGAAACCACAATAACCTCATTGCTGACCTGGAGGTGAAGGACCTGCAATTAAACCTGTTGCCTGCAAAGAGCCAGATGGATTTACAGAAGGAAACTCTGGGCCAGATTATTCCCTTCCAGAGAACTCAAACCTCATCCAGAGGGACACAAGTGTGAGGGGAGGAAATTCCATGGTGTTTACAAGACAAAGAAAGAATTAGCCCTTATAATGCACCTACAGAACGCACTAATTAACAACTGCCAGTTAACTCACTTTCCCCTAAGAAGTTTAAGGAATTACTTGGCTTTATACATGGAAATTCAAGCAGGAACTAAAAGGAATGATTTTACAAACAGCTTGTTTAAAGAGTTAAGACAATGCCCACAATGTGACATGAAATAAATGAAATATAAATTCCTACAGCCCTTTCTGCTCCTCTCCTACAAACAAGCAACCAAGTAAAATTTATTAAAGAAATAACATTTAAACCACAAGCAACAGTTGTATGTGGTCAAACATTCCACCTCTAGGCAGAATAAACTCTTTTAACCTGTTTTTGGTCAGAACTGCTGGAAATCATTGCTTGAAACATAAAGGGTTTTTTTTTTTAAGCCACAACTCTTGAAATCATAAAATTCAGAATTTTTCCCTAAAGAAGCCAGCTTTGACTTTAAAATATAAATTAAATAGTATCGTTTTACTTAAAGACAACTGTTAGTTCTGGCATTTTTCGGTGATAAGAGCCCTCAGTATGAGCTGTAAAAACACACTGAAACAGCTTTTGAAGCGTGGTCAGTGGGGGTTTAACGAGCCTCAAAGCCTGGAAGGACATTTATATCTTAAACACGGAAAATAAAGGGCTACGACAGCAAAGGCAACACGCGGAAAATACAACGGGAGCGGGAGGAGAGAAGGAGCAAAAGGACAACGGGGGGAGAGGCAGGGACGGAGGGACACGAGGTGGGAAAGGATGGGAAGGGAGGGAAAGAGGGAAAGAGAAGGAGATGGAGGAACTGAGGGAGGGATGGGAGGACTGAGGGAGGGACAGAGGAGACAGAACGACTGAAGGAAGGACAGAAGGACTGAGGGACAGAGGAGACAGAACGACTGAAGGAAGGACAGAAGGACTGAGGGACAGAGACAGAGTGACCGAGGGAGAGACAAGAAGGCAGAACGACTGAGGGGGACACGGAGGGGCTGAGGGAGAAAGAACGAGACAGAACGACAAAAGGAGAGACTGAGGGACTGAGGGAGAGAGGAGGAGACAGAGCGACTGAAGGAACGACAGAAGGACTGAGGGAGAGAGGAGACAAGAGTGACCGAGCGAGAGACGGAGGGACTGAGGGAGGAAAAGAAGGCAGAACGACTGAGGGAGAGACGGAGGGACTGAGGGAGGGAGAGAGACGGAGACAGAGAGACTGAGGAAGGGACGGAGGAACTGAGAAAGAGACGGAGGGAGGGGGAAGAGGCAGCCAGCCCGTCGCTCCCTGCTCCCGCCAGGCTCAGGCCCCGCTCACCTCTCCGCGCCCACCAGGCCCCGGGCGGCCCCTCCTGCCCGCGGGAGGAGGTGGGGACGCGGGCAGTGGGTGGGCGGCCGGGCCGCGATGGTGGAGCGGGCAGGGCAGGGCAGGGCCGGGCCGGCCGCGGGTCCCCTCACGGCTCCAGCCAAGATGGCGGCGCGGGCGGCGCTTCCGGGAAGGAGCCGCGGCGCGTCCGGGGCGCGAGGCCCTTCCGCTTCCCGAGGCGTCATGGCCGGCCGGGGCCGCGGGTTCGAGTCCCGCCTAGTCCAGTCCGGGTTCGAGTCCGGCCCGGAGTTCGAGTCTCGCCAGGTCCGGCCCCGGGTTCCATCCTGGGTTCGAGCCCCGCGGGTTCGATCCTCTCCTCCCTTTATGCAGCGCTGGGAACATGGGGGGTAATTCCACCAAAGGGGAAGGTGCTGGGATTGGGATGGGATGATCATTAAGGTCCTTCCAACCCAAACCAGGCTGTGATTCTCTGACTTCAGTGTTTGCAGTTTGCTGAGGGCTGTAAAAATTTTCATTTCGTGATAGTTTCATGTCAATTCTTCTATTTTCCTTAATTACCTCAGACTTCGATCACAATAACGGGATATTTTATACACCAAGTGTTCAAAAGTCCCACCTGTGGCCACATCAAATCCCCTCGATTTAGTGAAGTTTTATCAAATAAATCCTTTTCTTCGAACTGTTTTGACTTGGAAGCCGTGGAATATTTCGAGGAAAAATTATTTCCTTAAAACCAGAATCTCTTCCATCCTCATGCCTAATCTGAGCTCCCTGTTTACAAACGCTTGAAGCCTTTATTTTAAATTATTATTACACTTCCAGATTTAAAGTGCTGTACAAAACCAAGGTATTATTGCAATGCCTGCATGTATTTCACCTGATAAATTCCCCAGGCACCTCATGTGGTATTTACTCATAGTACTTTTTATTTTTTGCCTCAGCTCCATCATTTTTTCTATTTTACGTGTGTGTGTTGACACTGGAATTCCTACTAAGCCTGGAAATATGAGAAATGTGGATGAAACCAAAGCCTTGAAGGGATTGCAGAGCTCCCATTTCCCCCTCTGGCATCTCATGCCCAAGATTGTTGTCACTGACATTCCCTTCATCCCTCTGGGATGTTCCTCTCCACACTAATGACAGCCTGGAATGAGACTTTGCTCTCCCAGGAGTTTCTTCTCAAGTTGTTTTCCTGCATGATGCAAATGAATCACCCTCCAGGATTTCCTCTCTGCGAAGTGTCTTTGGGGTCCTGGGGTTGTGTCTTGAAGGCATCTTTCAAACCTGGCCTTGGGAAGTCACTGCAAGTTCCATATTTATGTTCTTAAGTCATTAAGTGCTCCAAGTAAATAAGTACATGGTGTTAAATTGACTTGGGAGGTGATGAACTCCAGGACTGAGACAAGGGAGACAGTTCTCCATCTCATAAAGGGTTGCACCAGGTTTTTAATTAGATGTGAGCCTGTCAGCAGCATCACATGGCTGGTTACAGGACAGAAAAACATCTTTATATGCTTGTGAACACAGAGCTTTGTGTTGTTCTTAAAAAATCCAGACTGCAGAAAATTTCCCTGGGATTGTAAGTGTAACAAAAGCGTGGCAGGTTTTCAGGACAGATCCCAATAAATCCAGATTTGTTTCATGGATAGTTTCTGTACACAGAAGAGAATCAGAATTCTGTTTGTGGTAAGTCCTTGGCTGTGATATCTCCATCAAATGAAAGCAGAACTTCAGGCCCAGCTCCACACAGGCAGTTTTGAGGCTGCCCTTGGTGGGTGAAGAAATAATTCAAGAAAGAAAATGCAGCCTGAGGAGTGGAGTGAGGGTTAATTAATGTTCCCAGGGGCTCCGAGGGAACTCTGTCCAGTAAATGTGGCAATGCTGTGGCTGCTGAGCCTCTGCTTGGATCTTCTGGAGGGACAGAGAAGGCTTGGAAGCAGCTCAAGGCTGCTCAGGGCTGGGACTGCTGCTCAGGTGGAGAGTTCTTGTGTCCCAGAAAGGCCTTTGATCACAGAATCACAGAATGGATTGGGTTGGAAAAGACCTCCCAGATCATCAAGTCCAACCCTTGATCCAGCCCCACTGTGATCACCAGCCCAGGGCACGGAGTGCCCTGGGCTGGTGATCACAGTAGGGTTGGATCAAGAGATGGTGATCACAGTAGGGTTGGATCAAGATGTGGTGGATTCTCACTCAGTGCCACATCCAT
>VWZD01011411.1:42822-55749 GCA_013396695.1 Sakesphorus luctuosus
CCAGGGGAAGGCTCACTGCCCTGGGCCTGCTGGCCACGCTACTTTGGATCCAGGCCAGGAGCCCATTGGCCTTCTTGGCCACCTGGGCACACTCTTGGCTCCTCTTGAGCTTCCTGTCCCTCAGTCCCCCCAGGTCCCTTTCTGCCTGGCTGCTCTCCAGCCACTCTGTGCCCAGCCTGGAGCGCTGCAGGGCTTGGGGTGGCCAAAGGGCAGGACCTGCGCTTGGCCTTGTTGAACTCCATCCCATTGCAATCAGCCCATCTCTCCAGTCCATCCAGATCCCTCTGCAGAGCCCTCCTGCCTTCCAGCCTGTCCAGCAGCCTGTTATAATGTGTTCTCTTACTCTACACATCTATCTAATGTGATTCCTGACATGGATCACAGTGAGACAACTGAGCTACTCCTTTTATTTTCTGTCTGAAGCCACCAGCTGGCACCACAGAAATATTCTGGAGGTGCAAAGGCAGGATTTGCTCTCTGGGAAATGTCTGCTGCTTTACAAGATGCCTTCAAGAAATCCTTGCCCAGTGAATAAATGCAGGAGCACCCTGTGGTGTCTCTCATGCCTGAGAACCTTCTGGAACAGGGGCCTCAGGGAATGGAAGGTTGCAGACAAATCCTGCCTAAAATACTCCCAAGATTCAGAGCAAGCCACAAGGGATCAGTAAAGGAGGAGGTTTGGGAGTGCCACCCAAGGAGGGGTGGAGATTGCCAGGCACACTGAAGGTGAGGGAGGAGTTGGACAGAGGGAAAAAGAGGCTTAGATGGAACACAGAAGAGAGAAGGAATTGGGGAAAAGATGCTCAAGAACCTCAGAACAAAGGAGATGTGGTGACCTTGATCAGAGTGGGCTGGAAGGTAAGTCAGACACGGGACTGAACCTTTGCAGGGCCACAGGGGAGGAAAGGATGAATCTAAGGATGTTGTTGAGGAAGAACAATGACCTGGAAGAATTTGTGCAGTGAGTAAGAGGTGATTTAGCTGAGGAAGCCACAGAGATCTTCTCTCATTGAGCAAGGGAGCTGCATTTCTGAGCCTGGCTTTGTCAGTGTTTCCACTGCTGCAAGTGGCTCAGGGATGCTGGAGGAGGCATTTTCCATTTATGCCACATAAAACGAGTGCCAGGCACTGTTACCTGAAAGGCCTGAGGACTCTGCTTTGTGCTGTGTTTAAGCATTAATAAACATTGCTGAACTCTATTTACTCTTTGACTTCTTAAAGAGTATTTCTTCATTTGGGGGCATGCAAAATTTTTACATGTTGAAGGGTTTTTTCTTGTTTGGGAGGAGATTTCAGCAGAAGAAATTTGGAATTCTGAACCTTATTACAAGCAGAAGGATATTTACTGTTCAAGAAATTTCTCCCTGGGAGGGTGGGCAGGCCCTGGCACAGGTTGGGCAGAGAAACTGTGGTTGTTCCATCCCTGGGAGTGTCCAAGGCCAGGTTGGAGCAACCTGGGATAGTGGAAGGTGTCCCTGCCCATGGCAGGGATGGAACTGGATGATCTTTAAGTCCCTCCCAACCCAACCCATTCCATGATTCCATGGTGACTGTCCATCTCTGATCCCTGCAGTTGGAACCACCTGTGTGCAGGTGAGAGCAGAGACCCTGAATTAAATCCCTGTCCCAAGGTCATGTTTGCACGGACTGATCACACATTTCCCCCTCTCTGAGCTTGCATTCAACCCAAGAGACACCTTGAGCAATAATCCTTCAGAGATCTCTCTGTGAGAGGACAGAACAGTCATACAAATGTCTTGGCCAGATTTAGGCCAAGAAATGATTTCCTGCCTCCCTGAGCTCCCTTCCAGTTTCAAATGCGTGTGAGATGCGGCACTTCCCGGTCTAACTCTGAGCAATGGCATTTGCATTAAAGATCTTGCTCCTTTCCCATCTGAAGTTGTGCCATTTCCTTGATGGATTTTTTGTTATTATTTTTTCATAAAGTGCTGCTAAGGTGGCTCTCTTTTAATCTTTGCCCCAAAGGCAACTTAGAGGGATTTTCTCTTTGTTTCTCTCTCTTCTTTTTGGTTCTTTTCTCCTCCCGAGGGGTGCTATTGCTTTACTACACTGGCTTTTACAGAGCAACTTTCCTACAGTGATCCTTTTGTCACTATAGTGCATTTTGTTTCGTGGCATTACAGAAATAAAGTGTATTTTTATCCAGTAGAACTGTAGTAATTTCTAGAATTTCCCAAATCTTTTGATTCTGTGGGAAACTCATCCTCATTATTTTTCTTAATGGGAACTGCCAAGTTGTTCATAAATAGCTTTGACGTGGGTGATAATCCTGAGCTTCAGGTTCCTGAGTCTCCCTGAATCATCCCTGATCACGAGGGTTTCATTCCATTGTTCTAAAGCTCCATTTCCCCCCCTGTCTAAAGAAGGGATAATATTATTTATCTGCCTTTCCTTAATCACTTGGTGAGTGTCACCAGCCTGGAGCTCTCTGGACCAAAGGTCCCACATCAGCAGGTGTCAGCCATGACTCACAGCCTTTGTTTGCCATCATCACTGCTGTGATAACAATCAATGTTGTGCATTTATGGGACACATTAATGTTTCCAGACCTCCCACTCGCTGGCATTGCCTTCCTTTTCCCTGAGTGGCAGAGGCAGGAGGCCTGAGGTGACCCAAAGGAATGCCAGGCTCTTTAACCAAAGCACTGCTAAATCCTTGGTGAACTTGCTGGACCCAGAGCATTTCCCCCTTTGATTTCCTTTCCTGCCAGGCTGAGGTTTAAATCACTGATGAACCTGCTGGAACCCAGAGCATTTCCCCTTTGATTCCCTGATGGACTTGCTGGACCCAGAGCATTTCCCTTTGATTCCTCTCCTGCCAGGCTGAGGTTTAAATCCCTGATAAACCTGCTGGAACCCAGAGCATTTCCCCTTTGATTCCCTGATGGACTTGCTGGACCCAGAGCATTTTCCCCTTTGATTCCTCTCCTGCCAGGCTGAGGTTTCAATCCCTGATCAACCTGCTGGACCCAGAGCATCTCCCCTTTGATTCCTCTCCTGCCAGGCTGAAGTGGGGCCTGACCTGCTCTGGGATGATGGGCAAGGAGATGAGATGACAGAGGGAACCACTCTGGCGTGTTCCTGAGTCAGAAGGAGGAAAGGTCCATCCCCTTCCTTCTTTATTCCTCCTGCAGGAGGTGAGGAGCTCCATGAGGAGCATCCAACTGCCCCATCCTGCCTTTCCCAAGGTTTAATTGCTGCAGTGGCCTCGCAGTGACATCACCTGGAGATGCAAAGGCACCTGCTGTGACAAACCTTTGTCCTCGCTGTCCCTCACTTTCCCCGGAGCCTTTCACCTTCTCCCCGTGGGATTTGGAGCTGTGTGATTACCCTGCTCCTCACATCCCAAGTGCTGGCATTAGAACCTCATTAAGCCATTACCTTCCACTTGGAGCCCTTCACAAGCCCTTCTAATGGCTGTGGTTTCTTTATTGCCAAACTTCCTTTAAAGCCAAGGGATCTCTGCCCAAACCTCTCCAGATCCACATCCTGCACCGAGAGCAGCTGCAATCCCATAGCAGGATTTGGGGACAAAATATTTTGTCTTTCTTGCTTTCTTAGAATTATAGAATTAGTTGGGTTGGAAGAGACCTCCCAGATCATCAAGTCCAACCCTTGATCCAACCCCACTGGGATCACCAGCCCAGGGCACTTTGTGCCCTGGGCTGGTGATCACAGTAGGGTTGGATCAAGACATGGTGGATTCTCACTCAGTGCCACATCCAGAGAATCACAGAATGAATTGGGTTGGAAAAGCCCTCCCAGATCATCAAGTCCAACCCTTGGGCCAACTCCAGTCCCTTTACCAGATCATGGCACTCAGTGCCACGGCCAAGCTCAGCTGAAAAACCTCCAGGGATGGGGAATCCACCCCCTCTCTGGGCAGCCCATTCCAATCCCTCAGCACTCTCTCTGCAAAGAATTTCTTTCTGATATCCAGCCTAAACCTCCCCTGGCAGAGCTTAAGCTGTGCCCCCTTGTCCTACTGTTGGTTGCTTGGCTTCCTATTTAAAATAGAATTAATATTATAATTGGAGAAGTGGAATTCAGTCCTGTGGGAAGTCCTGGTTGAGCTGAGCAGTGTTTTATTTCCATCACTAAAAAAGCCTCCTTGAATGGGCTGGTTGCCAAATTTCTTTGACAAATCTGACCCTCCTAAACCTGAAGGAATCATTTCCAGTGCTGATAGCAGGAATTGAGCCTTCCAATGATAAAAATATTTCCTTTATAGAGCTTACCAAGCCCCACAGAGTGACTGCCCAACTCAGGCTGAGCTGTAAATCCTCCTGAGCTGGTTTTGCCTTCATGTCCCTGCAATGCCACCAGGATCCTTGGATCAGAGTCTGGGAGCACATCCAGTGTCTCCCTCTGATCTGTCAGCTGGAGATAAACAGTTCACTCCCTGGTGAAAGTTTTGGAGGTGCTGCAGCCTTGCAGGAAGCTTTGAAGAAGAGGAGAGAAACTTTTTGGAACTATTTTTGGAACTATTGGTACAAATAACACTCAGAATTTACCAGCAGAGTCTCTGGGCAACTTAATAATAAATTTCTCAGAACTAAGAGCAAGGCAGCCTGATTTCCTGTGGCACAGAATAACAGAGTGATGTTCCATCTCCCAGTTCCCAGAGAATATTCATGACAATGTATCCCAGACAGTTCCCTCCCCAGGGATGCTCAGGGCTTGTTCTCAGCTCTGGGACAGATCAAAGACAACCTGGTTTGTTCATCCATCCCAACAGCTGCTGATGTGTCAAGTCAAGGTCCATGTTTTCAGTGGAATAGAGTAGGAAGTTGATTTTGCTGCTGGAAAACTCCTGACAGAAGTGCCAGGGCTAATGAGGAAAACCAGTTTATGTTAAGACACATTTCAAAATGAATACAAAATGCATCACTTGCATTGTAGGTCTGTCAGTCCTTGTGTGAGAAGTGAATGAATCTCCCCAAGAGGAGGGAGAATTTCAGAAAAAAAAACCAGGGAAAGGATGTCCATTCCTGCTGTACATTCACTTCTGGAGGCAAATGTAAAGGCTTGCATGGAAGACACAAATTACAAGTGTTCCTTATCTATAAATCTCTGACAAATAGGCCTGGAAGTGAAAATAATCTCAAGATCTCATCCTGTGGTGCTGATGGAGTGAGAAGAAAGTCTATTAGATTAAGCAATAGGCATTGCAAGGAGCTTAATGATAAGCTAAAACCCAAACTATTTGGGCTCTGCTCCCTGACAGGTGTTGGAATTCATGTACAGGACTGCACAAAG
Organism: Sakesphorus luctuosus; assembly: GCA_013396695.1. Lineage (NCBI taxonomy): Eukaryota > Metazoa > Chordata > Aves > Passeriformes > Thamnophilidae > Sakesphorus > Sakesphorus luctuosus. The sequence continues at coordinate 48,102 of VWZD01011411.1, forward strand.
AATTCCAGCCCAACTTTGCAGAGCTCAGGAGTTCAGAGGGACCATCCCAAAGGGATGAGCTCTAGGAATAAATATCTCACTAAACATCTTTTTCAGGGCTGCAGGATGAGTTCAGCAATCCAAGAGCTGCATCCTGGCACTGCTGCCCCTGGGGCTGGCAGGGAGTGACATCACCAGGGCTCTGAGCAAACACCAATTAACCCTCTGAGCAATGAGCCCATTAAGGCTGTTCCAGGGGTGAGGCAACACAGACACGGGGCTGGCCCAGGTTACACAGGAAGGGGAGAGAGAAGTTCAAGAGTTTAAGGCTTCCTTTGATTGATTTCTTTGTGTCCATGTTGGGGCAGACCCTCGTCCTGTTTGTAAGTGGAGTTTTGGATTTATTGCCATTGTTCTTGTGGTTTTGGTGGATAGGGGGAATTAAATATCTTCTTCTTTGGTTGGGAGGTTTTGGGTCTTTTATTTTTTCTGCTGGAGAATGGTCAAAATGTGTTTGGCAAAACAGACAAACCCTCCGACAAACAAGGTGTAGATTTGAACAAACACTTGGGAAAAATTTGTAGACTTCTGCCTTTATTTGGGGTAAATTCAATGAGAAAACAGAATCATGGAATGGTTTGGGTTGGAAGGACCTCAAAAATCGACCAGTGCCAACGAGTGCCATGGGCAGGGACACCTTCCACTGTCCCAGGTTGCTCCAACTTGGCCTTGGACACTTCCAGGGATGGGGCAACCAGAGTTTCTCCTCTGGGCAACCTGTGCCAGGGCCTGCCCACCCTCACAAGGAAGTTCTTCCATTTCTCTCCCCTAAATTTCCCCTCTGTCAAATTGAACCCATTGCCCCTTGTCCTGTCACTGCAGCTCCTGAGGAAGAGTCTCTTCAATCATCCCCAGGCCAGTTTGGCTCCTGGTCCAGAACTTTTGGGGGTTATTTGGGGACTTCTTTGGGGAGTTTCTGGCAGTGCTGAGCAGACAGGTCAGAGCAGGAATATTTGTGCTGTTCAGGGGGACTCCTCACTCCAGGAATGGCTGTGGAGGTCACATGGCAGTGTTTTTGGGATCTGACTGAGTAGGAAATGCTTTGGGGTCATGAAAAAAAATTAAACCCAAGTGATTAAAAACAAATCTGAGAGTTTTCAGGCTGAGGATGGTGCTTGGTGTGGGAATAAACAGCCCAAACATCAGAGCAACCCCAGAGCCAGAGCACAGTGGGGATTGGGGGTCTCCACAACTTCTGCAAGTTTGAATAAATCCAGAATAAATCACTTCTGCCATCCTGGCATTTTGGATCCCTTTTGGCATCATTTAAAGTCTCCAAAATGAGCTCTTTTTGGATCCCCTTTTGGCATCACTTCAAGGCTCCAAAATGAGCTCTTTTTAGATCCACTTTGGCATCATTTAAAGGCTACAAAATGAGCTCTTTTTAGATCCACTTTGGTATCATTTACAGGCTACAAAATGAGCTCTTTTTGGATCCCTTTTGGCATCACTTCAAGGCTATAAAATGAGCTCCCCCTTTGGTATCATTTCTACAAAATGAGCTCTTTTTGGATCCCCTTTGGCATCATTTAAAGGCTACAAAATGAGCTCTTTTTGGATCCCCTTTGGCATCACTTCAAGGCTACAAAATGAGCTCTTTTTTAAAGCCAGGCCTTCCCTTCAGCCACACCATTTCCCTGAGGGTTTACCTGCATTCAAGGAATTATCATTGTGTTTTTAAGGTTTATAAGGTGTTTTTTTTTCAAAGCCTAGAGCTGTTTGTTTGCTATCCCTGACTCCAGGCACCCACAGATCCATCCTGTGAGAAGGTCAGGAAATCCTGCTGGTGGAAAATGCAGGCCTGCAGCTGAATTGAACCCCAAAAGCATCCCTTGAGAGAGGCCTGGCAGCTGCCACAGCCACTTATGTAAGAGCCAGTTTCAATGACTGCTTTGCTAATGACTGGTTTGCCCTTGCGCAGTTGGCTCCCGGTTTCTTCATCCCCTCCTTCCTCCCTGCCACTCTGTAGCTCCTCTTCCTCTTGTTGACACCTGTTCCAGTTCCCAGCAGGAAAACCTGAACTTACTGGATTGATTAACCCCAGGGAATTGTCACCAGGCCCTGGGGACCAGGAGGAGACCTGCTTGGGTGTTGCCTGAAGACAAGAGCCACAAGGAGTGTCCACCTCGTTTTCCAGGAGCTTCAACGACTTCTTGGGGAGAGTTTGGCTTCATTTTGGGTGGAATGATGGTACCTGTGGGTCCAGCATGGTTCCATCCTGCATGCCCACAGAGCAAGAAGGCTTTGCTGATGTTCCCCACCCTCTGCCAGCCCTGAGTGCCTCAGCATTCCCAGAGATCCTGCATCTGAGCTGGAGGAGGATAAAAAGCCACCCCACCAGCAAGGAGGGTCTCCTCAGCCTTGAATCTGTGATTGTGGCTGAGGGTTGTGGTGGGACAGCACCAGGGAAGACCTTTGGCTGAAGACACGAGACCAGAGAACAGGAAGAGAAAGAAAGGCAGAAAGAAGGAGGTGTTATCCCAGAGGGATGACAGGAGCAGCTCCAGACATCTTACTCAGAGAGGTGAGTGAGTGGAAATGAATGCTTGGTCATCCTGGCAGCCAGCAGGGCTTTGGAGCTGCTGAGCCTGAGCTTGGAGCCTCTGCTGGGGGCTGGAGCCAGGGCAGGGCTGTAATTAGGGAATGTTTCAGTCCCTGGTGAGCAGCAGAACGAGCATGTGCTCATTGCTGGCCCTTCTGGGCTTCCTGAGGCTGTGCTGGGGAGTTTGAGTTTGCCTAACTGGGGTCTGCTGGGGAGAAACCCGGGGAGAAACAGGGAGTGAGCCATGGCACAGGGGGCAAACCATGGCACAGGGAGTAAACCGTGGCACAGGGAACAAACTGTGGCACAGGCACCAAAACGTGGCACAGGGAACAAACTGTGGCACAGGGAGCAAACCATGGCACAGGGAACAAACCATGGCACAGGGAGCAAACCATGGCACAGGGAGTAAACCGTGGCACAGGGAACAAACCATGGCACAGGGAGCAAACCATGGCACAGGGAACAAACCATGGCACAGGGAACAAACCATGGCACAGGGAGCAAACCATGGCACAGGGAGCAAACCATGGCACAGGGAACAAACCATGGCACAGGGAGCAAACCATGGCACAGGGAACAAACCAAGGCACAGGGAGCAGATCATGGCACAGGGAACAAACCATGGCACAGGGAGGAAACTGTGGTACAGGGAGCAAACCATGGCACAGGGAGAAACCCAGGGAGAAACAGGGAGCAAACCATGGCACAGGGAACAAACCACGGCACAGGCAGCAAACCATGGCACAGGGAACAAACCATGGCACAGGGAGCAAACCATGGCACAGGGAGCAAACCATGGCATAGGGAGCAAAACCTGGCACAGGGAACAAAAAATGGCACAGGGAGCTCAGCACAGGTTGAGGGGTGTTGACCTGCTGCCTGGAGCAGGTTTGGCAGCATTTGAAGCTGCTTTGGCAGAGGGACATGGAGATCCACCAGCTCTGTCCTGTTTCTGCAGGAACAGCTCACTGGGGTCTCCAGGTAAGGGTCCCTCAGCTGTGGCTCCAAACATCACACAATGTTGTGGTTCCCAAGGAGAAATTTTGGAGAGCAGAGCTCCGCATGGACCCCAGGAGAGGAGTCAAACCCCTGGAAACCAGAGGCAGTTCTGGGCAGGATCAGGAGCAGACATGAAGCAACCTCTGGAAACTCTCCAGGGCAGGGACTGCCTTTGTTCTGTCTCTTGAATAGACTTGAAGTCTGGTTGGAAAAGATGACAAGGCAGATTTGGATGGGAAGAACTGGGGGAAAATAGGGGAGGCAGAGCCAGTTCAAGTTCCATGCCCAGCAAAGGCAACTGGGAATCACTGGGAGGCTCCTTTTTCTGGAGCTGCCCACAGAAGTTTGCCTGCCTTGCAGTGGGAGGAGGAGCAGACTGGCTTATCCAGTGGCCCTGAGGAAAGCACTGGGAGGAGGTTCCACAAAACCAGAGGAGAGCAGAGAGCAGAACTGGGCTGGTGTCCTGTGCAACGAGAGAAAATGTGGGAGGAAGGTTTGGAGCATTCCAGGAGGATAAAGGCCATTCTTGCAGGAACAAGGGACGTGAATAAGGCAGGATTGGCTAAAAATGAAGATTAAATGAAGCTCTGCAAAGCCTCCTGGAGGCAAGAGGGTGCAGCATCTGCTCCATATCCCTTCCACCACTGGAGGAGGTGGATGCCAAGGGCTGTTTTCTCAGCTCACAGGCCGAGGAACCAACTGGAGAAAAAAGGGACTCTCTGGAAGACACAGAGAAAGGAATGGAACACTCAGGTGTGAGAGAGCCCCATAACATGGACCAAATGCAGCCAGGGAGAAAGTTAATACCAAAGACACCTTGGGTGGTTAGTGGACAGCAAATTACAGGGGAGTCTGCAGTGCTGTGGCCCAGGGAAAGCTGCTCCAAGGGGGACACAGAATCATAGAAAGGATTGGGTTGGAAAAGACCTCCCAGATCATCAAGTCCAACCCTTGGGCCAACTCCAGTCCCTTTACCAGATCATGGCACTCAGTGCCACGGCCAAGCTCAGCTGAAAAACCTCCAGGGATGGGGAATCCACCCCCTCTCTGGGCAGCCCATTTCAATCCCTCAGCACTCTCTCTGCAAAGAATTTCTTTCTGCTCTCCAACTTCAATTTCCCCTGGCAGAGCTTGAGCCCCCCGTGCCCCCTTGTCCTATTGCTGAGTGCCTGGGAGAAGAGACCAACCCCCAGCTGGCCACAACTTCCCTTCAGGCACTTCCAGACAGTGCTGAGGTCACCCCTGAGCCTCCTCTTCTCCAGCACAAACACCCCCAGCTCCCTCAGCCTCTCCCCACAGCACTTGTGCTCCACTCCCTTCTCCAGCCTCGTTGCTCTTCTCTGGCCCCGCTCCAGCCCCTCAATCTCTTGCCTCAACTCAGGGGCCCAGAACTCAACACAACACTCAAGGTGTGGCCTCCCCAAGGCAGAGGCCAGGGGAAGGCTCACTGCCCTGGGCCTGCTGGCCACGCTAGTTTGGATCCAGGCCAGGAGCCCATTGGCCTTCTTGGCCACCTGGGCACACTCTTGGCTCCTCTTGAGCTTCCTGTCCCTCACTCCCCCCAGGTCCCTTTCTGCCTGGCTGCTCTCCAGCCACTCTGTGCCCAGCCTGGAGCACTGCAGGGCTTGGGGTGGCCAAAGGGCAGGACCTGGCACTTTTTTTCTTTTTTTAACATTGCTCAGCTCACCTCAGGGTGCCCCTTTGCTTTGGGCCTTTCAGTGCAGTCCGTGCTCACCCAGCTGGGAAAATCTGCAGGAACAAGAAAGTAAAGTCTGCTCTGGTGGGATTTACATCCTTAGGAAAAGCTCATTTGTGTCAGAACCACCTCCCTGCAGTTCAGGGCTCTCACAGCAAGTCCACACTGTGTTGTGGCCCCTCATTTTGGACAGTGATATTGGACATAAAGTTAATATCTGAGCTCTAAAGGACGAGCCAGGCACAGCAGGAGGGACACTGGGGATCGACACTGAGCTCCTCCAGCTTCATCTCGGACTCTTTCCCTCCAGCTTCTACAGAGAGCAAAATGTTTGCCACATGCCCCAGCTGTGAGGAGATATTCAAGGATAAATAACCTGATTATCTGGCAGGAGATTTGCCCAATTGCCTGAGTCTGTCCCTCAAGGAACTTTCGTTCACTGAGTAACTTTTGCCCTTGTGAAGTAGCTCAAGTGTCCTCTCTGCCTGCAGGACACTCTGTTGCTCTGAGCACCTTTGCACACTCTAAATATTTCTTTGTGCTTTAGGAGTCTGGCAAATAGGTGAAAATCGTATTATCATCCATCTGAGCCCATGTAATATATATAATAATAAGGGCTGGTGCAGAGCAAAAGGCCAGGAGTGGATTTTGGCCAGTTCCTGTAACATCTGAAAGTCTGTCAAACAGGTGAAAATCTTATTATCATCCATCTGAGCCCATATAATAGTTATAATAATAAGGGTTGATGTAGAGCCAAGGGCCAGGAGTGGATTTTGGCCAGTTCTTGTACCATCTGAATGCCATGTGCAAACTTACAAGCAAAATGACAAAAAAAATCCTTATTTTCTTTACTTTTGTCAAGGAAATGGGGTAAGTCCATTAATCAGAATTCCATTAATAATATTCCATTAACTGGAATATCAATGTCCATTAATACCAGCAATTAAGTGAATATCACCAATTAAGAGTGGGAATCCCCCCCCTCTGTGTGGAGCATCTGCAGAGGGTGAGCTCAGCCAGGGGGATTTGCTGCTGCTCACAGGACACACCATGCCCCGAGTCCTTCCCTCCCCTCCAGCCCTCCAAGCACTAATGACCATTTTCTGCCTTACTCAGGATAATTAGAGCTTTCTGCAACCCCAAAGGACTTTCTCAGGGGGTTATCTCCGGGATCTCTGTCTGTGCTTTGAAAGAAACACCAAGTTTTTAAGCAGAGTTTTCTGCCCTCCTCCTGCCAGTGGAGGCTCCAGGATGGCAATGCAGCCCCAGCTGGTGTCCTGCTGCAGGGTCAGTGTCCTCTGCTCCTCCAGCCCTTCCCAAATTCCTGCAGGAAAAGCTCCTGGCTGGCTCCAAAGGGACCCTTGGGATGTGTTCCAGGGAATCTCTGCAGCCATCATGAAGCAACAGGGCTTGTCTTGGGCATGTTGCTTGGGCAATGATTTCATTGTCAAGGATTTCTTGTTGCCATTTGCTGTTGCACAATGGGAGGTGAGGAGAGGAGGAAGGGTGGGGGACAAAGGCAGGGACGTGCCAGAATGGGGGTTTTCAGTGCTGTGAGGTTTTTAATGGGAATTTAGCTAAGTGCTTCATCAATCAGTGCCAAGTGGCTGTTCATTCAAGAGCCAACTGGATTTCTTTTGAGTCAAAAGTTTCATTTTTACACTTTTTTTAATAATCTCAAATCTGTTCCAAATATGTTTTGTGATTTCCTTTAAACACCAAAGATAAAGAGGGGTAGAGCACATCAGGATCAGCTGATTTTCATCCTTTAATAGGATTAATAGGATGGTTAATAGGATTTTCATCCTTTAAAATAGCAATTTAAAAATCAGAGATGAACATCCCACATGTTTTGCTTCTCCAAAACAAAATCCAGCACAAATCCACTGGTAAAAGTGCAAATAGGATTGAAATCAGCCCAGATCAGATGAGTGTGTTTCCTTCCACCTTTGTGCTTTCTCCCTTCTGTTTTGAATCCAATTTCACAAGAAATTTCAGTTGTATTTCACAACTTCCAGTGTGAGAGAAAATCCAGTTGGGGCCAATTTTGGGAGCCAGGCAGGAGCTTTGCTGGGCAGGTTTGGGGCTCTGAACATTCCCTGTATCCAAAGGATTCCTATTTCCTTATCATGAGCTTCTTGCAGGGCTGTTTTCCTTGCAGGAGAGTGTCAGAACTCCCCGAGGTGCTTCTGTTTGAGCTCTCCCAGGGGCCTGAATCCATTCCTGCAGACTTTTCTGAGATCTCAGCTGAGCAGTGTCACAAACTTGGTGTTCCCATTGAAGTCCCCGTGGGTGGTTTGGTCCCTTCGTAGAATCATAGAATGGATTGGGTTGGAAAAGACCTCCCAGATCATCAAGTCCAACCCTTG
>VWZD01011411.1:56096-74268 GCA_013396695.1 Sakesphorus luctuosus
TTAAAAACCTCCAGGGATGGGGAATCCACCCCCTCTCTGGGCAGCCCATTCCAATCCCTGAGCACTGTCTCTGCAAAGAAGTTTTTCCTGATCTCCAACTTCAATTTGCCCTGGCAGAGCTTGAGCCCCCCGTGCCCCCTTGTCCTATTGCTGAGTGGCAGCATCTGAGCAGCTGAGTTGGGAGTGGGGTGGGAGAGCCCAGGGGGGCTGAGCAACGTTCTTGGAGCAGCAGGACCAAGCCCGTGGGCTGAGTGGGTGCTGCCTTGATTACACCCAGGAATGCAATTCCTGAAGCACACCCCGGGAGACCTTAATGGCTCCAATTAGCAGGGATCGTGTAGAGGAGGCACAAAGCTGCTTCCTCAGTGGGAAAGTCCAGAGTGGAAAGAACCCTGTGGTTCTCTCCCTAGATATTTGGAGGAATTCTGGCTGTAAAGCCACTCTAATTACTGGGAAGGGGGATTAAAAAAAAACAAATGGACACACCACCACTCAAAGTGACTTTAACTCAAGCAGAACCTTCATCTTAACTTGTTTGGCCAGTTTATTCACTTCCTCTTATTCCCTGGATCATGCTTTGAATAATTTCCATGATCTGTTTCTTAAGACCTGCCCCTTTTGATGTCATCAATTTGATCCATATAGGCTGGACAGCTCCCAATGTCTCCTCAGTCAGAAATCAGAGAGCTTTGGACCAGGACTCATCTTCCTCTGCTCAGGAGAAAGCCAAGGGCTGAGTTTAGTGGCTTCTCTAAGCACCCAAAGATAGAATTTCTGCCAAGGTACAGTGGGCTGGGTGGGATTTGTTTGTTTTATTGTGTGTTTCTGTCTATAAGTGCTGGATCTGTGGCTACAGAGACCTGGCCATGTGTGAAGTCTTTGACTCCTTGACATTAATGTGTGTTTAGTGTGTGCTGACCATTGAGTTGCTGGGGCATGTTTTTATTTCCCACTTATTCCTTATAACCTGCAGCCTTTTCCAGGCACTTCCCACACCCAGGACAGGGAACTGGTCACTGTTGGTGTCCCAGGGTGTGTTAAATCCTGTGTGAAATAAATGAGTGGTGGAGAGATCTGTGCTGCTGCCCATCCAGATGTGGGTTCTGAAAGATTCCCTCTGGCTTGTTTTGCATTATCATGTGGGGTTTTTTCCTTCTAGTTATTTTAAGAATGCAGATTTAATTGAGCTGGACTAGCCATGGCTTTAGAAGGCCAGTCAGAATGTCTGGAAGCTGTGGGTTGTCTCTGAAAACCAGGTTTGACTGTTGGACAGCTGGGTTGGTTTGGGGTTTTTTTTTAGATTCAAAATTATACATCAAAAAATATGTTTGATAGATTGTTTTAGCATTCACTTTTGGGAACTGTGGCCTTTTGTTCTCCTTTTCTCATCAGAGCAAGGTTGATTAGGGAGATGAGTGAGGGGTCTGAGCTTTCATTTCACTGCCCAACAATCCTTTAGTTATTTGTGCCCTCCATTCCTGTGCTTGGAAGTCTCTCATTTGGAGCTGAGCTTGGCCCAGCGTTGGCCTCAGCCAACTTTTGTTCGTGGCATCATAATGGGCAGTGATTCACAGAGTGCTGTAATGTTGGAAACTCACACCTCACAGGACCTGCTGGCACACTCAGCAAGTGGAAGTCTTGTCACCATGAGAGTCTGGTGTGTCCCAAAGTGGCCCCCAAACAGGAATAATGTTCAGCATAAAGGCTGGAATTCTCTGGAGTCCCATAGAAGATGTTTTATGTACCATGGCAAAGGAAACAGGGATTTTGATTTCTAGTTCTGCTGCTCTTTTTGAGTCATTTCCAGTTTCTGTGCTTCCTTTTCACCACTGTAAAACAGAAGAGAACTCACATTCCTGGAAGAAACTATTTAGGAAAGAGATAGGTGGGAAAACAACTGTTAATAGCAACAATTAATATTTTGGTGGTCTTCAGAAACAACCCCAGAGCATTTTATTTTCAGTGGTATCTGCCATGCTTTGTCCACACTCTCATTTGGTTCAGCCACTCTGTGCTTTCAGTTGAGGTGTTTTCCTTCAGTGCTTTCATAAGAAGCTGATTCTGCTTTTCTGAGCTCTGAAGCACCTCCTGTGTTTCACCCTGAAGAGATTCCAGGGGTGGCAGAAATGAATCCTGTTCATTCTGCAGAACGAGTGACTGTACAGCAGAAATGAAAACCAGATTCCAGTTTGTCCCCTTCCTTCACTTGCAAGGTGGATTTATCCCAATTCCTTGGCACGAGGATGAAGCTGGTTCTGGGCCATCCTTTTTCAGCCCCATGGGCAGAATATTGCCCTTGCAATGGGCAAGGGGCAGGACCTGCAGAGTGTGAGGTGACACTTCAGGGTTAAATATCTGTCCTTGGTGTTCTTAGAAAGACTCAAACCACCCTCCCTTTGGCACTTCTGAGCAGGGTGTGCATTAGTCACGTTGGCTTTGCCTGTCCACACTGACAGAGAAGTCACTGGGAAGTGTGGAAGTCATTTGGGAGTGTGGTCAAACACCTCAGGTTTCCTCGTCAGCAACACTCAAAGGCTTTGAGCTCTTTGCTGCTTCCTGGTGTCCACACTCTGGGAAGGCAGAAGAGTCTCTGCTCACCCTCATGGCCAGATTTTCCTAAGAACAAACCCACTGGGACCTGTTGGGAAGAAGCCAAAGATCACAGAATCATAGAATGGATTGGGTTGGAAAAGACCTCCGAGATCATCAAGTCCAACCCTTGATCCAACCCCACTGTGATCACCAGCCCAGGGCACAAAGTGCCCTGGGCTGGTGATCACAGTAGGGTCGGATCAAGACATGGTGGATTCTCACTCAGTGCCACATCCATAGAATCACAGAATGGATTGGATTGGAAAAGACCTCTGAGATCATCAAGTCCAACCCTTGGGCCAACTCCAGTCCCTTTACCAGATCATGGCACTCAGTGCCACGGCCAAGCTCAGCTGAAAAACCTGCAGGGATGGGGAATCCACCCCCTCTCTGGGCAGCCCATTCCAATCCCTCAGCACTCTCTCTGCGAAGAATTTCTTTCTGCTCTCCAACTTCAATTTCCCCTGGCAGAGCTTGAGCCCCCCATGCCCCCTTGTTCTATTGCTGAGTGCCTGGGAGTGTGGTTGTTCTAACAAGATCTTTTGGGTCTCCTTTCCTGAGCAGAAAGACACGTAGAGAGGATGGAGCAGGAAGTGGCGAGAGAAGAAGAGAAGGAGGAAGGTTTGATCGAGTTCTACGACTCCTTCAGGGATATGTTTGAGTTCTTCTGCAAGAACACCACCATCCACGGCACCATCCGCCTCGTGTGCTCCGCCAGCAACAGGATGAAAACGGCCTTCTGGACTCTGCTGCTGCTCTGCAGCTTTGGGATGCTCTACTGGCAGTTTGCCCTCATGTTCAGCCAGTACTGGGCCTACCCCGTGGTCCTCACCATGGCCATGCACTCAGAGCCCAAGATGTTCCCAGCCATCACCATCTGCAACCTGGATCCCTACAGGTACCCCGGGCTTGGAGGTGCCTCCAAACTGCATCCCAGGGACAGGGAGGTGCAAAGGGACTGTTGTTGTTCCCAAACTGGTGCTCAGATAAGGATCTTGTTGGGAATTGTGCAAGGATGTGTAGCAGTGAATTCCAAGCTCTGAGTCAGGGCAGAGGGAGCTCTGCCTCGGTGCCAGGTGTGGAGCTCTGCCTTAGTGCCAGGTGTGGAGCTCTGCCTTGGTGCCAGGTGTGGTGCTCTGCCTTAGTGCCAGGTGTGATGCTGTGCCTCAGTGCCAGGTGTGGAGCTCTGCCTCAGTGCCAGGTGTGGAGCTCTGCCTCGGTGCCAGGTGTGGAGCTCTGCCTCAGTGCCAGGTGTGGTGTATTGCCTTGATGCCAGGTGTGATGCTCTGCGTCAGTGCCAGGTGTGGAGCTCTGCCTCGGTGCCAGGTGTGGAGCTCTGCCTCGGTGCCAGGTGTGGAGCTCTGCCTTAGTGCCAGGTGTGGTGTATTGCCTTGATGCCAGGTGTGATGCTCTGCCTCAGTGCCAGGTGTGCTCTGCTGAAACCAGCCTGTCCCTGCCAAACTGGGCTGCTCTTCCCCACTGCACTCCTCATCTCTGGGATGGGCCATGTTGAAGCTGCTTCTCCTGGTTTTCATTCCACAGAAATGGTGTGACTTGTTAAAAACACACTAAATAAGGCAAAAATCCAACCTGTGGGGAGTCTGAGGCTCTGCCTGTCAGAGCAGGCTCACACAGTAGTGGCCGAGTTATCAAGGAGTTTCACAGTACATAGTAAAGGAATTATGTAATTTCCTTGGAATAATTAGCTAATTGCCTGCCAGGAAGGCCAGTTTGTGCAGCTCTGCACAGCTGCAGGTTCTGAGGTTTGCAGTGGAGGATCCAACAACTGGAAATTCACCTGCTGGAGCTCCTCATAAATTAATTTCTTGGTGTGCTAAGCACAGGCACCATAATTACTGGATATTCCCACACAGACATCAAGCTCTGCAGAGACCAGATCAGCCTTTCCAGAGGCACTGAGAGCACGTGAAACTCTCTGCTGTTGTCTCAATATTCCAACTAATTCTGTTGCTGGCAGGTTTGAGCTGGTGAGTGACCACCTGGCCCAGCTGGATCGCATGGCAGAGGAATCCATCACCTTTCTCTATGGCATCAACACCTCAGCCAGGCTCTTCCACATGCAGGACAGGAACATCCACGTCAAGGACTTGGCCAGAATAGGGAACCTCAGCAGGTCCAGCTTCAAGCTGAGCCAGAACTTCTCCCTCCTGAGGACAACTGACCTCAGGTCAGGGAAGAAACATTCCAGCGTGGGCTTCAGGCTGGTGAGTGTGTCCTCCTCGAGGTTTAACTTGGCTGCAGGCACAAACAGCAGGACTTGCTGCTCTCTCTGGGGCAGGGGGAGAAGGGGAATCTTCCAGCAGGGCAGGATGGGGGCCCATCTCAAAAAACCTGAGTGAACAAGCAGGAAAAAGTCACAGGGGGTATCCAGGTCCAACCAAGAGTCCAGCTCAGTAGAGAAGGTCGTGGTGATGAGGCAGGTTTAGGTTCAGGACATGAAATTAGTCCTCAACAGGGCCCATGGTGCGGCAGGAGCACAGCAAAGCCCTGCCCCACAGCCCCAAAGGGGCTAAGATCTCCCCAGCTGGGCTTAAATGGACCCAGAGGCAGAAGAGGTGGGTGGAAGCCCCAGGTAGGGCTTTTCAGGGCCATTAAAGGTCTTACAAGGTACATTCAAAAAAAAAAAAAGAAAAGAGAACATAAAAGTAGTTTCTGGAGTGAAGCTGAGACTGATGTGCGTGGAAAGAGCAGCAATTTTTGCCTGATGATTATCATCCTGCCCTGTCCTGGAGTCCTTCACCAAACAAACTTTCACCAGGACCTGTGGGTGTTCAGCCTGAGTAAGGAGAGAGGAAGTGTCCCAGGGCTCTGTTCATGATTCATGGCCTGGAGAGGATTCCCACTAGCCCTGTCATTCCTTCTCCCAAGGTTCTTGAGTTCATGGCCTGCTCCCTCCTCCTGCCTTTCCCCTGCCCTCATTGCCCTGAGCTCACCTGGGCCAGCTCTGAGGAGAGAAGCTGCTTCCACATGAGAAGATGCTTCCAGAGGTTCCTTCCAACCTCAGCCCTCTTCTGTGAGAACTAAAATCACCAGAGACTTCACTTTGGAGCTAAAAACAGAGGTTCCTTTTGTCCCTGTATCCAGGACTGCCTTTCCCCTGTGAGCCCTGGGCTGACCATTTCCCTGCTTTCCTTTCTCCCAGTGCAATGCCACGGGTGGGAATTGCTTCTACAAGACCTACTCCTCAGGGATGGATGCAATCCTGGAGTGGTACAGGTTCCACTACATGAACATCATGTCCCAGCTCCCAGTTATAATCAACATTTCTGACCACGAGGAGCAGATAGAAGACATGGTGTACTCCTGCCAGTACGATGGGGAGCCCTGCAGACCCAGGTATGGATTGCCCTTCCCAAGTGCCCTCCTGGCCATGCACACACACAACCAAAGCACAGCCCACGCTGTGGCAAAGGTGTTGCCACACTGGTGATGAAACCCCATCAGCATCTCTCTCCATTTCAGTGACTATGTCCACTTTCACCACCCGGTCTTTGGGAGCTGCTACACCTTCAACAGCAAAGGGACAGACCCTTTTTGGACAGCTACAAAACCAGGAATTCCTTATGGTATGTTCTCTGGGTGAAGAAAAAGAGCTGAACTTCATATCCTTTGGCTATGGCTTCAATATATCTCCTGTACATGACTTACTGACATATTTAGCCCTCTCTTGTGGTCTGGTGGCACAAGTTCTTTTCTTGCTTCACCAGCCACATGTATGATAAGTCTTTTCATCCATATCTTAACTTAGAGCAAGCAGAATATTGGTTTTGTTTTCAAGAAGAATATTACTGCAGTGTATTATGGTATTACTGCAGTATATGATGGTATTTCTGCAGAATGTTATGGTATTATTGCAGAATATTATGGCATTACTGCAGAATATGATGGTATTATTGCAGAATATTATGGCAATACTGCAGAATATTATGGTATTATTGCAGAATGTAATGGTATTTCTGCAGTATATGATGGTATTATTGCATTATATGATGGCATTACTGCAGAATGTTATGGCATTACTGCAGAATGTTATGGTATTATTGCAGTATATGATGGTATTATTGCAGAATATGATGGTATTTCTGCAGAATGTTATGGTATTATTGCAGAATATTATGGCATTACTGCAGAATGTTATGGTATTATTGCAGAATATTATGGCATTACTGCAGTGTATGATGGTATTATTGCAGAATATAATGGTATTATTGCAGTATATGATGGTATTTCTGCAGTATATTATAGTATTATTGCAGTATATTATGGCATTACTGCAGAATATTATAGTATTGCAATATATTATGGCATTACTGCAGAATATTATGGTATTGCAATATATTATGGCATTACTGCAGAATGTTATGGTATTATTGAAGAATATGATAGTATTTCTGCAGTATATTATATTATTATTGCAGAATATTATGGCATTACTACAGTATATTGTAGTATTATTGCAGTGTATTATGGCATTACTGCAGTATATTGTAGTATTATTGCAGTATATTATGGCATTACTACAGTTTGGGAACAGGCTGGTGCAGTTGCCTCCTGACCACTCTCCAGGTCTCTAAGGCCAAAGAATGGCTCTGCTGTGAGCTAAGACATCAATTTGATCAGTGCTGAGGATTCAAGAAGAGCTGCTGTTCCTGTTTGGGCCCCACACAAGTGGTTACCTCTTCCCTCTCCTTCCAGGACTGTCCCTCATCCTGAGGGCAGAGCAGAAGGACCACATCCCACTCCTGTCCACGGTTGCAGGGGTGAAGGTGATGATCCACAACCACAACCAGACCCCATTCCTTGAGCACGAAGGCTTTGACATCAGACCAGGCATTGCCACCACCATTGGCATTCAGCAGGTTGGTCCCAGGGCTTTGTTTCTCCTCCTTTTGGCAGAGCTGGGAGGAGCTGGCACTGCCTGACCCACACAAGGATTTGGGGCACTCTGTTTGCTCCTCACCTCAGTGTAAACCTACACAACCCCCTTTTCTCTCTTTGTTGTGCTCAGGCTCCCCTGGGGAAAACAGAATTATTCCAAATGTGACCTTCTGGTCCCCACACTGGGGCCTGATTTGTTTTACACTGAGGCTTTTACACCTCTGAAGTGTCCCTGCAGCTCTACACAAGGAGCTGCCTGGGGGTGTTGGGGTGAGAACTTTCAGAAGGGATGGAGTTATTTGGGCAGGATGAGTTTTGCTGCCTGTCAGCTGAGCCACAGGGACTAAATCAGGGCAGGGTCAGGTGGGATCTCAGGAGAAGGTTCTGCCCCCAGAGGGTGGTGGGCACTGAACAGGCTGCCCAGGGCAGTGAGCACAGCCCCAAGGCTGCCAGAGCTCCAGGAGGGTTTGGACAATGCTCTGAGGGACAGGGTGGGGTTGTTGGGGTGTCTGTGCAGGGCCAGGAGTGGAACTGGATGGTCTTTGTGGGTCCAGCTCAGGATATTCTGTGATTCTCTGAGTGACCACCTGACCTCTCCTCCCTCTGCCCTGGTACTTTCTATGTTTATTCTCAAGGTGCAGCTCAGCTGCTCACCTGCATCGCTGCACTTCTGTCCTCTCCTGCTCCCTGCAGTGCAGTTCAGCTGGGGGTGGCTGTGCCCAATTAACACTGCTAATCACTCTTCTCTGTGCCCACAGGATGAGGTGAATCGTCTGGGTGGCAATTACGGGAAATGCACAACTAATGGGGATGATGTGAATGTGAAACTGCTGTACAACAACTCCTACACCCTGCAGGTGCTGTGACAGTGCTGAGCTGATCCAGGGGGGCTGAGCAGCAAACACTCAGCCCTTCCTCTCCAGAGAGCCTTTCTGAGTCAGCAGGGTCACTGCTGGAGGGAGCAGAGACATCCCTGCCCTCCAAAAGGAGCTCCCAAACTGGGTGTCATAACTTGGAATGTGTTTGACTGGATGGGGGATAATCAGGGCCAGGCACTGGGGCTGTTCCTCCTTCTGACACAGGGGCCATCAGGCCAGACAAGGCAGCTGGACTGCTCTGGTGGCACATCCTTGGGCCATCAGGTCTTTCTTTGTGTCAGGAGTTGCTCCTGCCTCTGATTTTTGGGGCTGTTTCTGAACTTAGTGCAAAAAGGGAGCTGGGAAAGTTCTGTCCCTCTGATTTCAGTTCTGTTTGCAGAGGGGAAATCAAGGAATTAGAAGTAAAACCTTTTGCATCATCGTGGCTGGTGTCTTTTTGCAGTAACATAATCTGGATCTGAAGGGTTACATCCCCCACTGGGGGTTTGGGCACCTGAGAATTTCTGCCTTATCCAAGCTCTTTTTGCCTTCTTTCTTTTCCAGGCTTGTTTGCATTCCTGCTTCCAGCACATCATGGTTCAAAAATGTGGCTGTGGTTATTACTACTACCCTCTGCCTCCTGGGGCTGAGTACTGTGACTACAACAAGCAGCCTGCATGGGGTAAGAGCCAAGGGCTGCTGCCCTGGAGAGGGCAACACCCTCCTGCAGTTGGCACTGCTTGGGTGGGTCCTGAGAGCACTCCCACTTGGCTTGGACAATTCCTCAAAAGGACTCACAGAATCACAGGAGGGACCCCCAGGGATCATCCAGTGCAGCTCCAGGCCCTGCACAGGACACCCCAACAATCCCACCCTGTGCCTGAGAGGGTTGTCCAAGCTGGGGACAGTCACCTGTCTGTGCTTTGCATGGGTATCAACTGGTGCATAAAAACTCCTTATTAAGGACATTTTTATGGGGTCAAACTCCTTCCTCTCATCTGCTCTGGTGGCTGTGCTGGTGTAAGAAATATGTGGATGAAATTGTCCCCTGGGAGGGTGGGCAGGCCCTGGCACAGGTTGGGCAGAGAAGCTGTGGCTGCCCCATCCCTGGGAGTGTCCAAGGCCAGGTTGGGCAACCTATGGAAGGTGTCCCTGCCCATGGATGGCATGGTGGGAACTGATTGATCTTTAGGGTCTCTTCCAACCCAAACCTTCTGTGATTCTGTGATTCTAAGACAAAGCTTTGAATAAATCCTTTTGGTTTCCTGGTTGGCCCATCCTCAGCAGGTCCTCCCAGGGGATGCACAGGGGGGATTCACTTGCTCCTCTGGACCAGTTCCAAAGGGACAGGAACTGTCTGAGTGTGTTCCTTCCATTCCTGTCCCCAGGTCACTGTTTTTATCAGCTCTACAACAGGCTCAGAAACCACCACCTGAATTGCTTCGACCAGTGCCCCAAGCCCTGCAGGTGGGTCCCAAAACCAGAGCTCAGCAAATGCCACCTTGGAGGGCAAATCACAGCAGGGACTGTGGGCAACTGAGTGGGAAATCTGTGGCTCAAATGGCATTTTCTGAACCACAGAGGTTTGGGTTTGATGCTTCAACCTCAATGCTAAGAAAGTGAGAAAATAACAACATGAGACAAATTCAATAAGAATTTTCTGTGCCCATGACAGCACGGAGGGGAAATAGTTTTAATCATGTGAAAATGTTTTATCAAGCCCAAACCAAACTGTTTTGTGTCATTTTCCAACCTTTATTACTTTATTTTCACCTTTTTCCTTTTGAAATGGAAAGACACGATTTTAAAGCCAAACACCAAATATTTTCATTTTGAATGTCTCAAAGAAAAGCTGTTTTCCTCCTCACCTGAGCAGTTTTCAGGCAACCTCTGGTTTTATATTTTAAGCTGACTTAGAAAGCTTTTTCCAAGGTTCTCAAGAGCTGCCCCAGGGCCTCCTGCTTTGGGCAGTGATGAACAATGTTAAAGTCCTTCATGCCAGGACTCCTCATGGTCATCACCTCCATTTGTATCTCCTCAGGGAATCCCTGTACAAGGTGTCTGCTGGGACAGCCAAATGGCCATCAGCAAAGTCTCAGGTACTGCCCAGAGCCCCGAGTTTGGAGGGGACACCACTTATTGTGGCTGTGGGGACAGCCAAGTTAAGGGTGAAAACAAGGACTTGGGTGGCAACCAAAGCAAACCAGTCCAGAAACTTGGCCTAAGGGAATGACCCTGTAGTTAAATAGAATAACATAATCCTGGACTGGTTTGGGTTGGAAGGGACCTTAGGGGTCAGTGGGTTCCACCCCCCTGCCATGAGCAGGGACACTTTCCACCAGCCCAGATTGCTCCAAGCTGCCAGACCAAGGTGCTGGAGAGGTTCAGTCCATCCCTGCTCCAACCCAAGCTTCTTTGTGACCTTAAGCAACCTCCCTGTCTCAGTTCCCACCTGCAGAGGGGAGGGAATGACTCTGCTCCCAGTGGGAGTTGTGGTGGGACAGCTCACCCGTGGGGCCTGCAGGGCTGTGGTGGCAACTCTGTGAGTCAGCAGGTGACTGTTTCTCCTCTTCTAGTGGCAATTATTTCATGTAGGTGATAATGGAGATGTAAACACAACCAATTGCATTGTAAAAGAGGAAATTATCTGGCAGGGTTGCCATTAAAGGCAGAATTAAGAACCAGAATGTTTTGCACACCTCAAACATCAGCCTGTGTTTCCTTCATATTCTACTACTTGAGAGCTGTCACTAATATGGGAGAAATCAGCCAATTGCATCAGTTTTTATTACTCATTTATTATTCATTGCTTAAAATCTGCATTTTAGAAGTATTAAAGAGCTGATTGGGCAGGACTGGCCCTAACTGGCACTAACTGGTACTAACCCCCCCTTTGCTGCAGGACTGGGTCCGCCAGGCTCTGAGGCACCAGAATGGCTACAACTCCACCAGCAGCAGGTCAGTCAGTCCCTGTTTCAACCATGGCTTAACTCTTCATCCTTGCAGCACCTGGAGGTGTTGGGCTGGAAAGGGAGGACAAGGGAAACTGTGCAGGGTCATCCAGTGAACATCCAACCTGTGCTCACAACACTGTGAAACTCTCACTCCTGGGACCTTCACACTTGTGTCAAACACCCTCAGGAGGAGGGAGTGGGGTGGCCTCTCCTGCCTGGGAACCAGCATGTCCCACCAGAGCAGCTGGTGGTGTCCCACATTGTGACAGCTCCCTCTCTCCCATCCAGGAAGGACATTGCCAAGGTGACCATCTTCTACCAGCAGCTCAACTACCAGTCCGTGAACGAGTCCCCTCTGCTCTCAGTAGGTGCCACCAAACCAGCTCCAAGCACTGCCATTGGTTCTGGGGTGCTGGGAGGGCTGCAGGGAGGGTTGTTTGCAGCTCCCAGGGTGGGATTATTAGTCTTGAAGAAAACTGGCTTGGAATGTTCCCATTTTACACCATCACGTGATTCCCCTCCCAGCTGGAGGCTGCAAACCGACCTGCAGGCAATGGGCAGTGATTTCCTGCTCCCAGAGCTCTGCTGGGTTTGCTAAACACAACCCTCTGGTTCCTTCCACAGGAGAATCTGCTTCTGTCCAGCATGGGCAGCCAGTGGAGCCTCTGGTTTGGCTCCTCAGTGCTGTCTGTGGTTGAAATGTTTGAGCTGCTCATCGACACTCTGGTCTTGTCCCTCCTCTTCTGCTACCAAAGGCTCAGGTCAAAGAAGACCCTGAGAGTGGCTCACAGTGCCACTGTCCCCAGTGTGAGCTTGGCCCTGGAGAACTACAGAGCTGTGCAGGAAGATGCTGGAAAAGAGGAGGATTCTGCCCAGACTGCCCCCTCTGGAGTGGCTGTAGCCAGTGGGGACCTGCACCTTGCCCCTCTCTCCAGCAAGGTGGGAATGCCTGGGAGCTGCCCAGAGGTGGTGCTGGGTGGGTTTAGGTGCCCAAGGGACAGCAGTTTGGGAGAGGAGCCCAAGAGCTGAGCTTGTCTGTGCACAGGAGAAGTGGGAGACTGGGAGCTCCTGTGGTGCTGCTGGAGAGGAGCCCAACAGAGACATCCTGGATCCACCTGAGAGCACCCACACCCCACCCTGGTGTGGGAACCTCCTCCAGCTCCTCCTGACCCACCCAGGTGTCCTGAGTCCAGGGCTGTTGGATCCTAACCAGTGTCTGGGGAGGGCAGAGCTGCACTTTGCTCCTGGGACAGTCCCTGAGTCCTGGTTGAAGCCTGTTCACAGCTCTTCATCTGTGACCCCTTGTGAGGAAACCAACCTGGGCCTTCAGACAGGCCCTCCTGCATTTCAGAGAGATCCAGCCTGCTGTTCATGGAAAGAATTCCAGTGGAGGCCCAGGACTGGGTGGTGTAATGGAAGGTGTGCCTGCCCATGGCAGGGGAATGGAACAAGATGAGCCTTAAAGTCCCTTCCAACCCAAAGCATTCCATGATTCCATGACTCCTATCCAGAGCTGTCTTGAGGATGACAGAGCATGTCACAGCTCTGATTCCAGCTGGGCTTCCAAGCCACTTCTTGTCGTGACCCTGTTCCTGCTGCATTTTGGGGCCAAGGCAGAGGCTGCTGCTGCTGCTGAGATGCTCCAGACTTAGCCCAGATCATTTCAAATGGGAAGGACTCTCAGAGGGGAGGAGAAGAAAGGGCCTTGGGAACCTCATGTCACAGACAAAGCATCTGATTTCTGGAGAAGGTTGAACAGTGCTGCGTTTTTGCTGCACTCCATTTATAAACAGAGATGGTTTAATGTTAATATTTGACAGTAACTTTTATATCCATAATAAAACACATTTATTTTTGGTGCTGAACTTTGCATTTTCCTCTGTTATAACCTTGCTTGTGACTCTCTGCAGAAAAGGAGAGTTAACAAGAGATCCACAAGCTTTGTTTTGTAACTTTTTTAAATAATAAAATGCTCTGAACTCAGACTGTGATGGGGGTTTAGTTTGGCTTTGCTTTGCCTTATTTGAGGCTGTTGTTGCCTAATTATTATTTCAAAGTGTTGGCTCTGGAAACATCATCTTCCAAAGGTCCAGAAGGCCAAATCTTGGGAAGTCTTTGGCTTCCAGACAGGCAGGTGGGACCCTCCCAGCCCCTCAGTTTGCTGCTTCCAGCACTGGAAGCCAAACACCAACATGGGTTGAGAGTCTCAGTTTTGCTTGATTTGCTTCTTGCTGGTCCCCAAGCACAAGAAAAATCCCTGCATTGTGTAACACCCTTTCCAGGAGGAGCCAGTTTGGAGAGAAAGGATCAAATCCTCTGCCCCAAGGTCCAAACAGGGCCAGGTATCAAGTGGTGATGTCTTGTCTCGTGGGCAGACTTGGCACAGGAGGGATGTGGAGAATCTGCCTCGCCCCTTCTTGTGCCACCTTTGGTAGAATCAGGAGGTTTCTGAGCTGGTGGGAGCAGAACAGGGATCCAGTCTGGGGGCAGCTCAGCTCACTCTGCACTGAGGGTGGGGACCCATTTCAGCTTAGTAGGGACCTCTTTGTGGCAGAACATCCCTCAGCCTGTGCAGCTGGGAAACCACCACCCAAATTCTGCACTGGGGTCACACCTGGGGTGTCACCACTGGCACATCTGCTCTCACACCTGGGATGTCCCTCCTGGCACATCTGCTCTCCCACCTGGGATGCCATCCCTGGCACATCTGCCCTCACACCTGGGATGTCCCCCCTGGCACATCTGCTCTCCCACCTGGGATGCCATCCCTGGCACATCTGCTCTCACATCTGGGATCTCACCCCTGGCACATCTGCTCTCTCACCTGGCATGTCACCCCTGGCACATCTGTTCTCACACCTGGCATGTCACCAGTGGCACATCTGCTCTCACACCTGGCATGGCACCCCTGGCACATCTGCCCTCACACCTGGGGTGTCACCCCTGGCACATCTGCTCTCACAGCTGGGATGCCACCCCTGGCACATCTGCTGTCACATCTGGGATGTCACCAGTGGCACATCTGCCCTCACACCTGGGATGTCACCACTGGCACATCTGCTCTCACACCTGGGATGCCAGCACTGGCACATCTGCTCTCACACCTGAGCTGGGCATTTCCCAGCAGGACAGAGGAGCAAACACTGAGGCCCAGAAGGGACTCGGTTGTGCTCAGTCACACCATCCCAGTGCCAACCTTCCTGCAGTGGAGCAGAAGGAGCTGCCACAGGGCACCAGCAGGTGCCAAGGGCTGTGTGTGGCAGCAGCCCCAGCCCTGCTCAGCCCGGAGGGGAAGGCACCCAGTCCAGGTGTCCCAGCACAGAATGTCCCTGTGCAGGAGTGGTTTCACCTGCAATCCTGGGGCTAATTAGGCCCCAGCAGCTCATTAATGATATCTCTGCTTCTACATTTCCTGCCTTGACGTTCTGGGGTGATTTTTGAGCCGCTGAGCTCGTTTTTACCTGGTGCTGAACCCACATAGCCACAGAGGGAAAGGTAAGTGAGGGCTCCCAGGTATTGAGTGAATCCCTTCAGGCTTTCCCACAGAGCTCCTGTGCCCTTGGGTTGGCACAGACAAACAGTGCCACCGTCACTCAGAGGCAGCAGGACACTGAGTTGCTGTCAGGAGCTGACCATGTCGATAAAATCATTGCTAAATCCTTGGTCAGTGAGATCACTGCTCCTCCTGCACACCAGGGAAATGTTTGTTGTGGCCCTGCTGAGCTATAACTCCAGTTACAGGAATCTACTGGTGGAACAAAGTGCCTGTCCCAGAGTTTTGAAGCTATTTAAGCAATTAATCCCCATTAACTAAACAAAAAGAGTCTCTTGGAGATGTGGGTCTCTGCAGCCACATTTCAGTGTTCAGTGTGTTTATCCTGGGGATGTTGTGTGAGCCCAAAGCCTCTATTTTAGCCAGGAAATA
This sequence comes from Sakesphorus luctuosus, assembly GCA_013396695.1. Taxonomy (NCBI): domain Eukaryota; kingdom Metazoa; phylum Chordata; class Aves; order Passeriformes; family Thamnophilidae; genus Sakesphorus; species Sakesphorus luctuosus. The sequence goes on from VWZD01011411.1 coordinate 71,324, forward strand.
GCAGAGCTGTCAAACGAAGGGGAGAAGGGAGTCAGGAGGAGGGTGGGAGCAAGGCAGGTCTGCCCAGCCCTGGGCTTGTCAATCTGCTGCAATATCATGCAGCTCTCCTCCCATAAAAATGACTCCTGATTCCCAAGGATCCATCCTATTTAACTCCTCCCCTGAGTTAATGAGCCTGCTTGGCTTCATTAACTGGGATCTGTTTGTCCCTCCAGAAGGAAACGGAATTTATTCCCCGATTTCCCTTTCCACATTTGTTTTCTGTGCCAGGTAGGATGGAAATCACGAGGCCAGGCCAGTCTGTCTTTTCTCCTTCTCATTTTATTTCTTCTGCCACAGACACACAGGATGGGAGAGGGGCAGAGGATTGCACAGGGTGGGAAAGGAGCTCCATGGGCAGCAGAGGGACAGTTCCAGGTCTCCTGGGCAGGACAGGCAGCAGCAGAGCCAGGATCAAGGATTAATGATTCAGGCACTCAGGAGCCAGGGATGGGAGGGCTGGGGCAGGGGGTGACCTGAGCTGTCACCTCCACCCCAACCTTCCTCCAGAGCAGCCTCAAATCACATCACAAGACAGAGGCACAGAAAGCCAAACAGAAATGCAGAGGATTTTTGTGGCATTCCAGGCTACTCATTGCCACACAGCTCAGCCTGCAGAGGGAAAGGGAAACACTTCCAAAGGGATTTTCTGGATCCAGTCAATACAGGCAGCAAGGCAAGAAACCCTCCAGCAATAAATCAAGCAGAGAAGGAGGAGGGAAGGAGTTTATCTAGAGTTTTATTAACAGTGCTTCAAGAGACCATAGAAGAGAAGGGAAGGGAGGGAAAAGAGGCAGACACCACAGCAACAGTTTTCCAATTGTACAAAGAGAATAACATAGAGAATATCTGGTTCCATAGTTACAGGCTGTGTAGGGAAAGGGGCAATAAAAAACCTGTTACAAAGTTGTACTCAAAGCAGGTGAGTGAAGGGAGGAGGGGAAGAGGTGCCAGCCTATTTACAGCGAGTGGCACTGCCCGGGGCCACCAACCACACTCAGCAGCTCTGGCCTGGCCTGGGGGCTTCCTGCTCCCTGTGCTGCTTGGGTGGGAAAGGGTGGGAGCCCCAGGAAGGGCTGGGAATCCCAGAAGGGTTGGGGGATCCAGGAAGGGTTGGGAGCTCCAGGAAGGGTTGGGAGCTCCAGGATCCTCAGGAAGGGTTGGGAGCTCCAGGATCCTCAGGAAGGGCTGGGAGCCCCAGGAAGGGCTGGGATCCTCAGGAAGGGCTGAGAGCCCCAGGAAGGGCTGGGAAGGGCTGGGATCCTCAGGAAGGGCTGAGAGCCCCAGGAAGGGCTGGGAGCATCAGGAAGGGCTGGGGAGCATCAAGAAGGGCTGGGAAGGGCTGGGAGCCCCAGGAAGGGTTGGGAGCATCAGGAAGGGCTGGGAAGAGCTGGGAGCCCCAGGAAGGGCTGGCTCAGCCCAGGGCTGCCAGTCTGGCTGAGCCTGCACAAGGACAGGCTGGAGCTATTCCCAGGATCCAGCAGCCACAGTGCTCCCAGGGTGGGGAATCCACTGGGGGAGGGCCACCACGGAGGGGTCTGCAGAGCCAGGAGGGCAACCAGGGGTCACTGTCAGGGTGGCACCTGTGGGAGCAGGAGGATGGAGAACCCAAGGGTGCTCCATCATGGCCCTCACTGGGAGGAAGGGGCTCAGGGCTGGGGTGTGTGGGGGGCTCTCTGTCCATCCCAGCTGCTGCTCTAGAACCACTCCTGGTTCTCCTCATGCCTTGGAAACCACCTTGGCTACAACCAAGTGCCTCGTTCCCTCCCCACAAGCACCATCTGCCCTGTCTTCTCCCCCCAACACAGCTCAGAGTGGAGGCTCCCCCAGCCCAGAGTCCCCCTGAGGAACCAGCAGGCAGACTGGACCACATTCCCATGGGAACAGCACTCCTGTATTTGGACCTCTCCAAAACCACCTCATTTCTCCGGAACTCCCCCTCTGCCTCCTGTGCTGTCCCTCCTCCCCACAGCCCTTCTCCATGTGCCAGCCCCACACACACCCACACAGGGGGTTGGCACCAGCCAAGCCAGGGGGCAATGGCACATTTCAGCCTGGTTTGTCTTTGGTTGAAAGCAAAGATGCTCGGGCAGTGAGGGGCAGTGGGCTGGGGCACTGTCCAGTGGCACAGGGGTGGCACAGGAGCCTGGCAGTGCCCACTGGACAGCAAGTTCATCAGTGCATTTCTTTAGGAGCTCCTGGTTTTTTCTTGCATAAATAATGGCCATTTTTGCTGCTCTGAGATGTTACTGAGCTGTTTCTTCAAAGATCATCTGTTCAGTTTTCTCTTGGAAACTGCAGGATCATCTCCTGGATGATCTCAGAGGTCTCTTCCAACCTCACTGATTCTATTTTATACTTATCACACTCTCAGCTCGTGATATCTTTTAGTTTAAAGCCATTTTTAATGTCTTTAAATTCTTCCAATCCCTATTTTTCCTCTAGAAATTTCCCACTCAGAGGGAAATCTCAGAGACAGCAATAATATCAAAATAACCTGAGGCTTCCCTGGCTGAGAGGGGTGTCGGGCAGTTGGCATTTTGCCAGCTCAACCCAAGGCAGAGGGACCACAGAGGGCACTGTTTGCACCCTGAACTCACCCCCTGTGCCATCAGGGCGTGTGGCAGATGCCAAAGATTCAAACCTACCTGTCCAGGCACTTGGTTACAGGGTTGGGTCAAAGAAAAGCGAGGACAGGTAGAGAGAGGTTGACCCAAAACTCAAAGGATGAAGGATCTGTGTGGTTGAGGTGATGGGTTGGGTCCAGCTGGGTGGGCAATGCCCTGGCATGCTGCTTTCTACACAAAGGCAAATCTCCTCGTGTTAACTGTGGTTGCCACCGAGTTCCTGCCATGGAGAAAACACACCTGCCCTCTGGAAAGAACCAAGAATTAAAAAAAAAAAAA
>VWZD01011411.1:91112-102361 GCA_013396695.1 Sakesphorus luctuosus
TATATATAATATATGTATAATATATAATTTGGCTTATATAATATATCAGCCAAGATTCAGCTTTTGCTGGTGTGTGACAAACGTCACAGGGACCCTGGAGCTCAGGCAATGGCACTACCAGCCACAATTCAATAGCCCAGGGCACCATCTGCTCCACCTCCTCTCTTGCAGCTCCATCTCCTCTCTTGCAGCTCCATGCCCAGCCCAGCCCCCCTGAGGACGACCTGGGGAACCACCAAACTCACTTGGTAGGTGAGACAACCTCAAAGCAGAACCTCCTCTCTATGTCTTCGCAGGGTTTGACAGTGCAGAGCCGCAGGTCTTCCACCACCACCGTGAGGACATCCTGAGAGGGGGGGAACAGGGGGCTCTCAGGGCTCCTGAACCTGTGCCACAGCTCAGAAAGCTCCTTCCCAAACCCCACTGTTGGCACATAGTCCAGAGGGGGCAGGGTCAGCCCACCATAACACTCCAGGGCAATGGGAAGGGGTTCTATGGAATCAAAGCATGGGACAACACGGACATGGCATGGGGACCTCACCAACCTCCTCAGCTGAACAGAAATGTTTAATCTAAATAAATATATATGTGATAAACACCATCTGCTGACACTTCACTCTCGGAACAGTCTAACCTTGGAGGACAATAATGGGCTTGCTGTCCTTCTGATCCAAATCCCCTCCCTGCCCCTTCCACCCCACTCTCCAGCACAGACCAGGAGGCCCCAGCAGAGCAGGACAGCAGAGCAGTTGGGTGCTCCTCTGGTGTCACCCAGGGCAGCCTCACTCACCTTTAGCTTCTTCTGGTACACCAGCTGGCTGTTCTGTATGGAGAACCACCTCCTGAGGGAAGACAGACAGACAGACAGACAGACAGACATCAGCACAAGCAAAGAGCAGAGCTACAGAGAGGCAGCTTGTTCTGTGGCAGAGCAGGATAATTCCATTTATATCTGCATTTAAAAAGAGTGTCATTTATTGAGCAGCCTGATCATCTTCAGGGAGGGCAAAGCAAGCCAAGACCAGCCCTGAGCTCAGGAAGGAGGAACTGGGACACCTGAGCAGGAGTCAGAGTGTTATTCAGAGTATGTATTACACACCCTGCTGGCAAAAGAATTGGGGAAAATGAGATAAGACAGGACTCCCTTTCTTGTGTCATGGCTGAAATATTGCCCTGATAAAACAGAACAAAAGGACTTGACATGTCTGTGGAGAAATGGGAAAATAGAGGTAACTGGAGGCCATCCCATCCCTGTGGGAGCCCCCTTGGATGAGCTGAGCTGGTTCAGCATCACCCTGAGCTGCTGGCACAGCTGCAGCCTCTGCTCAGCTCCTCAGCAGGATCCTTGGGGGTCCACTCCAAGCCAGGATATTCTGTGATTCCATCAGGGTTTTGCTGTTCTCCCTGTGAGGGGGAGGCAGTGCCAGAGGAGCTGAGCTCAGCGAGGAGGTGACGAGTGGGCTCCAGGAGCTGGGAATAGTGAGCAGTGGGCAGAGCTGGCTCAGTGTGGGTGGCACTGAGGAGATGGATAGAGCTGTGGGGAGGCTGCTGCCTGTGTGTGCCTGGGATGGAGGAGGATTGCTGGCATTTGGGGGCAGGGAAAACTTGACACCAATATGACTTCAGATGTCAGGAAAAACAAAGCTCCACGGGGTCATTGTTCCCTCCAGGGTCAGTGCCCTTTGGAGTGACCCAGGAATTCCCAGCCAGGGCAGCTGCAGGGAGACCAGAGTTGCCTGGAATTGTTCCTCTCTATCCCAAGAGCCAAACCCAGGGCTTGGCATTAACCTGAGGCACTTTGGAATGTCATTGTGCTCCATGAAAACACGTGGGGTCAGTGAAAGCAGCCAAGCCACGGATCAAGGCTGTGCTTTGCTCAGGGAACACCGAGCAGGGAATCCTGAAAAAGGTGGTAAGAATTGAGCTCAGCCACTGAACTCCAACACTGCTGCACCATGTGGAGCTGCTGCCTCCAAGTGCAGACTGAGCACTCAGCTGTCAGGGGACCAGAGAGCCTGAGGGCTAAGGAATCACTCTAAATATGCCTGGAATCTCCTTAGCACTGGGGGAAGCTTCAAAGAGAAGGAGCTGCTTATCTAACCAATTCAGAAATCTTCAATAATTCCAAGTCTTTTTTTCCCATGCAAATACAGGCAGTTTCTCTGCATGCCACAAACTGTTCACTGAAGCATTTGATGCTTCTTTAGTCCAAAGCCTGACAGCAGCACGTTGCAGCCTTGCTGTGCTCCACACCCTGCACGTGTCCCCTGGCCAAGGGGAAGATCTCTCAATATTCTATCATTTCCCTGCTCTGGGAGAGGAGGAGGAAATGTAGGTCAAAGCAGCATCGATCTCATGCATTAGAAACTCACTGGGAGGGGTTGAATCCTTTTGCAGGACCCTCCATGAAAGCCACTGGCCCTCTCAAGGGAAACTAAACACAGAAATATCGATTAAGGGCAGAACATGAAACCTTTTCTCCCACTTTCCAAGCTCTCTGGCAGCTGCAGAGGCTCCTGGCTGGGGCAGGAGGCAGACAAGGCAGGAATTCCCAGTGAACTATCAGATGAAATGTGGATAAATTATTAAAAGCAGGGTCAGGGCACTGAGAGCCATTTCTCAGCTGATATTTCCACTCTCCCATCTCCCCCTGGCCCAAAATAGCCAGGTTTGATACTCCTGGCACATCCTGCTGTGTTAGGGTGTATCTCTTGTTATAAATGTACAGCTTTCCTGGGGCAAGCCTTGAGCTGTGCTGTGCCCTCTCCTCCCTAAAGGAACCTGCTCCTTCTTCCATTGTGGAAGGCACCAAAAATGCAAAAATTAGCAGCCCAACTTCATTTTAACTTCTTTAACTACTCAGCGTTAAATTACTCAGCTCTGAATCCTTTCAGTGATGGCAACAGTCTCACTAAAAGGAAGGTTCCTGTGCAGTGTCAGCCCAAACCCCAACTGAAAGATGAGTTCCTGCTCACCTGTTCCATGTTTTGAAAGCATTGCTGGCTCTCTTGAAGAGATAACCTTCCATCACCACTCCATTGGGGGCGTCCACGTTGAACTCCACCTTTGAGTCATCGTAGGAGAAGTCCTGCAAACAGAAGAGCCTGAGCATGACTGCATTTCTAGGGCCTTCTGGATCATCTCCAGATGGAGATGAGCCTGACCAAGACATGAGGAAGAGACAACCATGTGTCAGAATCCCAAGGGTGAGGCAGAGCTGCCTGGCACAGCACAGCCTATGCCTCAGTGGGAGCAGCCATGGGGAGCAGTCATGGAATAGCCACATTCCAGTAAGTTTATAGAATCATAGAATGGATTGGGTTGGAAAAGCCCTCTGAGATCATCAAGTCCAACCCTTGGGCCAACTCCAGTCCCTTTACCAAATCATGGCACTCAGTGCCACGGCCAAGCTCAGCTGAAAAACCTCCAGGGATGGGGAATCCACCCCCTCTCTGGGCAGCCCATTCCAATCCCTCAGCACTCTCTCTGCAAAGAAGTTTTTTCTGCTCTCCAACTTCAATTTCCCCTGGCAGAGCTTGAGCCCCCCGTGCCCCCTTGTCCTATTGCTGAGTGCCTGGGAGAAGAGACCAACCCCCACCTGGCCACAACTTCCCTGATGTGGCACTTCCAGACAGTGCTGAGGTCACCTCTCAGCCTCCTCTTCTCCAGCACAAACACCCCCAGCTCCCTCAGCCTCTCCCCACAGCACTTGTGCTCCAGTATCTTCACCATATGTGACCCTGCTGCTTGCAGACAAGTACTGGATATCCTGTATTTCCCTGCTCTGGGAGTTGATAAGGAGAAGGCAGGTAACTTATCATCATCAGGCTAAATATTCCCAATATTGGGGTCTGAGGTGGGAAATAAAGCCAGAGGTGCTTTTCAGTGGCCAAGAGAGTCAGCAATGCTGGCACCCCTGGGTGCTGCAAGGGGCCAGGAACAGAGCAAACCCAGCCTTCCCCCACGGGGAGAACAGGCTGAGGACTCCTGGAGGGGCAGAGTTCTCAGTGCCACAGTCATGAGGGACCCTCAGATGCCATTCCAGTCTGCACTCACTCCCCTCTCTGTGCTGTGCACCAGTCAGGGCTGATTTGTCAGCCTGGCACTGATTCCCCAGATGGATCTCATGGCTTCTGACAGCTGACACAGAGCAGAGGGACCAGCAGCTGCTCTCCAGAGCACAGGATCTGCTCCCTGGGCAATGCTGTGTCTCCTTCCCAAGAGAAACTGGGTCATGGAGCTGAAACACTTCCCCTCTGACCCGGGGAACTGCTGTCTCTCTGCTCGCTGATTCCACTCTAATGACACATCCCACCCACACCTCCCTCTCTCCAGAGCAAAGATTTCCCCTGTACAGCTCAGTTCAGACACACAGCAGTGAAAAGAGCCCCATAAATGCCTTCCCTGGCTCAGCAGACCCTGGTGATGCTCTGTTGCCAGGCAACGTGCACTTGACTCTCATTAAGATGAGTTATTTCCATGCTCAGAGATGCAAACGTGCCTGGGAGGTGTCAGGATGGGAATAACTCTGATCCAGAAGGAGGAGATACAATGGGACAGGGCACAGTCACTCTTGGAAAGGCAGCAGGATGCCCAATTAGACCCTGGAAACTGCTGCAAGGCAGCCAATTAGGAGGGCTCTGCTCAGCCCCACATTTTCTTGCCCTCAGAGGGTGAATCCCACAGGGCTCCTCTCCTGCTGATGCTTTTCATGTGCATCTTGCAAACAAAGGCTGGAGGGAATTCTCCTCCAAAGTGGGATTTTTGCAGAGCTGCTCCAAAGTGACAATTCTCTGTATTTGATGAGAAGCTGCCCTGATTTATAATAAAGAATGCAACCACCCAAAACCTCTGGACTTTGCTGAAGAGTGCACAGCAAGGTTAGGGCAAAACACTTCCCAGAACATCTTTTTAGCTGTGCCTCACCTTGCAGAATAGGTAAAAACCCAGGGGAGGGTCTTAAGCTAATCTTTAGAAAATTATACCCCAAACCACCAAGTGTGCACAGAGCTGAGATGACTCAACCAGGGTCCCCAGGCCAAATTCTGCTCATATTTCTGCTGGTGTAAGCCATGAGCAACTGCAGTGACATCAACAGGACTCCTGAAGGGCAGCTGAGGGCAGAACAGTCACCAGAGCTGGAAGTTGGGTTTGTAAAACAGGTCCAGATCAAGGCAGAGATGTGAGGGAGAAGGACCAGTCTGCCCATGAGCCCCAAGCAGGAGACACTCAGAGCCTCGGGGCCACTTTGTTCCATTCCATTGCACTGTGCTTAAAAGAACTCCAAGTCCTTGCTACAGAGTCATTGGGAGTGTTGAAAGACAAACGAAGGGAAAGTGGAGGGTGAGAAAAATACAGAATCACAGAATGGATTGAGTTGGAAAGGACCTCCGAGATCATCAAGTCCAACCCTTGGGCCAACTCCAGTCCCTTTACCAGATCATGGCACTCAGTGCCACGGCCAAGCTCAGCTGAAAAACCTCCAGGGATGGGGAATCCACCCCCTCTCTGGGCAGCCCATTCCAATCCCTCAGCACTCTCTCTGCAAAGAATTTCTACCTGATCTCCAACTTCAATTTCCCCTGGCAGAGCTTGAGCCCCCCGTGCCCCCTTGTCCTATTGCTGAGTGCCTGGGAGAAGAGACCAACCCCCACCTGGCCACAACTTCCCTGATGTGGCACTTCCAGACAGTGCTGAGGTCACCTCTCAGCCTCCTCTTCTCCAGCACAAACACCCCCAGCTCCCTCAGCCTCTCCCCACAGCACTTGTGCTCCACTCCCTTCTCCAGCCTCGTTGCTCTTCTCTGGCCCCGCTCCAGCCCCTCAATCTCTTGCCTCAACTCAGGGGCCCAGAACTCAACACAACACTCAAGGTGTGGCCTCCCCAAGGCAGAGTCCAGGGGAAGGCTCACTGCCCTGGGCCTGCTGGCCACGCTACTTTGGATCCAGGCCAGGATCCCATTGGCCTTCTTGGCCACCTGGGCACACTGGTGGCTCCTCTTGAGCTTCCTGTCAATAAGTACCCCCAGGTCCCTTGATGAACATCATCTCCCTTCTCAGCCAGGCAAAGGCCACCAGGGAGATGGGCAGAAAGGCTCAGGCAGACGGAAGGCAAACCTATGGCAAGTGCTTTTGTGGAGCCTCCAGCACACCAGAGGGTCCTTAAACCATGGCTGAACCCTTGGGGTCCTACACAAACCACCTGCTGCAGCCCAGCCAGGGAACCTCCTCAGCACAGCCACTGGAAAGGGGACAAATCCCTGGAAAAGGGGCTTACATGAACATCTCCTGAACTCTGACTCCAGCTTAGATTGTGGCTGAGGAGCCCATCCTGCCAAAGGTGCTGAAACATCGTGGGCACTGCTGGATACACAGATGGGTGAGAAGGAATCCCTGTCCTTTATGTGCCCCTGTACCTGTTCCACTCAGGGACACCAAAAGATTTTGATCCTGTTGATTCTGGGGAATGAGTGGGAGGGTCTTGGTTGAGACACTGCCCTGCCCAGCACAGCAGCAGCTCTGCCTCCATCCCTGGGGCTCCCAGGGCAGAGCACACACGGTGCCTCCTCTTGTCCCCTCCTCTTCCTTCCCCTGTTTTACGTGAGATTTTATGGCATGATTTTAACAACCAACCTTTTGCTGAATTCTTCCCATCACTGCAATGTCTGTGTAGGAGACAGACATTGCAGAGTAGGAGTCTGCCCTAAATGACTTTGGACTGATTTATTAACCTGCATTTAGCACTTCATTGTCTCTGCCACATGACCAAATGCTGGACACAGGGCCGGGAGCTGAAGGGCTTTGGCTCCAGCAGCTCCAGTGACATGTTGGATCACACCCTGGGACAATAAACCAGACAACTTCCAAAAGGAGACACCAGGTCTCTGCCATCCTCTGCTTCCCTTTGCCTGCTGAGTGATCCCAGCACCCCTGTGCCCTCCCCAGCCCTGGCACTCCCAGGGCACACACGAGCCTGCCTGGGAACCGAAATTCTTTTTGAGAGGAGCCCACAATGGTTTCCATGGGAGCTGCTGGAGCGACAATGAAGTAACACATTCCAAGGGACACATCCACAGGGATGGGAGAGAAAAGGGCACTGATGGGAATGCTCTCAAACCAGCAAATGGAAGTTAAAAACCCAGCACAGGCACGGGAGGACCCAGGAAAGAATTAAAAAGAAAAGAAGGGGGAAAACAATAATGAGAAAACCTAATTTAAAGGTGGTCTTGTAGCCCACCCAGGAGCTGCCCTGCCCAGCCCCACACAGAGCACACTCTGCTCTTCCAATTGCTCCTCAGAAAGGAGCATTTCGTGCAGAGGAAATGGTTGATTAAATTAAACACCACTCCAGCATCAGTGCACACATTTAATGTGGGGAGTGAAGCTGCCCCCCTTCAGCCTGCAGACCTTGGGCAGGGAATCTTCCAAGGAAGGAGCCCTGCCCAAGAGCATTCCCACTGGAGTGGGAAGGTCTCACTAATAAGGTTCATTCCTATCCCAAAAAGCACGACCCCTGGCTGAAAACACACAGAACCTTCCTCTAAAATCCCCAGACTTCCTTAAAAGTCTTTAAAATAAATACAGTCACTGTGGCAATGGCTCTCCCTGAAAAGTCCCAGCATTATTCCCTCAGTAATCAATTCAGCATGGAAATAACTGTCCTTTTCTCTACAATGTTTCAATTTTTACTGAGAGAAAACACTATGAAATCCAAGCAAGCAGGAGCAGGGAATCATCTCAGCATGAGCAGGGAATCAGCTCAGCTCAGGGGGGTTCAGAAATTCAAAGAAACATCCCCATATTACTTTATTTTCAATCAGTGCCATTCAGAACAAGCAACAAGCCATGCAATACAGGCTGTAACTCTGAGCAGACAAAGGCTTTTCTCCCAAAGTGCCCTCCTGAGCACCCAACAATGCTCAGCACCCCAAAAAACATCAGGCACAGTAACAGCATCCATGCACTGAGCAGAACTTGTGGAGGCCAGTCCCAAACTCTGCCTTGTTTGGCTATTTCATTGTCAGCAAACATTGCTCAGAGGAATATTCCCATTCCCTAAAGATGCACAACCCCCTTCCACACCCCCCTCAGTGCCTGCACTTGCTGTTCTCCTCTGGTCCTTGAGTAGATTTCAATCTTTTCTCTCTCTGCCTGCTTTTACCTCTGTGTGTGCCATGGACAGCCCCAGCCCTGAGAGCAGATGGAATTTGGAGAAGGGCTGCCCCGGCTTTCATTCATCCCGGCCAAACCCAATTGCAGCCCTTTTGTCTCTTCAATCTCCCGATGCCAAAGGCTCTCTCTGCCAGCAGATGATGCCCAGAGATCCGTGCCCTGCCCCAGAGCCCTCCCAGCCCACGCACAGAACCCACCACATTCACCCTCCTGCAGTCACAAAGCTGCTCTGGGGTCCCATCAGCAAACCAGCTCCTCCAGGCACAATTCCCATGGGCAAAGGGATCCCTAAAGTTGCCCTCCCATCCCCAGCAGCCCTGCAGGAGGCTCCTTACCAGGAGATATTCGAGCCTGCTGAAAATCTTCATGCTGCAGCTGCCAGGGAGGCTGCAGAGCAGAGCTCTGTGTCCTCCTCTCTCTACAGCAGCATCTCAGCTCAGCACCGGGGGCTGGCAGGAAGGAGGGATTTCTTTTGCAGCCCCTTCTCCTCCAGCCCTCCTCCTCCTCCTCCTCCCCTTTTGGGAAGCTCCAAGCTCTGCCTTTGGCTGCTGACAGAGTGAGGGGCACTGGAAGCCTGGCTGGCCCCTGGGGACCACCTGCTCCCCCTCCCCGAGCCTCCTATTCAGGGGCAATCAGCTTAGAGCAAGGGCTAATTACCATACAGCTGGCAGGGGGCACGGAAGGGGCAGCACCGAGCTGAGCTGGCAGCAGGATGCTCTCTGAGTGCCTGCCTGGCCTGACAGAGCCAGGCTTGTGTGCTGTGCCCAGCTCCTGGAGCAGGGCCACCCTTCGGGCAGCAATTCCACCCTGCAGGAATCAGGGTTGGAAGGGCCATATGGCCCCTGGTTCATTATCCACCAGCAGCACCAAATGAGGCAGAGAGCTCTGCCCTGGCACTCCAAGCTGGCAGCAGAGGCACAACTGCTTCCCAAAGTGTGCCAGGCTGGGACAGGGATGAGGCTGGGATAGTTCTTAGTATCACTGGAGTTTGAAAAGCCCCCCAAGTTCAGAGGCCGATCCAGCACTATCAGACCCACCACCAAAGCACATCCNTCAGGGTTGGAAGGGCCATATGGCCCCTGGTTCATTATCCACCAGCAGCACCAAATGAGGCAGAGAGCTCTGCCCTGGCACTCCAAGCTGGCAGCAGAGGCACAACTGCTTCCCAAAGTGTGCCAGGCTGGGACAGGGATGAGGCTGGGATAGTTCTTAGTATCACTGGAGTTTGAAAAGCCCCCCAAGTTCAGAGGCCAAGCATTGACCCAGCACTGCCAGATCTACCCCCAAAGCACATCCCCAGGGAAAAGCTCCCCAAGATCAGAGGCCAAGCATTGACCCAGCACTGTCAGATCCACCCCCAAAGCACATCCCCAGGGAAAAGCNTCCCAAAAAGCACGACCCCTGGCTGAAAACACACAGAACCTTCCTCTAAAATCCCCAGACTTCCTTAAAAGTCTTTAAAATAAATACAGTCACTGTGGCAATGGCTCTCCCTGAAAAGTCCCAGCATTATTCCCTCAGTAATCAATTCAGCATGGAAATAACTGTCCTTTTCTCTACAATGTTTCAATTTTTACTGAGAGAAAACACTATGAAATCCAAGCAAGCAGGAGCAGGGAATCATCTCAGCATGAGCAGGGAATCAGCTCAGCTCAGGGGGGTTCAGAAATTCAAAGAAACATCCCCATATTACTTTATTTTCAATCAGTGCCATTCAGAACAAGCAACAAGCCATGCAATACAGGCTGTAACTCTGAGCAGACAAAGGCTTTTCTCCCAAAGTGCCCTCCTGAGCACCCAACAATGCTCAGCACCCCAAAAAACATCAGGCACAGTAACAGCATCCATGCACTGAGCAGAACTTGTGGAGGCCAGTCCCAAACTCTGCCTTGTTTGGCTATTTCATTGTCAGCAAACATTGCTCAGAGGAATATTCCCATTCCCTAAAGATGCACAACCCCCTTCCACACCCCCCTCAGTGCCTGCACTTGCTGTTCTCCTCTGGTCCTTGAGTAGATTTCAATCTTTTCTCTCTCTGCCTGCTTTTACCTCTGTGTGTGCCATGGACAGCCCCAGCCCTGAGAGCAGATGGAATTTGGAGAAGGGCTGCCCCGGCTTTCATTCATCCCGGCCAAACCCAATTGCAGCCCTTTTTTCTCTTCAATCTCCCGATGCCAAAGGCTCTCTCTGCCAGCAGATGATGCCCAGAGATCCGTGCCCTGCCCCAGAGCCCTCCCAGCCCACGCACAGAACCCACCACATTCACCCTCCTGCAGTCACAAAGCTGCTCTGGGGTCCCATCAGCAAACCAGCTCCTCCAGGCACAATTCCCATGGGCAAAGGGATCCCTAAAGTTGCCCTCCCATCCCCAGCAGCCCTGCAGGAGGCTCCTTACCAGGAGATATTCGAGCCTGCTGAAAATCTTCATGCTGCAGCTGCCAGGGAGGCTGCAGAGCAGAGCTCTGTGTCCTCCTCTCTCTACAGCAGCATCTCAGCTCAGCACCGGGGGCTGGCAGGAAGGAGGGATTTCTTTTGCAGCCCCTTCTCCTCCAGCCCTCCTCCTCCTCCTCCTCCCCTTTTGGGAAGCTCCAAGCTCTGCCTTTGGCTGCTGACAGAGTGAGGGGCACTGGAAGCCTGGCTGGCCCCTGGGGACCACCTGCTCCCCCTCCCCGAGCCTCCTATTCAGGGGCAATCAGCTTAGAGCAAGGGCTAATTACCATACAGCTGGCAGGGGGCACGGAAGGGGCAGCACCGAGCTGAGCTGGCAGCAGGATGCTCTCTGAGTGCCTGCCTGGCCTGACAGAGCCAGGCTTGTGTGCTGTGCCCAGCTCCTGGAGCAGGGCCACCCTTCGGGCAGCAATTCCACCCTGCAGGAATCAGGGTTGGAAGGGCCATATGGCCCCTGGTTCATTATCCACCAGCAGCACCAAATGAGGCAGAGAGCTCTGCCCTGGCACTCCAAGCTGGCAGCAGAGGCACAACTGCTTCCCAAAGTGTGCCAGGCTGGGACAGGGATGAGGCTGGGATAGTTCTTAGTATCACTGGAGTTTGAAAAGCCCCCCAAGTTCAGAGGCCAAG
>VWZD01011411.1:102648-119575 GCA_013396695.1 Sakesphorus luctuosus
CAAGGAAAAGCCCCCCAAGTTGAAAGGCCAAGCATTGACCCAGCACTACCAGATCCACCACCAAAGCACGCCCCCAAGGAAAAGCCCCCCAAGATCAGAGGCCAAGTATGAACCCAGCACTGCCAGATCCACCACCAAAGCACATCCTCAAGGAAAAGCCCTCCAAGTTCAGAGGCCAAGCATTGACCCAGCACTACCAGATCCACCACCAAAGCACGCCCCCAAGGAAAAGCCCCCCAAGATCAGAGGCCAAGTATGAACCCAGCACTGCCAGATCCACCACCAAAGCACATCCTCAAGGAAAAGCCCTCCAAGTTCAGAGGCCAAGCATTGACCCAGCACTACCAGATCCACCACCAAAGCACGCCCCCAAGGAAAAGCCCCCCAAGATCAGAGGCCAAGTATGAACCCAGCACTGCCAGATCCACCACCAAAGCACATCCTCAAGGAAAAGCCCTCCAAGTTCAGAGGCCAAGCATTGACCCAGCACTACCAGATCCACCACCAAAGCACGCCCCCAAGGAAAAGCCCCCCAAGATCAGAGGCCAAGTATGAACCCAGCACTGCCAGATCCACCACCAAAGCACATCCTCAAGGAAAAGCCCTCCAAGTTCAGAGGCCAAGCATTGACCCAGCACTACCAGATCCACCACCAAAGCACGCCCCCAAGGAAAAGCCCCCCAAGATCAGAGGCCAAGTATGAACCCAGCACTGCCAGATCCACCACCAAAGCACATCCTCAAGGAAAAGCCCTCCAAGTTCAGAGGCCAAGCATTGACCCAGCACTACCAGATCCACCACCAAAGCACGCCCCCAAGGAAAAGCCCCCCAAGATCAGAGGCCAAGTATGAACCCAGCACTGCCAGATCCACCACCAAAGCACATCCTCAAGGAAAAGCCCTCCAAGTTCAGAGGCCAAGCATTGACCCAGCACTACCAGATCCACCACCAAAGCACGCCCCCAAGGAAAAGCCCCCCAAGATCAGAGGCCAAGTATGAACCCAGCACTGCCAGATCCACCACCAAAGCACATCCTCAAGGAAAAGCCCTCCAAGTTCAGAGGCCAAGCATTGACCCAGCACTACCAGATCCACCACCAAAGCACGCCCCCAAGGAAAAGCCCCCCAAGATCAGAGGCCAAGTATGAACCCAGCACTGCCAGATCCACCACCAAAGCACATCCTCAAGGAAAAGCCCTCCAAGTTCAGAGGCCAAGCATTGACCCAGCACTACCAGATCCACCACCAAAGCACGCCCCCAAGGAAAAGCCCCCCAAGATCAGAGGCCAAGTATGAACCCAGCACTGCCAGATCCACCACCAAAGCACATCCTCAAGGAAAAGCCCTCCAAGTTCAGAGGCCAAGCATTGACCCAGCACTACCAGATCCACCACCAAAGCACGCCCCCAAGGAAAAGCCCCCCAAGATCAGAGGCCAAGTATGAACCCAGCACTGCCAGATCCACCACCAAAGCACATCCTCAAGGAAAAGCCCTCCAAGTTCAGAGGCCAAGCATTGACCCAGCACTACCAGATCCACCACCAAAGCACGCCCCCAAGGAAAAGCCCCCCAAGATCAGAGGCCAAGTATGAACCCAGCACTGCCAGATCCACCACCAAAGCACATCCTCAAGGAAAAGCCCTCCAAGTTCAGAGGCCAAGCATTGACCCAGCACTACCAGATCCACCACCAAAGCACGCCCCCAAGGAAAAGCCCCCCAAGATCAGAGGCCAAGTATGAACCCAGCACTGCCAGATCCACCACCAAAGCACATCCTCAAGGAAAAGCCCTCCAAGTTCAGAGGCCAAGCATTGACCCAGCACTACCAGATCCACCACCAAAGCACGCCCCCAAGGAAAAGCCCCCCAAGATCAGAGGCCAAGTATGAACCCAGCACTGCCAGATCCACCACCAAAGCACATCCTCAAGGAAAAGCCCTCCAAGTTCAGAGGCCAAGCATTGACCCAGCACTGCCAGATCTACCCCCAAAGCACATCCCCAGGGAAAAGCTCCCCAAGATCAGAGGCCAAGCATTGACCCAGCACTGTCAGATCCACCACCAAAGCACATCCCCAAGTGCCACATCCACAAGCACTCCCAGGGATTTTGGTGATTCCACCCCTGTTTCAATTCCTGATCACCCTGCCAGTGAAGTTTTCCCTGATATCCAACCTGACATGTTCCACTTTTAGAGATTGGCCTCTCAGTTTTGGTGGAAGGATCCAGGAAGGTCTGGGAGGAAGGACTGGTTTAAACATTACCCTTTCCCTACTCATTTCCCACTGTGAAAAATTCCCAGGTCTGTGTTTTCCAGATTCCCTAAATTACAACATCAGACAAAACAGCCAAGATTTGTGATGAGTTTTATTTTCCCACCAGACTTATTTTAATTAAAACACTAATGAAACAAAACGCCACAGACCATTTCCTTATGAACTTGGCTCTCAGAAGGCTTCCCCCACACCTCACAAAGCTGTCCAAGGACAATTCAGCATCTGCACAGCTCCCCCACCCCAAACCCACTGCAAAATGAATTATTTAGCCCAAATTTCCAGGGTTAAAGGAAGGCTGTTGTGCCTCAGCAGCTGTTTGGGAAGATACCAGTGAGGAAAAAAAAAATTCTTTGTGTCCCCACTCTAATGAAGCACAACTAAATCTCCAAGTTTTTCAAGGCATCAGAGGGTTTTGTTGTCTCCTTTTGGGGGGATCCTGTTCCACCTCAAAGGGAGGAGCAGCACTGACTCAGAGTAGCTGAAAAGCAGCTCAGAACAATCCCAGGCAGGAAACTTTGAAGCCTAAATTGCAGTGAGGATGTTCATGTCCCTCACAGCTCCTGAGCCACTCTCTGGGCATGGATGTCCTGAGGATTTTCCACATCCCCTTGGATGAAGTCACCACCCAGCAGAGTGCCAGGGCAGCTGAGGGGGCACAAATGGGTTCCCCCCCTCCCTCAGACACTCAACCCAAGGGACATGTGCCCAGGGAATGTCACTCATTACCCCTCCAATCTGGTTACGGTTCCATTTCAGGGGTTATGACGTTTTTCAGAGAGAGCATTAGAGAGAAAACAGCAGCCACTTAAAGCTCCTTCTGTGCAGGAATATTGATCCACACAAGTGCCTGCCAGATGTGGTCTCCTCCCAGCAGGGCCTTGCTCCTCAAAGGCTCCAGGCACCAAACATGCCCCTGGGGCCAGCCCAGAACTGCTGTCCCTGCAGCACCAGAGTCCCAGCTGAGCATCACCCAGGGGACAGGCAACCAAAACCTCATTTAGCACAGGACTGACAGAACCTCTGACAAGGGTGAAACCAAACTCACTAAAACCTGAGCTTTAAAATGACATTTACAGCTCAGGTGGCACCACTGATGCCATGCCAAGGCTTCTCTGAGTTGCTTTCAAAAGCAGGACTTGGTAAATACCCAGAGCAATGAAGATGCCAGAAGAATGTGGGTACTCACCTGCAGGAGGGTCTGCAGGGCCAGGCCAGCCATCCAGGAAGAAGAGAAGGAAAAGAAAAAGAAATTATCAGTTGATGTTTCTGCAAGCCTCAGACCTGGAATTATTCCCAGGTCTGGGAAATCCAAGCCCAAGATTCCTCCTTACTGAAAGGTCAGACTTGTTTGATAATCAATCCCATTGTCCTCCCAGTTCATGGTGGGTCCTCCCAGTTCCATCAGGTGAGAAGACACACACAGTGGGTCACCAGAGCTCAGCTGAGAACAGCAGTTTGCTCAGCTCCATTCCTGAGGTCGCAGGGACCCTCCCAAAGTTCTGCTGCTCCAGGCATGTCATGTCATTGGAGCTACACAGGAACCATGTGGAGCAGACAGAAGTTCTCAGCACCTGCTCTCCCCCCATGACCCACTGACAGCCCTGCAGTGCAGTGGGAGCTCCCTGGGAATGAAGAAAGGGTCCTGCCCAAGTGGGGACCAAAGGAGCATCTACTCCTCCATCTGCTGGATGGTTTCAGGGGGTCTCTGCCCATCTGGTGGGGTTGGGCACCCGGGACTGCTGCCCAACACTGCTGCCTCACCATGGGCAGGGCAGGGAGAGGTGTCAGAGCCACACTAATACTGGCTGGAGATCACACAGCTTGGCAGCTGAAGCTGGTTTGCTCAGCCAGGGGAAGGATGTGAGGCTGGAGGAGAGGAGAGGAAGGGAAAGGGGGCATCAAATGCTCCAGTTTCTGCCCAAAAGAGACAGAGAGGGATCAAATGCTCCAATCTCTGCCCAAAAGAGACAGAGGGGAATCAAATGCTCCAATCTCTGCCCAAAAGAGACAGGGGGGGATCAAATGCTCCAATCTCTGCCCAAAAGAGACAGGGGGGGATCAAATGCTCCAATCTCTGCCCAAAAGAGACAGGGGGACATCAAATGCTCCAATCTCTCCCAAAAAGCAGCTCTGCTCTGCAGTGATTTTCACAGGCAATTCCAAGCAACTGCATCCACTCCTCATCTCAGAGACATTCCCAGAGCAGCATTTGAACCCTCTCACACCCTCAGCAGCAAAGAGGGGGACAGAGTGAGGAGGAAGGTTTGCTCAGAGGCACAGCAGGTCAGTGGCACAGCTGGCAAAGCCCCCCCAGGTGCCCTGCCTGTGTCCCCTTCCCTTCCATGCTCACAAGAGCCAGTGGCTGAACATCCTGCATGTGATGGGAGCCGCCCAGGAGGTCCAGGTTCTCTCTCATCTCCAGGTTGTGAAGGCCTGACCCAGCAAGGCCCCTCACCAGATGGACACAAGTGCTCTTGGCACCAGGCTGCAGCCCCAGGACTCACCCTTTGCTGGATCAGGGCATGTTTGTGCTCCATCTCCCTCTTCTCCACCGCAGAATCAATGACCAGCTGGTCCAGCTAAAGACAGGGAGAACAATAACAGGTCTAAGAGTCAGGAAGGAGGTTTATGAGCCATTGCCCTGCTCTGGGGTTACACTAGCCCTTCCCAACAACCCAGGTCCCCATGAGAAGGGAAGAGGCTGTGTTTGGGTGTGCACTGAGCAACCACAGCTCTTGGCTGTCACCCCACAAGTGACAACAAGGCTCACCCAGCACCCACCAGGCTTGATGTTCCAACCACTCCCTGATGACCAAGTGTGGAGCTGAATAGGAAAAAGGGATGTGGAGTCAGCCACATTCCCTGTCCCTCACCTCAGTGGCCAGTTTCTTCATGTAGGGGTCCAGCTCATGGAGCAGACTGTAGCCCTGCTGGAAGAAGGTGTACTGGGCATGCATGAAGGACAACATCTGGGGAGGGAACAACAGCAAGGTCAGAGCAGGTTCTGGGACAAAAGCAAGTGTGAAAAGCCCCAAACCCTTAATACCCACAAAAATGGATCCAGCTCTCCTTTCCCAAAGCAATCTATCCATCAGGTGTCTCTCCCTTCTTCTTCTCTCAACTCCTCCCACCTGTTGTGGGCACAGAGCAGTGGGAGGAGTGTCCTGCACCCCTGCAAACGCCCTCGGTCCTGGGCTGGGGAGGGTCCTGCTGGCCCTCCAGCTCCCGTCTGCTGGCACACAGAGCAGTCCCAGGCAGAGTGGTCATATGTGGGCCAGGCATTCAGAGCTGCCTTGGTGGGGTCACCCCAGGAGACACAGAGAGCTCTTACCGCGTCCAGGATCTCAAACTTCTTCTTGGCCTGCAGCACGTTGATCTGTGGAGCAACCAAGACACAACTCTCAGCACCAGCAGCACCAGCCTGGCTTGGAGATCCTGCTGTGATCCCCCCTGAACTGTGAGCTGTGCTGTGGTGCCCCACCAGCAGCTCCAAACTGGACCTGCACAGCTCCAAAAGGTCAGTTCATGTAAGGGCAGCTCTGGTGGGTTCCAGGTGGAGCAGCACAGATGCATTGGGGGGGTTGGTCTCTTCTCCGTGGCACTCAGCAATAGGACAAGGGGGCAGGAAAAAATTCTTTGCAGAGAGAGTGCTCAGGGATTGGAATGGGCTGCCCAGAGAGGGGGTGGATTCCCCATCCCTGGAGGTTTTTCAGCTGAGCTTGGCCGTGGCACTGAGTGCCATGATCTGGTAAAGGGACTGGAGTTGGCCCAAGGGTTGGACTTGATGATCTGGGAGGTCTTTTCCAACCCAATCCATTCTGTGATTCTCTGGATGTGGCACTGAGTGAGAATCCACCATGTCTTGATCCAACCCTACTGTGATCACCAGCCCAGGGCACAAAGTGGGAGTGAGCCAAAGACAAACCTTTGCCCATTCTGCAAATCCTCTCTGGGAACACAAACTCAGTTTAGGGCAGTGTTTAATTTCTCTAACTGAGAAAAAAAAAATCAAGATTTTCCTCCTCAGCATTTTAGGAATGAAATCACATCCTGAGGACTGCCAAGCTCAGGGGGCAGAGGGAATATGGATCAGCATCTAGAAACCTGTTGAAATTAGCTCAGTTGGTTAACAGTTGGAGGAGCAGCAGCCACACCTTAGCAGGAAATCTTGGTTAAAACTTGGTTGTAATAACACCAAGGTCATGGGTTCAATCCCCTGTGTGGGCCATTGACTTGAGAGTTGGACTCATGATCCTTGTGGGTCCCTCCCAGCTCAGAACAGTCTGGGATTCTGTGAAACGAGTGGTGAGACCCCACTTGTCCCTTTGTCCTGCTCTGGGAGGCCCAGTGAGGACTGGGGGCACCAACACCAACCTGCAGCACATAGTCCAGGGCCAGGTGCCTGAAGCACTTCCTGGTGATGGTCAAGGTGCCCGTGGCCTCCTCCACCTCGTGGGGTTTGTGCCGAGGGGCCTGGGCGTTCTTCACCAGCGAGATCTCCATGTCCTCCCGCACCTTGTCAAACTGCTTCTTGGTCTCCTTGAACTTCCTGACGTCACTGGAACCAGGAGGAGAGGACATGGGGAGGGGTCAGCATGGGGGAACCAGGGGCACTGGGATCACCCCAAGATCCTGCTCTGCTGGCACACAAGCAACACTCTGTGTTGGGCAGTTGGCACTTTACCAGCTCAACCCAAGACATCAAGGTTGGCAAACCAAAGACAAACTTGCAGGTGCCAACTTCTAAGATAAGAATGGAATTTATCCAGAGACCTTGAGCTGGTGCAGAAGTGAGAGACAAAGTCTGCAGAAGCCCCAGGTAAGAACACACCTTAAGAACTCTTTTTATAAAGTTCAAATAAGTTGTGTAAGGACTGTTGAGATCGAGCAATTTTGTGAAATAAATATGACTCAATAATTAGCTGGGATGTGAGATGGTTTGCATGGTGTGTGTAGGTTTGGAATTGTGTGCAACTGTGCGGAAATACAGTCCTGTGTATGCTCAGAGCTGCTGAGTTACACAGCATTGGAAAAATTAATGCACTTCTTGCATTTTTGGGTCATTTGTAGCAAAGGCCTGTGGGCATTTTATCCAATTTTGGATGCAGCTTTGGAAGAATCACCAAGCAGGGGGCACAGCTCCCATTGTTGCTTTATTCCCATCCTCAGCCAGGAAGTTGCAGATTGCTCCTAAAAACGGTCCCAAGCCTGGAATTGATTTTCCACCAAGGGCAGGAGCACTGCAAGTGTCAAAGCTCCAGGGCCTGCAAGGTGAAGGGATTGAGCAGCACAAAAGAATAAGTTGGAAAGATGGTGAAAAAATGCCAGCCCCAAACCCCAAGGTGAAATTCCCCCTTCCCACCACCAGCCTTAAGCAGATTAAATCTGAGCTCATCAGAGAAATGATCATGAAGATGGTGGGGGTAGGGTGAGTGCTGGGCAAGAAGATGGGGCTGAGGAATGGGGGGTCAGCCAGGGACCCCCTCCCTCCAGCAAAGCTGCTGAGGGATTCAGCCAATTCCCATGGCAACCAGCCCCTGCTTAGCTGAGGACCTCACTTGCCTCTCTGACCTACATTCAGCTGCTGTGGCTCCCACTGGGGAAAAGAGACACCCAGAGGACACAGCAGTGGCAGGGACAGCCTGGACCCCAGGGACACACTGTCCCCACCCCAGGAACCTGCTGGGCCCAGGCCTGCAGCACCTCAGAATGCCACGGGCAAGTTAAGAACCTCAGTGTTGTGCTCACAGCAGGGCCTGCTGGACCTGCTCTCCACCAGCAAAGAGCTCTGGAGTGGTGGCCCAGGCCCAGGCTGAGGGCACAGGGATGCTCAACTGCTCCCTGCACACAACACATCCCTCACCTCCCACACAGGTGCTCAGAAGGGCAGGGATGCCTTAACTTTGAGTGGCTTTGTGGGGAGCTGAGGACACAAAGGTTCTGCTGGACCCCAAAGCCACCTGGAGCAAAGTCCCCTCACTCTGCACTACTTAAAGCTGAGATACCACGAGGTGCAGAGGTGGGATGGGAACTCTGGGATGTGTCTGACCTGGAGGATCAGCTCTCAGGTGGGGTTTGGGGAGATGCCCTGATCTGGGTGCCTCATGCCCACCTTTAACTCCGAGCTGGGAATGGGATGGAGAAATCTGGTTGACAAAGAGCAACCAAACAACAGTGTAACAAAAAATCACACAAAGCAGATCCTTTTCCTCTGCCCTCCAGGGTCCTTCAGCAGCTGTGCAGAGGTCATGGTGCTGTGCCCAGTGCACCCAGGACACAGGCAAGGCAAGGTCAAGGAGCTGGAGATTAAGGAGATAAGACAAGTACTCACTCTTTGACAAAGTTGTGCAGCTGCTGCCGGACTGACCTCTGAGCTTGGTCAAACAGGATCTGGGAGAACACAGAGGAGAAGAGAAGTCAAATATTTAGCAATGTGGAAACCTTGAGGAGTCAGAAAAATCATGAGCAACTCTCGAGGAGCTTCAGTGTGAGGGACTTGGTGGGGTCCCTTCCTCGTGCCTGTCATGATGGGTGACATCTTTTCCCACACACAGAATTCCACAGCCTGTGCCAGGGCTCAGAATCTCACAGAGACACCTCTGCCACCACCAGACTTCCACAAGAAGAGCCTTTGCAGGAGCAGTTGCCTTCACATCCCTGGTTTGGATGGTCAATCCCGAGTCTGGAATTCCTCATTTTGCCAGAGGAGGGCACTGGTACCTCAAGGCTGCACCCAGGGAAGGACAGGACAACCAGGGACATCCTCCAGCAGCCACAGCTGGTGAGAGGTCCAAGGACATGGTAGAGAGTTCTTACATATCTTTTAAATTTTACTCTCCTTTACAAAATAAATCTTCCCAAGGCCGTTAATTTACTCCTTCTGCCCATCTCTGTCTCTCACTCCTCCTCCTCCTCAGCAAGGCAGGGGGAGAAAATCAGCTGGAAAAGCTCATGGGGCAAGACAAGTACAGGGAAATCCCTCCCCAGTTACCATCACAGGCCACACTGACTTGATTGGGGGAAATAGTGATTGAATTAATTGCCAAATAAAAATAGATAGTGAGATACAAGCCCCAAACCAAAATCCTGACTCCCGGCCTGAGCAGGACTCTGTCCACACATGGAGATCTTGGCAGGCACTGCAGAGATCAGCACGTGGCACACTCTGAGGTGGTCACAGGCTTTAACCTTGTCGTGCCCCAGAAAACTCTTGGGGATGGTCCTGTGAAGGTCTAAGGGTTGGACTCGATGGTCCTTGTTGGTCCCTCCAACTCAGCACTCTGTGATTGTGTGAAAAGCCACTCTGGGTCATTCCTGCCCCTTCCTCCCAGTGCCACCAGAGCCACACAGAGACATCCTCCCTGCCATGCCCTGGCAGGAGATAAGTCATGTCAGCACTCAGCAATAGGACAAGGGGGCACGGGGGGCTCAAGCTCTGCCAGGGCAAATTGAACTTGGAGAGCAGAAAGAAATTCTTTGCAGAGAGAGTGCTGAGGGATTGGAATGGGCTGCCCAGAGAGGGGGTGGATTCCCCATCCCTGGAGGTTTTTCAGCTGAGCTTGGCCGTGGCACTGAGTGCCATGATCTGGTAAAGGGACTGGAGTTGGCCCAAGGGTTGGACTTGATGATCTCAGAGGGCTTTTCCAACCCAATCCATTCTATGGTTCTATGTCTTTGCCACAGCTCCAAGGAGAACCCAAAGACTCCTGAGCAGACTCAGCAGCTCTGGCTGCAGAGCCCCAACACGTCCATCCTGTGCTTTGCTGCAGCCAAGGACAAGGCAAGGAACATGCCAGGACTGGCTGAGGATAAACAGCCTCTAAACATGAACAGATGCAAAGCAAGGGGGAAAGAAAAAAAGAAGGAAAGGAAGGAAGAAAACCCCAAGACCACCCAGTTTTGTGTTTTTACCCATGTAAATTATTTACTGCTCTTGGCATCCATTCACACTCTCCAAGAGCACTCCAAGAGGCATTGAAGCTCTTTCCATGGAGCTGCTTCCCAGAAGGATTCTGGGCACTGTCAGTGCTTCCCTCCACTCAGGATACCATGGAGGGACAGGGAAGCAGCAAAAAACCATCTGGTTCCCACCTGCACCTGCATCTGGAGAGCTTCCAGCACTGGGGTCTGCCAGGATGGCACATTTGCTTCGGATCAGGGAAAGGAAGGGACAGGATTCTGTTGTACTTAGGGCAGCAGACAAGTGGCCTGGGATATTCCAGGGAAGAATGGATTCCAGGGAAGAACAGATTCCAGGGAAGAATGGATTGCAGGGAAGGATGGATTCCAGGGAAGAACAGATTGCAGGGAAGAATGGATTCCAGGAAAGAATGGATTCCAGGAAAGAATAGATTCCAGGAAAGAATAGATTCCAGGGAAGAATGGATTCCAGGGAAGGATGGATTCCAGGGAAGAACAGATTCCAGGGAAGAATGGATTCCAGGGAAGAATGGATTCCAGGAAAGAATAGATTCCAGGAAAGAATGGATTCCAGGGAAGAATGGATTCCAGGGAAGAATGGATTCCAGGGAACATCAAAATCAAACCACACAGCTAAGGAAGAGCTTGAGAAACAGCAACTCCAGGCACACAAACTGATGTGGATGGGACCGGAGTGACTGAAGGCACAGAAACACCTGTGAGGACAAGCAGGTACCACCCTGGGCAGTGCTGCATCCACCTTGCCATTCCTGGCTGGAAAAATCACCTCCAAACTGGTGCCTGGAAAGGGTCTGGACACCAGGGCCTGGCTGGGAAAAGGCCATTTCCTTGGAACAGCAAAGCTTTGGCAGCAGGACAGAGCTTCCCCCTGACGGGGAGGCACTAACCCAGCAGGATGGTCCAGGCCCATGCCAGGCTCTTCTCCTGGCACAGCACAGGCGGCTTCTCACCCTGCCTTGGGAGAATTAACCAAGGGGTCAGTGCAAGGCAAAAATCAGAGCTCAGAAAGCTGCTCCTTCCTGAAGCTCTTTAGCTGGGAGGGAATTGAGGCTGTGGGGATGACAAAAGCAGCATCCCCACAGTCCAGGGACAGTTCTGGGGGGGGTAATTTGGATACAGCTGTAGGAAAACTGCAGAAAAAGGAAGCCAGGCTATACATATAAATATTTCTCCATCTCCTGCTCTGTCAATACTCCTCTGCCCTGGCAGCCCCACACCCCTGGGGTGGGATTCAGGCAGGGAGAGCCTGGAGAAGGGTTTGCCAAGTGCATTCTGAGGCAATCCCAGGCAATGAACATGGAACATCCTGATACCTGCATGACTTTGGTTGCTCCCTCATTCATTTTGCCAGGCAAGATCACCAGGAGACCATCTCCAAGCAGGTCCTGCATTCAGTTTCCAGCCCAGAGTAAAGAGAGTTTTAAAAGCCAGAGTTTCAAATATATACATATAAAAAATCAACCCTTGGCTTTTTCTCCTTTCCCAGACATACTTGGAACAAATCATTTGTTTTAAGATTTTTCCAGACCAAATATCACCCCACCCTCTTCTCTTTGCTTACACCAAGGCATGAGAGGTCCAGCCCATGACTCACACACATCTGGGCTGAGGAGGGTCAGTGTGGAACAGAGAATGAACATCACTCTCCCAACCTCCCCAGCAGCAAGAGCCTGCTCTTCACTTTCCCACCAAGGGTTTCTGAGGCAACAGGATAAACCCAAACCTGTGTTTGCAGGGGATTCAGGAATTTCAGGCAGCCAAGAAATGAAAGCAAGCCCAGCAGCCCAGGATGTTATTGCTGGAACTGAAGGGTATAATCAGAGATCCAAAGGGATGCCATTCCTACAGCTCCCTGTGGAGCTTGCAGGAGGAGAGGAGATCCCAGCAGGCTCCAAAGCAGAGCAGGAGCTAAAAAGAAGTGAGATTGCCTGGCTGAGAACTGCTTCTCTCAGCACTGAGTCAAACAGAGCTCAGAAATAGGACATCCCACCTGCACATGGGGATGGTGCTTGAGGAGAAATCAATGGCAACAAACCCCCCACTTGGGGTGGGAATTCCTCAGGGAGCAGCTGAGACCACAGGACCAGGAGCTGAGGGACAGCAGGGAGGGTCTCACCACAGCAGGACCCTCAGGGTGTGGTGACACAGGCCAAGGTGGGAAACTGCTCCAGGGCTCAGGCTCAGGGACCACCAGGCAGATCCACAGTGACAAGGCAGGAGCAGCATCCAGCTGGGAAAAATCAGCCCAGGGAGCTCAAATGGAGTGTGGGTGGAGGTGCCAGGCAAAGCTGGGCAGGGCCATTACAGCCTGGCAGTGCCCTGAGAGCTCTGGGGTGGGGGGAGATCAGGATCCTGGAGGGCATCAGCCCTTCTCCTGCACCAACTGGCCCCAGCTGAGGGTGTGGAGCTCCCTCTGCAGCTGTGGAACACGTGGCTGAAGGAGGTTCTGCCCTCCCTGCAGTGCCCATGAGTCACAGTCCAGCTCTGATGTCCCTCATGGCCAGGCTGGAGACCTCATTGTCCCCAGAACTGTCTGGGTTCTGGTTTCTGGGCACTGGAATGAGAGTTGGTGACTGGTGGTCTGACCCTTTTGTCTGGAAAACAAACCCAAACACATTTCTGTGACACATGCTGGGTGTCTGCACAGTCTGAGCCTGACTTCTGACCAGAGGTGAAGTTGGGGCTCTCCCAAAATGCTCAAGAGCTCCAGTTTGTGCTGAGGTCAAAGCACATCTTTTCCTGGCCCTTCCCAATTACTGAAGCTGATTCTTTCCCCCAGTTAGAAAGCAGCCAACCTAAGAAGTTCCAGAAACCAAGAGAAACAGTCTCTTTGCAATGCAGAATTCAGCACTGAGACTGGTATCAAACTCCAAGGGCAGCAGCTCACTGAAGGTTTTTGGGCCAGTGGGATGCCACAGCACCAGGGCACAGTGGCAGAACCTGAGAAGGCAGGAGGTGACAGAAGCATCTGCCCTGTCAGATGGCACTTCTGCATCCACACATGCCCTCCCTTCCTTGGTGCCCCTGGCCCCTTCCCAAGTGCTGGCAGGACATGCAGGTGGTCCTCCCAACCCTGTGGAGAACAGGCAGCTTGGAAGCACTCCCTGCTTTCCCTTCCTCCTCCTTCCCCCTGAGCTGCACCACCACCCTGTGCCATCTGCCTCCCTGACTCATCACAGCTTGGGTGGCTTTTCTTCTTGTCAGCAGGAAATGCTTCCCAGCTCACTCAGCAGAGCTAAAGCTCCTGCTGGAGGATTCCTGGGATGCAGCCACGGGGATTTGAGGCAGAGAGGAAAGCTCAGCACTTAGTGAAGCTCAGCCAGGGAGGGCAATGCTTGTGTTGTGTCCTCTGGGATGGACAACGCCTGGTGCTGCTGAAGGTGGATTTAATCTCATCCCAGCAGCACTTCCACTTGCATCCTTTGCCTTTTCTTACATTTCTGGTCACGCAGAGGAAGGAACTGCAAGGGAAGGAGACTCCATGTGTAGATGGGAGAGGGTTGTGCTGCATATCTGGGTGTTTCCTTCCAAGGCACGTGCAGGGCCATAGGCTGGTGGGCAAACTGCCCTCCCACCTGCTGGCAGAGCCAGGATTATTGCACTCCCACACCCTCTGCCTCTGCTCCTTGTGCAACTGCAACTCCCTGTCCCTGGGTCCTGGGAAGAGGATGCTGACAGCTCTGACCCACCTGGGAGTGCCCATCCCTTAGACTGGGCAGTGTCGGTGCCAGGGGGCTGGCACAGGGCAGATCCACTTGTGTTTGCTTTGAAACTCCACAGATGGGCTCAGCCTGTCCTCAGGGTGCTGTCAGGGACATCCCTGCCCTGCAAAGAGCTGCACCCAAAAGCAGTGCAGGGACCCCTGACCTAATAAGTCCTATGGGGAGAGGCTGAGGGAGCTGGGGGTGTTCAGCCTGGAGAAGAGGAGGCTGAGAGGTGACCTCAGCACTGTCTGGAAGTGCCTGAAGGGAAGTTGTGGCCAGGTGGGGGTTGGTCTCTTCTCCCAGGCACTCAGCAATAGGACAAGGGGGCACGGGGGGCTCAAGCTCTGCCAGGGGAAATTGAACTTGGAGAACAGGAAAAAATTCTTTGCAGAGAGAGTGCTGAGGGATTGGAATGGGCTGCCCAGAGAGGGGGTGGATTCCCCATCCCTGGAGGTTTTTCAGCTGAGCTTGGCCGTGGCACTGAGTGCCATGATCTGGTAAAGGGACTGGAGTTGGCCCAAGGGTTGGACTTGATGATCTCAGAGGTCTTTTCCAACCCAATCCATTCTGTGATTCTATGGATGTGGCACTGAGTGAGAATCCACCATGTCTTGATCCAACCCTACTGGGATCACCAGCCCAGGGCACTCAGTGGGGTTGGATCAAGGGTTGGACTTGATGATCTGGGAGGTCTTTTCCAACCCAATCCATTCTATCATTCTATGATTCTAATCAGGGGGAACAAAGTCCACTTCAAGTCTAGGGTTGAACAGTCTTTGGCAAAAGGGTGGGGGAAAAAAAGGAGCTTCTGCACTGCTGGAATTGCAATCACTGCTGCTTTCCATCACAGGGGAAATCCAGCATCAGATATCCCTAATTATCAGATATCCCTCTAGAATTTATGGCAGCTTTATCACCTTTACCTGCTGTGCTCCTGGTCTTACATTCACCAGGGTCTGAAAAAAGAGGGTAAAAGGGGGTTTTTTCTGCCTCAGAGTGGTCTGGCAGATTCCTGTGCTTTCCAATCTAGTTTGTGTTTTAGGGAGACTGATAAGGAGGAAGGAAGGAGGCAAAGAGCACACGGACTTTGGAGCTGACAGCATCTGTCTGCAGACAAGTCAGCAGCACTTCCAGCTCAGGAGAGCTTGGCAAGCCACAGTGGAAATGTGTTCCCTCCAGAGTGGTGTGGAGGGAGGAGCAGGAGCCACAGGGGAGACCTCAGGCCCTGGAGCCAAATTGCAGCTCCTGCCACTCAGGCTCCTGTGCCAGGAAGTGGTTCAGGCTGGGCAGCTGTGCCCTGGCTGCCTCCCCCCTGCCCCCAAGCCCAGCCTGAGGGAGCTGGAAGCTTCTTCCCTGGCATGGCCCAGGCACCTTTCAGCAGCCTGGCTGGTGAGGGATAGGATGGAACATCCTGCAGAGAGCTCAGCTGTGCCCACACTGCAAACACAGCCTGGCAGGGCATGGGCACAGCATCAGCTCCTTCAGTGCTGAGGCAAAGGCTCCTGGTGGGCAGGGAAGGGTTAACATTGCCCAGGTGATGGCACAGAGCAGAACATTCCTGCAGGGAAGTAGTTTGGGATATGGAGATGTTCCCAAAGTACAGGGAGGACCCTTCACTCACTCAGGTTCTCAGGTACAAGGAATTTTTCAGGGATGGGATGTGCAAACTGACACTGCAAAGGTGGCAAAGTGGCACCTGGAGAAGTGAATTCCTCTGAGCCCCTGCAGGTCTGCCCTGCCCTGGGGCAAGAACCAGTTGCCCTGAACACTCTGCTTTTACAGCACTGGGGCTAAGACCCGAGGCTTTGAAATTTGTAGCACAACTGACAACTCTTGGAGGTTTTTAGGAGAGGGAAGGGACAGCAAAAATGCAAAATGCATCCATAGTACATCCAAAAAAACCCAAAATGCATCCATAGCACAGCCCCCGACAGGAATACACGCTCAGCATCCTGCCTGGAATGTGGCTGGAGGTGACAGGGCAGCCAGCAGGACCTTGGGCTGTTCTGCCACCAACATCTGCAGTGCAGGGATGCCTCAAGAGGTCAGCATTGTATCAGCAGGAAACTCCTTTCAAGCCACTAACTACGGGGTTCTGAACAGAACATCCTTGGAAGTCAATTGTTCAAGACTTTCTAAGGCCATTTTTCCCTAGAGCAGCAAGGAAGATCAGCCTCCCAGCTGAAGAGTTGGGACGTTACTGAAGCTCATCCTCACTGGATCAGCCTCCCAGCTGAAGAGTTGGGACGTTACTGAAGCTCATCCTCACTGGATCAGCCCCCAGCTGAAGAGTTGGGATGTTACTGAAGCACCTCCTCACTGGATCAGCCTCCCAGCTGAAGAGTTGGGATGTCACTGAAGCACCTCCTCATTGCCCAGCTCACTGTCAGACCACACACAACCAGCTGGAGGAGTTAATTCCTTGACCTCTTGCTCATCATCATGACCCACCTCAGCCTGTCTGAGCCATCTGCCCTTCCCTGTCTCCCCTGCAAAGCCATTCCCAGGAAAAGAGCTGCCCAAGTCAACCAAAGTTGTGCAATCCCTCCCAGGGAGAGGCAGCCACTTCCAGAGGACAGCTCAGGAGGTCTTGGCTATGGTTCCAGAACCTTCTCAGCACTCAGGAGCCCACTGGGTCTGTTTGGGTGCTTTGGGAGTGGCTTTGACTGGCTCCAAAGCAGGTAGTGCAGGCACAGAGCAGTGCCCTCTGTGATGCCCAGAGCCAGCACCAGGCAGGGATGGCAAAGCTGCTGGAGAAGTTACAGAGGTGGATGAGGGGACAGGAAAAGGCAGGGACACTGACTCAGGCTCTAACTCAGCTCTCCTCATCTGAGATTGCTTTGATGTTTACTCCTCCCTGATCACTAAAAAGAAGGTGGGAATGCTCTGGAGCTCAGTGTGTTCATCTCCCACAGCCAAGAAGGTGGGAATGCTCTGGAGCTCAGTGTGTTCATCTCCCACATCCAAGAAGGTGGGAATGCTCTGGAGCTCAGTGTGTTCATCTCCCACA
>VWZD01011411.1:119629-143955 GCA_013396695.1 Sakesphorus luctuosus
AGCGGAATGCTCTGGGACTCTGTCTCTTCAGCTCCCCCAGCCAAGAAGGTGGGAATGCTCTGGAGCTCAGTGTGCTCATCTCCCCCATCCAAGAAGGTGGGAATGCTCTGGAGCTCAGTGTGTTCAGCTCCCACATCCAAGCAGCTTTAAGCTTGGATTTTGCTGAGCCTGAGTCAGGACATCTCCAGGCCCTGTGCTGTGGCAGTAGAAGAATAGAACAACAGACTTTTTTTTTTGGAGGAGGAGGGATATTTTCCCTTCTTTTTAACTTGTTCCAGCTGTACATACTGTCCTGGCCACGTTCCTGGAGTGAGCACTGACAACTGTTTCCTAGCTGAGATTCTCAGACAGGGATGAGCCAAGTCACACTCACACACTCACACACACAGAGGAGACACACAAGGCACTAAAAATAACCCCCTAATTGAACGGCTGTCGGAAAGGGCTGAGGATGCAGCATCATTCCAAAGCCATTTCCTGCCCAGGGACTCACTCTGCTGCTCTCCAAGGCAGGAGGATGCTCTCCAAAGCCTGGGGGGAGGGAGGATTTCAGCACCATTCCCTTTGCATGGGGGTAGGGAAGGGCTGGCTTTGAGAGCCACACAGAGTAGGGTGCATGGCAAGGGCGATCCCACTTCACCTGGGATGTGCCAGCCTTAGGAAGGGTCCTCCTGCTGCTTGGCTGGCTGGGGGAAGGGCAATGCCAGCAGTGCCACAGCTGGCAGAGGGCAGAGCTCCAGGGGAAGCTGCACAGCTGGTGCAGCAGAGCCTGCAGACACAGTTCTGCATCCAGAGCTCTCTGGCTGGGGCTGCTTCCTCAGGGCTGGGCTGCACCACTCAGAGCAGCTGGGATGTGATCCCTGGAATCCAGGGGAGCTTCTCAGGACTTCACATGCTCCTTGGTACAAAGGCTTCGACTTTCCACCAAGAAATCAGGGGCTGACTTCCTCTGCTTTAACACAAACACAGCTTTCCTGTGATGCTCACAGTGATTTATTCCCTCTCTCCTCCTGAACAGCTGTTTGTTCCCAAAAATTAACAGTCCTGGGAGACCTGCATGTGCAGTTCCTTTTCCCTGTCATTTTTAACCAGGAAACAGCCTTTCCACCTGCTCCATGAAATAATAAAATGGACTTGATGCAGCTTCTTCTCCAGCTGCACGTGGCTGAACTTGCATCCCAAAAGCAGGAATTGTGCTTAATGTGCTCTGACAGGGGCATTGTGGATAAAAGTGGGTCAGTCCAGTGCTGACACCCTGAAGCTCCTTCACTTTAAAGCACTTGTGCTTTAAGCTCTTACAGAGTCACAGACCTAAAATTGCAGGTTTGGCATGGAGCCAACCAGAGTGAAGCATCTCCCTCCTCTGCAAGGTTTGGGATGTCTGGGCAGGTTTTAACTCCTTGGGCTCTGTTAGTGGGATACAGCCGGCTCAGGGTTGTTGCCATTGCCTGGGCATTGCCCTCCTTTGGCCTCAGAGGGGCATTAAGATGCCCTGTGTGTTAAAATCCTCACCCACAGAGCTGCCCAGAACGGGGCAGTGCTCTTGGACTGACCCATTCACAGCCTCAGATGTAACACCAGGCTCCAGAGTCTGTGCCAAACCTGCAGCA
Organism: Sakesphorus luctuosus; assembly: GCA_013396695.1. NCBI lineage: Eukaryota > Metazoa > Chordata > Aves > Passeriformes > Thamnophilidae > Sakesphorus > Sakesphorus luctuosus. The sequence continues at coordinate 121,240 of VWZD01011411.1, forward strand.
ACAAGGTCATACATGGCCAGAACCCTCCTCAGGAGCCTCACCACAAAATCCTCAGCTACCCAAAAAGAAAAACGAGGCATCTGGAGGGCAGGACCTTTGTGAGTTCCCCTCTTCCTTTGAGGAAGGATTTCCAACCTCACCCTTCTCATCCAGTGTCAGGGAAACAACCACAGGAGCCTTTCCAGAGAGAGTAATCTGGTGTTTGATTATTCTCTGTTTATAGAGAGAGTGCTCAGGGATTGGAATGGGCTGCCCAGAGAGGGGGTGGATTCCCCATCCCTGGAGGTTTTTCAGCTGAGCTTGGCCGTGGCACTGAGTGCCATGATTTGGTAAAGGGACTGGAGTTGGCCCAAGGGTTGGACTTGATGATCTCAGAGGTCTTTTCCAACCCAATCCATTCTGTGATTCTATGGATGTGGCACCGAGTGAGAATCCACCATGTCTTGATCCAACCATACTGGGATCACCAGCCCAGGGCACAAAGTGCCCTGGGCTGGTGATCCCAGTGGGGTTGGATCAAGGGTTGGACTTGATGATCTGGGAGGTCTTTTCCAACCCAATCCATTCTATCATTCTATGATTCTTGGGGGCACCAGGAGCACCCAGAGGGACAGGAGGGAGCAGCATCTTACCATGTGATAGTTAATCATTTCCTGCAGGCTGTCACCGAATTTGTCCAGGCACTCCTGCAAAAAGAAGTGAAGAGAACTGGCAGTGAAGAGAACTGGCAGTGAAGAGAAGCAGCTGCCCCTCATTCCCAGGGGTTCAAGGGTAGGGGGGGGACTCCCACTCAGCCTCTGAAGAGCCACTCTGAGTCTGGCAAGGAGGCATTTGAGAGCAGCCTGATGTGCAGCCATAGGCTGCCTGTCCTTTCCACTTTAGTGCTGCATTAACCTGTCAGCTCTGCTTGCTTGGGCTGGTTCCCCCTGTTTGCTCCACCACTGATGCTCACTGACCTGGATTCCAACAACTCTGCCAGCACTGGGCTTCTGAAAAGTCCAAATCTGCCTGCAGACAAGGAAGCTCCCCCTGACCTTTCAGCTTTGCACCATCAGAGATGGTCATGATGTTCCTCCAAAAATAAAACCTCATAATAAATGGCTGCTCAAACAGCATAAGGGGCTTGGATATGTGATCCATTCCCAGCAGCTGGACACTCCTCAGCCCTCCCTGTGCCCCAGGCTCCATCCCAGGAGCTGGATACTCCATGTCAGGAGTTGGATGCTCCATCCCACAGGTTGGCTGATCCATCCCAAGGGCTGGATGCTCCATCCCAGGGGTTGGATTCTCCATCCAAGGAGTTGGATGTTCCACTCCAGGGATTGGATGCTCCATCCCAAGGGTTGAATGCTCCATCACAGGGGCTGGATGCTCCATCCCAGGGGTTGGCTAATCCATCCCAGGGGTTGGCTGATCCATCCCAAGGGTTGGCTGATCCATCCCAGGGGTTGGCTGATCCATCCCAAGGGTTGGTTGATCCATCCCAGGGGTTGGATGTCCATCCCAGGGGTTGGATGTCCATCCCAGGGGGTGACTTACCGAGATCATCTCATCCTTCTTGCACTGCTGCGACAGGTCCCGGACGCCGCTGACGAAGTGCTTGTTGGTGGTGATGTAGACTTTGCCAGCTTCAATCATGCCACTGCAGAGCTTCACCAGCTGCACAGGGGCAGGCAGCACATGGAGTTACAGCCAGCCTGGGGTTAGGCACCAACCCCACAAGCCCAGACCTTTGGCAGAGATGCCCTTCACGTTCCTGGTGTGGCTGCACTGACAGCCCCTCATTGCACAGCGGTGCAAATCCCACCTCAGGGTGTGTCATGTTATGTCCACATTTCACCTCCCACTTAAGAGCAGCAGATCCAGGCTCTCCCCAGAGGACAGGAATCAGGGCAGCCTCTTATTTCCAGGGAGTTTCTCCTCCTCATTCTCTCCTGAGGCAACAGGAGTGCAGTGAAAGGAACCTGATCCCACAGACTGGTCTGGGAGGATCAAGGATTGGCTCCTTGTGCTAGGTGGGAGTGATTAACTGTCCAAATTCTCATGCTGTTCTTTGGGATTGCTGAGAACAGCTGACTGTCCTGTGTGCTGGTGTATCCTGGTGGAGACCTGTCCTGTTCTTCCCTTGGAATGAGGAGAAACCAGGATCGAGCAGCCTGATGGGTTTATATCCCATTTTCCTTAAGCCAGGACTGCCTAAGCCATGTCTTGAAAATCTGGGTTCCCTCACATGTAGGTTAAACCATCCAGGCTGTAGATATCTCTGAATTATTCCCACAATTCTGCAGCCCCAGGAAGCTTTGCTGGTGCCCAGGGAGGGATTACAGGATATAATTCTGTACCTGTGAGCTGGTACAAACTTTCTGATGGACCTGGAAAGAGCCTGGTTTTAGTGATTCCACAAGAGAAGTCACGTGGCACTTGGAGCAGGAGAGGGTGGCTTCCCACTTTGGAATTTGCTGCAGCACAGGGACACGTCTCCAGACAGCCTTTTCTCAGCTTTTGCTGATGGAACAGCTGCAGGGAACATTCCCAGACTTCCTGAGCCACAGCAAAACTGCCTTAGCACGCCTGGAACTGGCTCTGAAACCTGGAGCTTTAGTTCAGCCAGAATTCCTGGCCATCAGCCTATCTCCTTTCAGCCAAAGCTCCTTGTCAGAGGGTCTGTGAAACAATCTGAGGATAAATCCAGAAACCAAAGGCCCAGTAAGGGGCAAAACCTTGGCATCTTTTGGTTTCCTTGGCTTCTGTTTGTTTTACCTCAGCCCTGTTCTAGGCTTCTAAATGAAGTGAAAAACTTTATAGCAGCTGACAACAAACAACCCTTGGAAAGCAAATTTTCCAAGCTCAAAATCCAGCAGCATTTTAGGGATAATAATTTAACTAAAAGAAAAAATGGCTTTAGGAATCTTTCCCTGTCAAGCAACCTCAGGGACAGGCTGGGAATGAGGAGCTCTCACATTTGGTTTGGGCTGTTCTGGGGCTTGGAGCTTGTTCTATTCATGCAACCCCAAAGCTTTGGGGTCTGTTCTTTATGTAGAATTGCAGAATGAACTTCAGGGCATAAATCCACAGGAATCCCCACGTGGTGTGTCTGTGCAAACATCACCCTCCCAGCCCTCCCTCTCACCCCCTCTCCTGTCCCTGCAGTGTGACATGGGCTGTGAGCAGACCTGCACATCCCACCCAAACCCAGGGAAGGAGAGCAAACAGCTGCAGGTCCTCTCACATCTGGAGCCCAGATGTGCACCAGGGCTTTGGAGAGCTCCTCTGGAAAGGAAATGCAGCCTGGGCTGCAACGTGGCTGTTTGCAGAGTAACCTCTGGGCAAGCCAAGGCTGTGCCACCAGGAGCTGGTCCCTGAGAGGAGCCTCATCAACCCCTCCTGGCACCTGAGAGGAGCCTCAGCAACCCCTCCTGGCACCTGAGAGGAACCTCATCAGTCCCTCCTGGCACCACCCTGCTCTAATCTCCCCATTTTACCTTGTCAAGCTTTGCCTCTATCTCCACCACATCTGTTTCCACTTCATCGATGGTTGCCCTGCAATCAAACAGCAGAAAGGGATAATTAACTGATGGCTTGCGATGATTGGGGAAGACTCAGGAGGTGGCAGGTGAGGGAGGCTCAGAGGGACAGAGCTGGGAGTGCTGGTGGTGGGCAGGAGGAGCGACTCACAGCCCCACTTTGGAGTTTCCTGCTGCCACAGAAACTCAAGAGAAGGCTCCCACCTCCTCGGGAATGAATCCCACAGGGCTGGGGAAAGGGGTGGAGATCTCCTGGATCTCCTGTCAGTGCCACAGGGAAGTTCAGGTGGGCTGTGGCAGAGACCCACAGCAACTGCTGCAGTGGCCTTGTTCTGACTCTGCTAATTGGCAGCAGTGCTAATTGACACAGAAATAACCACTGTTCCACCTCAGCCATCAGGCACAATCCCTGTTCCAGCACCACCAAAACCCTTTCCAGGCTCTGACTGTGCCTCAAGTGCAGCCACACAACCAATTGTGTCCCCTGGACCTCAGGAACCGTCACTCAAGCACAAACACAGCTTGGCCCTTCATCACTGAACATCACAAGACTCTTCCCCACACGTGGGACTTTGCTTGGACAGAGATAAATCTGCTCCCTGATCATTGGATGTGTTTTCCTTCCACGTCACTGGGCAGATGTGACAGAAAGAGCCCTTGAGAATCCAGCTGCAAAGGTCACCAGGCCTCCCCCTCTCCAAGTGAAACATGGACATGACATCAGCCATTTCCAGGAGGCATTCCCAGCCTGAGGCAAGTCTGTGGAGTGGCTTTGGGGACAGCAGAGTCCAGCAGTGAGCTCTGCAAAGCTCAGAGGGTTCCCTTGGGAGCTGCTCCCTGCACGGGGGTTGCTCCAACCACACACCTGGAAATGTGGGCAAACCTCACACCAGCCCCGTGCACCGAGGACATGCAATCCAGATTTTATTGCAAGCAGCTTCTGAAGTTTGTGGGCTTGTAATTGAAAAGGTTGGTTCCTGAAATATTACACTCAGGTTTTCAGAAAATCCAGCCCTGAACTTGTGCCAGCTGTGAGAAGAGCAGGGGAGAGACGTGACTTGGAGCCACGGGAAGGGATCCTGCTCTCAGCAGAAGGACAGGACACCCCAGAGCAAAGGGACCAGCAAACCCCTGAGGGAACAGGGAGGGGATGCACCAACTGTGCCTCTTGGTGTCTTCAGTGGCAGCCCAGGAATACTGTCCAGCAGACTGAAAGAAGGTGCTGGGTCATCCTTCTCTTTGCTCCAACCCTCAATCATAGAATTATAGAATTAGTTGGGTTGGAAAAGACCTCCCAAATCATCAAGTCCAACCCTTGGGCCAACCCCACTGGGATCACTCTGGCACTCTGTGCCCTGGGCTGGTGACCCCAGTGGGGTTGGATCAAGCCATGGTGGATTCTCTGTCCCTGGAGGTGTTTAAGAGGCCACTCAGTGCCACATCCAGTCCCTTCTCCAGCCTCGTTGCTCTTCTCACTTGGGTTGGAAGAGCCCTCTGAGATCATCAAGTCCAACCCTTGGGCCAACCCCACTGGGATCACCAGATCATGGCACTCAGTGCCACATCCAGTCCCTTCTCCAGCCTCGTTGCTCTTCTCTGGCCCCGCTCCAGCCCCTCAATATCCAGCACTTTCTCCCACCCTTTGGGAGCAGCCTCCAAGCAGGAATCTAAACCCCCTCACCCTCCCACCATCCAGACTAGAAATGAAACCCTGGTGCCTGCCAGTGGGAGCCCAGCCCACCCTGCCTGGTGCTGCCCACCCTGCCTGGTGCTGCCCAGGGCTCTGCCCACCATCGATCTGCCACAGCTCTTTGAAAGCACAGCCAAAAAAAGACTCTTCTTTCTCCCCAACAATGCCCTGCCCCAGCCCTGCTGCCTCACATGTGGCCGCCCCACACGACTGGCAGCGTGGCTGTGCCAGGGGGCAAAGCTTTGGAGAGCAGAGGAATAATGAAAGAGCTTCTTTCAGGCATTTTTTTTGTTTGGTTTTTCCCCCCCTCTTGCAGCTATTTTGGTTCCCTGGGTCTGGAAGTGCGTGAGCATCACGCTCCCACTGCCAGATTCGATTTTTCCACTCGGTCTCTTCGTGCTTCTGATAGCTGGACACAAAAACCAGCTTAAAAAAAAGAGAAAAATAAAAGAGAGCTGGGATTTCTGGGGCTGCTTTTCTTTTCAGGAAAGCAGGAGCAGCCATTGTTGGAGCTGCAGAGCCGAGTGGGGAAGGTCTGGCAGCGTCTCCCCTGCCAGAAGGTGGAGGGAGGATAATTTACTCCCCATTTTTATCATAACACAAGGAAAGGAGTTGATATATTTGGACTTTGTGGAGGAGGAAGACATTTTGGGTCTGATATCTGCTAAAGGGATGAATACAACTGACTGTGGCTGGGAGAGCATAAAATGTGAACTTTATTTGTGGTGTATGGACTTGATATAAAAGGTTCCAAGTGTTTGATTTCAAGGACTGTGATCTCAGCGACTTATTCGGCTCCAGGAAGCAAAACTGAACATTTATCCATCCCTTTCCAGATCCCACTGGTGCTTTTTTATCCCACTGAAATCCCTGGGGAGGTGAATTCTGAGGCTGGGATGTTGGTGGGGGTAGTTCAGCCACACAGTCACTTTGGACAAGCTGAGAGTGGAAAAGGACCCCAGTCCTCAATCCAAGCTCCTGCCATGTGTCTTTTCCCACACTCCTGGTCCTGTTGGCCAGAGATTTTTCTTTCTGCAGCCCAGCCCTTTGCATCCCTGGGCCTTATTAACACCTCATTTCCCATCCTTCAAGAGTACAACATGGCTGAGAGTCCATCCCTGTGCTCTTGGAGTTCAGAGTGTCCTTATCCTGCTCACTGATGCAGCCACTGATTCTGCTTCCCTGGAAAAATCAGGTTTCAGTGCAACCCCCTGCAGAACTCAAGCACTGGGTGCTCTCTGCCAACTCCCTTCCCAAATTGAAATCCTCCCACTATTCCCCCAGCGTGTCAGAGATAAAAGGCAAAGCCTTTTGAGTTATACAACGGGCTGGGAACCTGGAATGACTCCTGGGGATGAGTGATGTCACCTCAGCAGCTCTGAGCTCCACTGCTCCATCCCAGGGGATCCAGCAGCAATGGGAAGGGGCACACGTGGTCCCTCCCCAACCTCCATGCCATGCCCACTTGTGCCATCTGGCAGGGGCAGAGGAGCCCAGGCAGAGGCAGCAGCTGCTCCCAGGGATGCTCAGCTCCCCCAGCTGCAGGAACCTGGCTGGGAAACCCAGGGCTGCTGACAGCAGGGAATTGAATCCCTGCAGCCAAAGGGGAAAAAAAATGGGAAAAAAAAAGCCAAGTCCCAAGTGCTGGGCAGTGAGAGCAGTTGCAGTCATGCCCTGGCTGGGTGCCCTGGGTGTTTCCTGGTGCTCTGCTCTTCCTGCTCGGGCTCTGCCAACCCTTGGGCTGCTTCCGACAGGAGGGGGAGAAAACAATCCCCAGCCTCATCTGCTCAAGTGGAGCCCTTCCAGCTCAAGAGTTTCCTTGCCCAGAGAAAGCAGCAACTCCCCCCAGTCCAGAGGGCTCTGCATTGTGCACTTTCCTTTGTCCCTTGAAGGAGCCGCTCAGAAAACGTGATTTTGACGTGACAAAAAGCGTTTTTGCATCCCGTGGGGATGGGAATAATGAGCTGCAGTGCAACCAGAGGAGCTGCCTTGCTCCTCCTCTGCCTTGTTCTACTCACAGCCCCAGCCAAGCACCAGGGATGGAATCCCTGGCATCCACAAAGTGATCAGTGCAAAAGCCACTGGAAAACTGAGGCCAAAATCCAGTTGGTGTCACGACAAGCTGAGGCTCAGTGCAATCAGGTGGGAGCCTGGAATTGGAGTTTATAAGCTGTGCTGGGAGGGCAGGTGGAAGGACAGAGCTTGGAGAGGGGGGATGGACAGACCTAGAGGGCAATGCCACCCTGAGTGAGGGCACTGGCTGGGCCAGGGCAGCCACAAGGTCTGGTTTTAGCTGGATTATCATTAATCACCGTTTGCCTCCCAAAGAGGAGCCAGGAGCAGCCCAAAGGAGCTGCCAGGGAAGTCATGCCTGGGCTTTGATTTTCCCACTGCTGAACTGCTAAACCAGTGGCACTGGGAGCACTCAGGGATGACTCCAGGCCTGGCAGGTGACAGGCTGAGTACAGAAAGCACAGGCTTGCCCTCAGTTAATGAACCTCAGCACTAAATAATCTCCTGTTACCACAGCTGAGGCACGAAGGGATCACCAGACATTGCTCAGAGAGGCCTGGCTGCATTTTTCCCATTGCTTTTTCTCCAGGCTGGAACAGTGGGCATGGATTTCCTGCCATTCCTCTGCCAGCTGAGCAGCTCTGACACCAACACAAGTGTGTGTGCTACGTGAGGGCAGAAATCCAACACCCAGCTGGGTATTAAAAAGGAATAAAACGACCTAAAATTGCCTGGTTACCTCTGGCAACCGTATGAAGAAGAGAATCAAAGGCACACAGAGTGGAATTCCAAACTCTGAGCTGCTCTAAAAGCAACTCCTTCCCCTTGCAGCTGTCAGAGCAGCTCACAAAGCTGCCTTTATTAGCCATGCCCTTCTTCTTCCTTGGGAAGTGCATTTGGCTTTCTCCCCTTTTCTGGCAGGGAAACTGAGGCACAGGAATACAAAGGCTAAGGGGGATTTTCAGTCTTGATGGGCAGAAAACACAGAGCTGTTTTCTGTGCTCAGCCCCCAGATTACAGGTGGTTAAACTGCTCCAGTCAGGCCTCCTTTGTCCCTAAAAGCACCTTCACACCCCAAACCTCCCTCCCCACCACATCCAAACCAGCTGCATCTTCACAGTCCAGCACCCAAAAAGCACCTGGGAGGTTTTGGCTTTGAGAAGTGTCACCCAGTGAAGGCACAACACCTTCCTGGGGCCAGCCCTGCCCTGCTGGGAGCAGTGTCAGCAGGACCTGTGGGATCCCAGCCAGCTCCCAGGGCACTCAGTGGGAAGAGATCCCTGAGCAGGAGCAGGAATGCTTCTGGAGAACCTTCCTCCCTCCCTCCTCCTCCTCCTCTGCTGCCAACTCCAGCTCAGGGTGATGTGTGACTCTTCCACATGGGATGCAGCTCCCACATGGTGTTGCCACTCCCTTCCAAGTGCCCGTGGTCCTGCCCATGGAGCCTCCCCCACTGGAGCCCTGGAGGTGCCAGCAGAGCCCACCTGGAAGCCAGCTGGTCCCACCTGCTGCTCTGGGCACTCCCAGGCTCCCCCAGACCCAAACCTCTCTTGCCTTGGATGAATCACACCCAAAATTGGAGCAACACATTCAGAGCAGGGTTTTTAGACCTTGTCCCTGGTGGTCAACACATTGAGAGGGCTGAGAGACTCCTGGAAACCCACCTGGCACCAGCAGAGCCTGCAGGGCAGGGGCACAAACCCACCTGCCACCAGCAGAGCCTGCAGGGCAGGGGCACAAACCCACCTGGCACCAACACAGCCTGCAGGGGCACAAACCCACCTGGCACCAGCAGAGCCTGCAGGGCAGGGGCACAAACTCACCTGGCACCAGCAGAGCCTGCAGGGCAGGGGCACAAACCCACTTTGCTCTCAGCAGCAGGAAGGACTGTCAAACCCAGGCAAAGGGCTCAGCCATGCCTTGCAGTGACACCCCCTCCACAGGAACATCTTCTGTGGCCAGGAGAAGGAGAAGGGCTGCTGCATGAGCCTGATGTGGTTGGAAGGGAGCCCCGGGCACATCCAGGGCACAGCCAGCCTTATTTCCCCTCCCAGAGCATTCAGATCTCTGTTCAACCCAATCCAGGCTGCCACAGCCCCTACACTCCCTGTCACTGCAGGGATGGTCGGGGTCTCCCTCGGTTAATGCCATGGGATGGGGGGAAATGTGGCATTGCCAGAGCTCAGGGACTCCTGGAGCCTGTTCCTGGTGGCCACAGCAGCCATGGGAGCCTCCAGCACAGCCCCTGCTTTTATTAGTGCTATTAAAAGGCTGAGCCAAATGAATCCTTCCCACTCTCCCAGGAGTGCTTGGAGGGTTTCATAAATAATAGTGGCAAAATGCTCAGAGAATCGGGAGCTGTAGGTGTGCAAAGGAGAGGAGCTGCCATTATTATTATTATTATTATTATTATTATTATTATTATTATTATTATTATTATATCTGACTGAGTTCTGTTTGAAACTGAGTGAAAACAGCATTTGCCTTGGTGGGACGAGCTCTGCCCTGAACTAAACAGGAATATTTGGCCCAGACACGAGTCATTTCTCATTCAAGCCCTTCTTCCAGAACCAGCAGCAGCCTGACAAGGTCACTGCCAGCTGACAACTCCACCAGCTTTCTCTAGAAATTAAAAAAAAAACTAAAATAAATACGTTCCTTTAAGGAATGGGAGGATTTCAGGATCCACATCCACGTCTTCTGCAAGATAATCTATTTCTGGAGGTTTTACCTGCGCCAAGTGCTGATTGTCAGGGGTCACTCTTTAGATTTTTCGATAGTTTTGAATAATTTATTTGTTATCAGTTGCCAACCTCCCTAAATATCGATCTGAAAGCCTCAGTGCCCTCCAGCATCCGCTGTTCTCGCTCCTTTTATTCCCCACAATAAGCACACTCTGCCCGGCCGTCAATGGGAGCAGCCAATGCCATGGCAACGCTCCATGGCGACGGTTTCCATGGCAACCACATCCTGCCTTGCCTGCCCTCCCATTGCCGAGGATTTGCATGGCATTTTCCATGTGCTCCTGGAAATTGCAGGGCTCTGGTTTGGGAGACAGGGAAGTGCAGCCCAAGGTCTGTGAGGGTGAGGAGCGGATACAGGACAGAGTTGGAGACGGGAATTCTAAGGAGGAATGAACTGGGCATGAAATCCCAGCTCAGCTGGAAGGGAGGATTTGAGAAGGGAGCAAAGAGCTGCCCTGGATGAGAATTCCTTCCATTAATGCCAACCATTCCTGAAACAAAGCTCTCTGAAAACACAGATCTCCATCCTCAGTGCTCACGTTTCACACACGTGTCACAGCTTAGGGGGGAGAACTGAGGCACAAAAAATGGGACTTGTCCTGTGGAACTCCAAAAAGCAAATAAAGGGCACCCAACAATCCTCACAGTGCAAGCTTCATTTCTCTTTCTGTGGGTCAATGGGGGAACTCTGCATTTAGCACCAGGAGGATGAAATCCTGTCTTTCTTATCCTTGGAAAGGCTCCTGGTGTTCCTGACATCAGTCTGGACCAGGAGACAGTGACATCAGGGAAAATGTCCCTCCCTCAGCCCCTGAGCCTGGGGCCACCTGCTCTCCCCCATCCTCACCCAGCTCCTGAGCAGTTCATTTGCTCCCTTCAGATCTCTGGGAGGGGCAGCCCATCCTCTGTCCCTGAGATTGATCCCGTTATCCCTCTCTGGGCTCCCACCGTCCATGTGGCTGCTCTGGGGGAGGCACTTGCTGCAGTCCCTGCAGGCTGCAGAGCTCCCACAAAGAGAAAGTCCATGTTCAGCTGGTTCTTTGGGATGTCCACCACTGCTGTGCCTCCAGCTCAGCCCAGAAGTCTTTGCTGCAGCTGGAATGGGTGCCTTGGAATACCATATTCCATGGGCTGGGAGCTGGGAACAGCAGCCTGGGAGCCAGAGCTGCATCCTCACCCCTGGCAATGGCTCAGAGGGGTCAGCACAACCAACTCAGCACTGCCTGCCTGGCTGGGAGCTGGAGCCACTTCCACAGGGCTGGGAACTCCACTTAATGCCAGCTGGGACACCTCTGGCTGAAGGACACCACGAGCAGCTCACTCGTAGCATCACAGGGATTTATGAACCCCCCCAGTGCTGACGAGGCAGCAGCAGGAAAGCTGCACACACTGCAAAGCCTGACCTACATTCTGAGCAGTTCTGCTGGGAAGTGGCACATGTGGTGCTCCTGCTCACTGCATTTCACATCAGGAGAGCTCCCAGGAGCAGGGAAGGCACAGCCACCTCCAGGGCTGGCCCTGTCCTGCTGCCACTCAGCGTTTCTCAGGGTTAGACACACCACAGCAAAGGTTATTTTTGATTTTTCCACCCCCAAACTGAGGACTCTGCTGCTGGGGGGGTGGGGGCAGAATGTTTGCCAAGTTTGAAACACCCCATGACACTTGTGGGCCCACCCAGGACAGGGCAGATGCCCCTCTGGCTGGGCACACCAGCACACACAGCTCTTGTTGGCATCAGCTCTGGGACAGGAGCCCATTCTGGGCCAGGGCATCATCTCCACTGGTTGCTGCTTGTCCTCTGCCCTCGCCGGTGCCTTTGGAGCTCCTGAGCCGCTCGTGGCGCTGCCCATGGAGCGCTGGCACACCCGGGCACGGCCACAATGCCCTGTCTTGTGGCTGCAGCCACAGCAGCTCCACTGTGTGCCCAAACACTGGCACTGTGTTCCCCTTGGTAGCCCTTCTCTGGGCTCGGGGAGATTTCCTGACCCTCTGCTAAGGCTTGAGCATCACTGGCATTTTCCTGCTGGGGTTTTGCTTCCCATGGCCCAGCCCAGCACTGGTGCCCAACCAGCCCTGCTGGCACAGGTGACACTCCCAGCTCTTCCCAGCCCCTGAGCTCACAGTGCCCCCGTTCTGCTGGAAGCACAGGGCCTCCTGATCCTACAGAACCCCCAGATTTCTCCCTTGGGAGCCCCAAAGGGAGTCTGGTTTGCAGGAGGAACGTGGCATCTGGCACTGCTCCCTGTGCCAGCCTTTGGGAAGTGTTTTCCTGCTCACTGTCATTGGGAAAATCACTTCCCAGAGGAGATTTTTTATTGCTCCAACCCTTCCCCTAAATGCAGAAATGCTGTGATACAGATAAAACTGGGAAATCCTAAGAATGCTGCTGAGATGAGCAAAATCACCAAAATCAGTGCCCAAATGCCATGGGCATCCCCAGATTTGTGCTCTGGATGCAGCAGGGACAGTCAGGACTGCCCAGTCTTATTTGCAGCACCCAGAAACTTCCCATTGCTCACTCCAAGCCTGACTCTACTTTGCCAACATCTGCCCAAGTCAAATGTTTCTCTATTTCCAGACAGAAGGAAATCTTTTACCCCTGAGAGCAGCAACACCCAGGTTTAAACTCCTTGGGAAGAAACACTGGTGCCCTTTCCATGTGCCCCTTCCCTGTCCTGCCACCCTTTCCACATCTCCTGCCACAGGGATCCCTTCCCAGCCCCAGAAGGAGCTCTGTCCCTTATCTAAGGCAGAGGGAGCATCTACCACTTTCACTGGATAATCCCTTAATTAGTGAGGCCTCCAAAATAATCCTATTGAACAGTTCAGAGGCAGCACAGTTAAAACAAAGCCTGCCACAGATCCCAGGGAAATGGCCAGTCTGTCACTGCTGGGTGTCACTGTTTGAGCTGATTAGTTCCCTTTTAGATCTGCTAAAACAGGTTGTGCCCAACCCTCCCAGCCTTTCCCCAGCACTAATGGACCTTTGATTAATAAAACACAGATTGCTGGACTTACAGGCCAGAAGATATTTCCAAGCTGGCACCCAGGAACAGCTTGCAAGGAAAACCATTCCCATGCCAGCAGCTCCATCCTCCCTGTGCAGGCTGAGGGAGCAGGATGGGGATTAAGACATTATTAGCTTGGCCTCTTGGAGGAGAGTGGGCAGAAATGTTGTTACTGATTCATGAAGGCAGATAAGGAAACAATTGCTGTGCTTATGCAGCGTGGTTGGCAGTCAGGGAGATGTGTGTGCCCTAAAGCCTTGAGGAATGAGCTCTCATCATGTCCTGCAGCAACAGAGGGTTCAGGGGCCCTGCAGGAATTAACGGGGGGGGGCTGAAGCTTTAGGCACCTACAGCCCTGAGGTTCAAAAAGTGCTCCCTGAAATCAAACTCTTGGGGCTAAAAAAACCCCAACCAACCTTTGCTCTGGGGTGCAATAACAGTTATTCCTTCCCCTCTCTCAGTGCACACCGATAAATAAATCTGTGCACTGCCCTTTTAACTGCAAACCCTGAGCAGCTCTGGCAGGACAATGTCTGGAAAGGTTTCCTCCCATTGCCAGAAGAAACAAATGCCTTGTGTGAGAGCTGCTGGCTGGGGGAGGAGGGGGCTGGCTTTGGATTGGGCTCCCAACACTTTTCTCTCCCCTCTTCCCACTCCCTGTTTTTCCTCTGATTCACAAGGAAACCACAAAGCAAACTCAGGACTGAATGAGACTTGGTTTTCTGAATGTTCTGGCTTTTTTTAATTTTTTTTTTGTGGACATTCACTTCCTCCCCCTCCAGCCTAAATCTCCTCCTTTTAGAGCAGCCCAAAAAACTCTGCAAAACCTCCACGGATGGAAATAGAGCCAAAATCTGGCCTTGGACTTCATTTCCTCTGCAGAAGCCACTGGGAGTTCCACTGATGGGACAAAGGGAAGTTTTCATGGTCTCATTGGGTCCAATCCTATTTCATTTAAATCCTTCAAACACCTCCAGACTTAGAGGAGCCAAAGCCCAGAGTCCCTCAGTGCTTTCAGCTGTGCAGAACAGGAGGTGAATGTCTCTGTCTCTCCGGGTTCCTTCTCCCAGAGGGACCTCCCAGGACACCTTTGTGACCCTCCCAGCAGCATCTTCCCATCACCACCTCACCAGAAGGCTCTGCCTCAGAGCACAGTCCAGCAGAACCAACTGAAATTACCTTGGGCTCTGCTTTTATATCATATTTTATCTCCCCCATCCTGTGTCTGCTCCATAATGGGATTTAAGGGTCTTTTTTCTAAATTTCACAAGCCACCCACTTATTTCCATAGGCCTTTAAAGTTCCAGCCTTGGCTCATCAGCTCTGAAACGAGATTAATTCCCTATTCTAACAAAGACTTGTGGGAAGAACTCTGTTAATGCTCATTTACAAGGTCTGGATGATACAACTGAGGGACTAATCTGAGTGGAAAGGCTGAAACAAAATCTCCTGCAAAGCTCTGGATGGAACTGGTGGGTTTTAAGCAAGGCTTCCTTTTCCTGGGAAACAGGTTCTGCTGCTCAGGGCTGAGTAGGAGTGCTCACACATCAAAGGCTTTGCTTATGCAACCACAGGGCCAAGAGCAGCTCAGCCTGGGAAGGCACAGAATGCAGGAGGTGGCACATCCCATGGAGACCCACCTGGGAATTCTCTGCAGGAAAGAAAAGTGTTTTCTCCAAGAATTCTTTGGCATTGGGGAGTGCTGGTTTATCAGAGTGAAACACTTCCTGACATAGGGTTGAGATGGGGAATATTCCACTCTGGAAGGAGAAGATGGACCAAGATGTTGTGTTTCCATCCCTTTGGAAGTGAACTCTTTGACTTGGAAGTTTCAGGGTAAGATCTGAATCCAGCTGGAAATGGAGGGACAGTTTGCAAGTGAAAAATTACTTTGGAGTTTCATAGAATCACCAAGGTTGGAAAGGACCTCAGCACTGTCTGGAAGTGCCTGAAGGGAAGTTGTGGCCAGGTGGGGGTTGGTCTCTTCTCCCAGGCACTCAGCAATAGGACAAGGGGGCACGGGGGGCTCAAGCTCTGCCAGGGGAAATGGAAGTTGGAGAGCAGGAAAAACTTCTTTGCAGAGAGAGTGCTGAGGGATTGGAATGGGCTGCCCAGAGAGGGGGTGGATTCCCCATCCCTGGAGGTTTTTCAGCTGAGCTTGGCCGTGGCACTGAGTGCCATGATCTGGTAAAGGGACTGGAGTTGGACCAAGGGTTGGACTTGATGATCTCAGAGGTCTTTTCCAACCCAATCCATTCTGTGATTCTATGGATGTGGCACTGAGTGAGAATCCACCATGTCACTGTTTGGTCACCCACCAGGGATCCACGGGATAACCACGTGCCAGGCCAAGGGTGCTGAACAGGCACAGCAGCCTGGCACAGTCTTTTGGGGCTGTACTTACTGCTGAGTGGTGGCAAGAGAAGAGTTTGTGGCTCTGAAAGAAGGCAGGGTGTGTTTGGAGCCCCTGACCCATGGAGGGCTCACTGGGAACATCTCTGTTTTCCAGCCAACATCCTCTCCCTGCACAGGGAGGAGGAGAAGGCAGAGCCCTGAATGAGATGTCCTCAAAGAAACAGCCAAGGAGACAGTTCAGTGGGGAGGAGTTGCCTGGGTTTGAGGAGAGGCTCAGCCAAGGCCAAGCCTGGATTCTCCATCACTGAGGTCACCCAAGCCTGACTGGAAAACAACTGACAGGAACTCCCCAGAACTGGTGACTGGGACACACCAAAGACACCAAACTCGGCCTTGCCCCACCCAGAACCAAGGGGGCTTTGGTCTGTTTGCCTCCAGAACCATCTCCCAGGCTGATGCCTCCATCCCAGGAATGATCCCACAGCACTCCAAACCCTCAGGACACGCAGGGACAACACTCTGCATCCTGCCCTTCATCTCCACATTTCCAAGGCTCCCTGTGCAGGGCCAGGTTCATTCTCAGACCTGCCAAACCTCAACCGTGGCCTTTGCTCATTTTGGGGAGGGTTTCTACACGTTTTCAGGGGATTTAAAATAAAGATCATCCAGCATAAGAACCAAAGGGATGCTCTTTCTCTGTGCCCACCCAACCCTGTGCCACAGCTGGGCAGGAGATTGGCTGTGGTGGTTTCTGCTGTGCTTTCAGCACTTCAGCAAGGCAGGCAGTCCCTGGGCTGCTCCTCCAGCTCTGATCCTCCCCAAAGCTTTGCTAGCAGCCTGAAAACATCCACAAAACCCCAGACCTGTTGCTACTAATCCCCGTTTCCCTTTTGTGCTCCCAAGTGCCAGAGCAGAAGGCAGTTCCCTCCCCACATTCCTCCGAGCCCACAGGAAACCATAAATCAGGAGGAAAACACAACATGCAGAGAGAGACTACAAAGGCCAAAGCCCAGGATGGGCCCAGGGGCTGGGGAGAGGGACAGGCAACCAGCACAACCAGCCACAGGGTGGGCACCAACCCACCCCTCCAGCCTGGCTGGGGGCATGTCCTGCTCCAAAAAATAGGGGGGAACTGAGGGGGAGGGCAACTAAAATCTTCCCCCATTTCAAAGGAATTTATATAGACAAATATATCTGTATTCTACATTTTCTTCCCCTGTCCCATTGCCTCTTCTGTATTTTTATTATATAATAACCATGATGATCATCATCATTGTCAGCATCATGACCATGATCATGATGATGGTGATAAAACCCCTTTCAGCAGGAGAGGGTTGAGCCCCCCCAAGTGCCACCTGAGCAGAGTCTCCATTGACTTCAGGGCCACCAAGTGACCCTGCCAGGCCACCAGCAGGAGGGGAGGGTGGCTGTGGGGTGGCAGGAGGAGCTGAGATGAGTTTGCGTGTTCAGGGAAGGGACTGGGATGCTTTGGCTCTTGGAGCTTATTTGGAGAACCCCAAAGTGGTCCTGCAAGGCCAGTGGGAGGTGCTGGCCACGAGCACAGATCACACTGAGGACCCAAACTTGTTCCTTGGCACTCCTGGGAGCTTGGACCCCCCCAGGGAAGGGTGGCTGGGTCAGGTTGGCTTTGCTGTTGGGGCTCTGCACCCTCAGTGTGACACCCAGGGGTGCCCCAGGCCACGGCAAGGGAAGGACCTGGCAAATGCCACTCTCTGTGACAGGACCTGCTCCACCTGCCCCCACCAACCCCGGGGATGGTGCTTTGGGCTGAAGCATCTTGTGGCTGAAGGCAGCAAAGACCTGCTTTGTTTAGAGGTGACTTGTTCTGGTCAAAATGGCTGAGATTTGCCGTGGCCCAGATAAATCTATTTATAGTAAGTGTTATGCTAATTCCACACAGGGATCTGATCCTCTGGCTCTCACTGCAGCCTCAATTCCTCCTGCTACCTGTCCTTTTACCCACTCCTGGGCAGCCCCAAGCCCTTGCATGCCCAGATGCCACCTCTGCCACCAAGGGAGGTGTGTCCTTGCCCTTGGTTCCCTTGGCAGACAAGCCCAGAGTGCTCCATTCCCTGCTGTGTTTGGAATAACCTGGGTACAAACAGGTTATAGGACTAATTTTTAAAGCCACTCACACTTCAGTCCCTTTAAAAAAAATAAAAATAATTATTTTTATGACCTCACCTGAGGGTTTGGTAAAGACTCATTCACTTACTGCCCCTCCAGTGAACTGAGGAGCGTGGAGGGGATTTAACTCATCATTCAAATGAGTCTTTGGGATAAAATCCACCAATTTCTTAATGGGGAAGCCGTAATAGAAGAGCTGTTTGTAGTGCTTGGAGTCCCCTCTTTTTGCTCCAGGATAATGGAATAAGCTGTATTTCTAATCTTGACTAAAATCTCTCCACAGATGGCTCCAGGCCTGATGCAGATGTGGAAGGCTGTGCCAGGGCTTTGGGATCCTGGGAGTTTTCTGCAGGAACAGCAGAAGCTTGGAGGGTGTAAATGACACTGAAATCGTCTCTCTCCTTTTCATGGTTTTATTCTCATTTGGGGTTTTTTTGTTCCTAAAGGCCCAGTAAAAAATGACTTTTCCCTTTCTGAGCCCAGTGGTGGCTCAAAAGCTTGAACTTGTCATCAGCTCCAGCTCCTTCAGAGCTACAAGTGGCCACCAGACTCAACTCCTCACTCTTTACCAAGTCCCACTGGGCAGTAATGAAGGATTTCTGCCCTGTCCTGCTGCAGGGGAGGGGGTTGGATCACCAGTTGGCCCAACAAAAAATTAAAACACAGAAAGTCCATCAAGACGTGAAGAAGTGATTGCCCAAATCTCCTTTTTGCTGGTGCACAGACACACAGAGATGTTTCCTGGTGTTTGGGGGTTTATTTTCCCCCACTTTCCATGCAGGTGGGGAAAAGCCATGATGTTTTCTCAAGAACTGAAGAGGTTCTGTGCCCACCCTGAGCTCTGGCTTTGGTACCAGCACTCACAACATTTTGCACAGCCCCACAAACACCCAAGCAGGCCCAGGACAGTGACCCTTCCCCTGGACTCTGCCTTGGGGAGGCCACACCTTGAGTGTTGTGTTCAGTTCTGGGCCCCTCAGCTCAGGAAAGAGATTGAGGGGCTGGAGCGGGGCCAGAGAAGAGCAACGAGGCTGGAGAAGGGAGTGGAGCACAAGTGCTGTGGGGAGAGGCTGAGGGAGCTGGGGGTGTTTGTGCTGGAGAAGAGGAGGCTGAGAGGTGACCTCAGCACTGTCTGGAAGTGCCTGAAGGGAAGTTGTGGCCAGGTGGGGGTTGGTCTCTTCTCCCAGGCACTCAGCAATAGGACAAGGGGGCACGGGGGGCTCAAGCTCTGCCAGGGGAAATTGAAGTTGGAGAGCAGGAAAAACTTCTTTGCAGAGAGAGTGCTGAGGGATTGGAATGGGCTGCCCAGAGAGGGGGTGGATTCCCCATCCCTGGAGGTTTTTCAGCTGAGCTTGGCCGTGGCACTGAGTGCCATGATCTGGTAAAGGGACTGGAGCTGGCCCAAGGGTTGGACTTGATGATCTCAGAGGTCTTTTCCAACCCAATCCATTCTGTGTTTCTGTGATTCTAAGTCTCTGTCTGGAACATTCTAAATGTCACTTTGCAGCTCCTGCCCTTCTCCCCAGGGGCTGGGGGTGTATGTTTAGACAAGGCTTTGAAGCAAGATGAGTAAGACTTCACAGTTTGGTTGCTTGGTGTGTTCCATTGACTTGCAATCTGTACATTAATATTCAGGCAAACCTGAATGTCTTTGGGAGACACACAGTGACAGAGATGGCTTTTATGCACTTTGCTGTACATACAAATAGAGGGGTTTCCTCCAGTGCTTCCCATTTATGTTCAAATTATAAAAAAGCCTCTTGGAATTTCAGAAAGTATTTGAGTTTGTCATCTCCATCACTGCTCTGAGTTAGTCAGCTCCTGCAGCACCAAGGAGCTACTTGGACCTGCTTTGAGAAGGGCACTGGATTAGGTGACCTCCAGAGGTCTCTTCCAACCAAAATTACTCCAGGATTTAATGGCTTAGAGATGAAATCCTTCCTTAGCTCTTCTAATGCACTCCTTATGTAATGTATCTCATGATAACAGGTTTTCCCCAGCTTCTCTTTTGCCAAATGTTCAAGGAGACCAGAGAGCAACTTGAGCATCTGGATGTCTCCTGCCCAGCCCTGGTTGAGCACCAAAGCAGGGAGGAGGAGGAAAGGCTGTGCAGAGAGCAGTTTACTTTTCATCACAAACCACAGGCCAGAGGGGAAATTCTGACAGAAGTTGCAGCAAATTCTTTCCTACTTGTGCCCACAGCCCTTGAGCAGGTTCCCAAATGTGGAGAGAGAAGGGAAGCAGCCCAGCAAGGTCACAGCACTTCATTCTCCCTTCCTGGTGTTTCAGTGAGAGGGGAATCCCACCAGCAAATGGACTGGGGGAGGACAGGGGGGTGAGGGAGCAGTTTGGTTCCCTGGGTCGGGTCTCCTCCCCACTCAGCCCTTCGGTGGTTTAGAGCAGCAGGTTCTGTGCAAACTGTGGTGGAGCCAGCAAGGACCAAGAGCCCCTCAGGGGTTCAGACAGTTCACTGGGAAAGGCACCATCCTGAGGGCACAGGGGTCCTCCCCTCACCAGAGCATCAGGACCACCTTCTCTTGGTCAGTTCTGTCCTTGAGCCCTTCAGTTCCCCAAGAGCCATTTCTCAGCCCAGGAGCTGAGCAGAGCACCTCAAAGTGCTGAGCAGAGCCCCTCAGGGTGATGGATTCCCCACACAGAGCATTTGACCACGAGTTCTAATGCTGATGGATCAGCAGAGACCTGACAGGGGGCATCTGGTGACCACCAAACAGCAGCTCAGCAGAGCATGGCACCTTTTCTGCTGAGAGCCACAAATTGCCCTGGTTGCATCTCTGCCTTCCTTTCTGCTCTGAATGCTCAGTTTGCAGGAGGATGACACAGCTGAAATACTGAAGCTCTGGTTCAATGGGCAGTAAATCCCATCACCACATCTCTGATGTGCTTTGAGAAAAGGCCAGGAAGAGACACAGGTGAGCAACAACGTGGGCATTGCAGTCCTGCAGCTCAGGAACCTCTGTGGGGGCCACACTGGGCAGTTCAGCTCCTGGAATGTCCCTCCAAGGATGCAAGAGAAGGTTTGAGGTTCTGGAGGAGACAATTTCACCCAGAGACTCATGGTGAGCAAACACCTCCACACACCCACCAGTCCAGGAGGTGCCTCCTGAACCCAACCTGGCACGTTCCACAGACATGGCCCCAGTGAGGGTGGGCAGGCCCTGGCACAGGGTGCCCACAGAAACTGTGGCTGTCCCATCCCTGGGAGTGTCCAAGGCCAGGCTGGACAGGACTCAGAGCAACCTGATCCAGTTCAAGGTGTCTCTGCCCAGGGCAGGGGATTGGACTGAAGGGCCTTCAGAAGTCCCTTGAACCCAAACCACTCCATGAGACACATGCCCAGAAATGGGCACACCAACAACCAAACATTCTCCATGCTCACAACTTCATCAGGTGGGTCATGTGCATTCTCCCAGGAGTGAAACTTCTCCCTGCATGCCTTGACCCACCTTGCTGAGCAACTTCAGAGCAGAGATGTCTCTGCTCATTTCCCTGGGCTGCTCTTGCAGTGCCAACACAGAAACTGCACAGCAAGGACTAAACACAGGAATATTCTTTCCTGAGCTGAAGGAAGAATCATTACGTGGCATGAGACTCCTTAGATGACATTTATTGGCTTTTTTTTTAACAAGCCAAATGGATTTATGAAAAAAAAACCCTTGTATCAAGGAGTTTTATCTTTTCCCAAGTGACCTTGGAGACATCCGTTCACCAACAGGGCTGGAGCAGTTCCAGAAGGCTTTGTTGAGACTTCCCCTGGTCCACAGCTGAGCTCCAGCCACCCTCCCCCAGCAGGGATGTCTCTCAGCACTAAATGCTCCTTGTTTCTTCTTTTCCCCTCCCTCCCCTGGGCCTTGGCTCAGAGCTGGAGCTCCCCAACCTCTGTGCTCCCTTTGTCTCGGCCTGAAAGGCTTTTCCTGTGTCGTGTCCTGCCAAACACAGCAAAGGTCCTGCCCTCCCTGGCAGCAGAAGTGCTGAAAGGGCAAGAAGGGAGGGTCCTGCCCCTTCCTGTGCCCTGGGACAGTTGGGTGTCACTTGTACCCTCCCAGAGGTGCCAAATGGGTTTTGCTGTGCCACAAAACAACGGGGTTTTTTTCCTGGGGAGTGCAGATACCATAACCCAGCCCTCTCCTAAAGGGAGGGCAGTTTGTGCTTCAAGGAAACTTGCTGGGGGAATGGGAACAAGTGTCTTAAACACCACCCATCCCTTGCTTTTATTCATTCCTCTCCAGGGTTGGGTATGGTCCCGTTTTTCTGGCCCTGACACCTCTCCGGAGGGAACAGAAGTGTCGAGATGTGGCTGGGACTGGGGAATTAATTCTCATGTAAAAGGTGAAGTTCTCAGTCATCAAGTTCTGGAAAAGGACACTCTTGAGTGCAGCTGGAAGGACTTTCACCACTTCCACATCTGCTCTCTGTGGCCATGGGAGGGGCTGCCACAACCCTTGGAGCTGAATCATCCCTGCAGGAGGAACATCATTGTCCTGGACACAGGTTGGGCAGGCTCATCCACAGGGAGGAAATTCCCAAGCTCACACAAAAGTCAAAATGCTGAGAGCAGAGGGAATAACTGGGGCCAGTGGGGTAAAATTAATTCATCCCCTGTGCTGAGTGATGCAGAACAACGTTGGCATTGTGGTAACGGGGTCTCAGCAGAGAAAAACAACTCAAGCCCCAAGTCCAGGGTTGGAACAACAAGGGCCAGCCCTGCAGGACTCTCAGATCTTCATCCTCCACACTGAATCTTCTTGATTTCTTGGTGTCTCACACGTCTCCTCTCCACCCACACAGCTCAGAGCTGCAGGTAACAGAACCAAACTGGGACTAATTGTGGGGAACACGAGCAAAGATGAAAGTCCATCAGGCTGGAAGCGACATTTTGAAGACTTCTGAGAGCAGCCTCTCCCCAGCCCATCAACACACACCAACCTGGAGCTTTCCAGGCTCTCAGCCCTGTTTACTAGTTTGGCATTTTCTCTGAATTCAGATGAGTCAGTGGCACATCAAGAGCTTGTGTTATTCCAAACTCCTAAACTCAATCTGGCAGGCCTGGGTTGATCCCACTCGTGGAACACTCAAGGCAGGAGGTTTTCTCCAAATGTCACTTTGCTGCCTTCTTGTCCCCCCCTCCAACCAACCCTCAGGTGGGCAGATCTAGTGGATTCTTTCTTGGCAGGTGCGGGGCTGGGAAATTGTCGTTTTTCGGATCAGAATTTCGG
>VWZD01011411.1:167884-182033 GCA_013396695.1 Sakesphorus luctuosus
AGGATCTTTTGGTGCGGGACCTGAAGGATCTTTTGGTGTGGGACCTGGAGGATCTTTCCATGCGGGACCTGGAGGATCTTTTGGTGCGGGACCTGGAGGATCTTTTGGTGCGGGACCTGGAGGATCTTTTGGTGCAGGACCTGGAGGATTTTGTTGCAATGCAGTTTGCTGGCTCATTTTTAAAGGGCTTCTCAAGTGCAGTGGAATTTTAGGGGGTTTTGGCTCTGATGGTGTCATCAAGGTTGTTGTTTTCTGCCTTAGTCTTGCTGTGGGTTTTGGGGTGAGTGAGGCATCACCTGAATATTCAGGCAGCTCTTGCTCCTGAAGAAAAAACAGTGCTCTTGAGGCCAGTCCTGCATTAATTAACTGAGGAATATATAGGGAAAAATATATGTAAAAAACCCCTCCTATGTGTGCCAGGGCTGTGTGTTTGTGCTGGACCTGCTGGCACAGCTCAGTGCCAGCTCCTCAGCTGCTGGGGGGTGTTCAGGGTGTTCTTAGCTCAGTTTATTTTGCTATTTCCCAATAAATATCAGTGCTGTGCTGCCCCTCCTCTGCTCCCACAGCTGATGGGAGTTTATTTCCCTTGATTTTCTCCACGTGAGGAAGCTCACAGGGCACTTTGGGTGTTCTGCTGGAGCTGATTTCAGGGCAAAGAGGGGAAAAAAAGCCAGTGGTGATGGGAGGAGTCCCTGAAGAGGCTCCTCTCTATGGCATCCTGTGCCCACTGTAACTCCGAGTGCCTCCTCAGGGTGGGCAGTGGGTGAGGAGGAGGAGGATGCTCTGCCAGGTGAGGAGGATGCTCTGCCAGGTGAGAAGGATGTTCCTGCAGGTGAGGAGGATGTTCCCACGGGTGAGCCCACCTTGGTGACCCGCTGGCACTGCCACCCTTGCAGGAGGCAGCACAGAAGCTCAAGCCCAGCGTGCCCATCAGGTTCCACGTGTCCAGCCGCACGGACAGCGGGGTCCATGCCCTCTGCAACGCTGCCCACCTGGACGTGCTGAGGGCACCGGGCAAGCCCCAGCTCAGCAGGCACCAACTGCAGCTCAGCCTCAACTACCACCTGCGGCCGCAGCCCATCCGGTGAGTGCTGCCACCCCGGGGGCATCGGGGCTGGCAGGGATCCTGCAGGAGGGACCTCGGGCTGTGCTTTGCCCTCCTCTGTGTGGGGAAATCCCTGCCCTGTGTGTGTGTTTGTGCTGCTGAAGGAGGAGTGCAGTAATTAGTGTTGTTAATGCTGGTAAAGTCATGTTAAAAATTAAATATTTTGGGAGTTGTATTAGTATAGGATATCTAATATATTATAGATGATATATATAATATATGTTATATATTGTCTATGATACATATCTGCTATCTATTATATATCTTATCCACTATATATAATCTAATATCTGTTTTATATGTTCTCTATTATCTATTATATTATATATATGTTATAATATATANTAATACCTAATAAATATAATGCATAACATATACAGTATCTATTATATATAATATATAACATATACATTAGTATCTTTTTAATATATTTTCTATTATATGTTATATATAATATAGTATATATTATATGTTATATTGTCTAGTGTATATAACATAGACTGTATATTATCTATTATCTGTTATATATATTGTCTAACCTGTGGCTCTCAGCATTGGGTTTTCCAGTGTTTTCCTGCAGAATTCCTGGAGCTGTGTTGGTGATGCTTTGCATTTCTTTAAATCCAGTGGGACCTTTTATCTTTGGGCTCTGAGCTGGAGCAGAAGCTGCAGCCTCTGGCTCAGCCAGCTGCATTCCTTCCCCTCTGAACAAGCACCAGGGGAACCATCCAAGGGGGAAGGGGAAGAGGAAGTGAAATCCTTGGAATGTGAGCTCAGGAAAGAGGGCAGGAAGGTGCTGGGAGAGCCTCCAGTCTGCAGGCACACAGTTCCTGTTGGTGGCTGGTGGGTTGTTTTATCTGCCCTTTCCCCCTGATGTTTGCAGTTCCTTTGACAGTCCCCAGGCAGTTTGAGGATCAGCAGAAGGTCACCCTTCTGCTCTTCCCTTCTTTCAGCCTTTTCCTTTGATCCTGACACTCTCCTGACTGCCCACGTTGGCTCAGGTGTCGCTGTCCCCCCCGTGGGACCCTCCTGTGCTGGCCCTGAGCAGGTGAGCTGAGCCCAGGGCAGTGTGGGTGGTTCCTGTGCTGCTCGAGGGGGATGCAGAGTGTGGCTGCTCCTGGAAATCCATCTGAGTGTCAGCCCTCAGAAATCCAGGGGGGAATTTTCCCTCCCCTGCCACCACCTGCTTTGCAAAAATGTGTTTTGGCAGTTTGCAGTGTTGGTTGAGTCTTTAAGCAGAAGTTTCCCAGGGGGCACCTGAAAGAAAAACAAGATTCTGATTTCAGCCCAGGGACAGCCAGGCAGGAGCAAGTCAGGTCATGCACCCAAACTTGAGGTGGAATATTAGCACATAACAGAGGATTGACAGCTCTGCACTCACAAATGCAGCTGCTCCATTGGCCTCTCCAAGCAGCAGCTCAATCCCTCAGCAGTGAGAGCCACAAAGCCAACCCCTCTCTCAGGCTGACTGGGAGTTCCTGTCCCTTGCCAGCTTTCACCTTCCCTGCCGTGTGTGCAGAGAGCCTGGAGCAGCTGCTCTGGGGTGGGGCTGGAGAGGATTTCTTTCCAGAAGTAAAAATAAGATTCTGAAATAATACTCTGAAATAGAATGTGACTTGTGCTCAGATTGCAAAGTAGGTCAGACTGTGCACAGCCTGGAAGTCAAACCCTCTCTGGGTGTTTGAGCAGTAACAGAGAACATGAAGTAGGTCATGGTTTTGGTTTCCTTCCTTAGAAGACTAAAGCAGTTTGGGAGCCAAACTCTCTGATTTTCCAGCCAGGGAGTCTGTCTGTAATGGTCAGGCTGTGCTGAGCATCACCAGCCACTGAATCTCAGTCTCCCTCCCCTGAATTTGGGGCTGTAACACCTGAGTTGTGTTGTTGGGCTTTAGTGGAATGAGTTGTCCTGGAGAGCTGAAAGTGCTGTTGGGACCCTGCTGCTCTCAGTGCTGGAGGTGACACAGATCCATAGCTGTGCTCAGGCTTGTCCTAAGAGCCAACCCATTGCTGCTGAAGGAAGTTTGGACCAGAGAACATCTCCAAAAGGAAGGAGCAGTGGGGTCTCACAGAGGGGAGAAGTTGTCTCATGCTCAGATCTGCCACGTTTCAGGACGTGATGCCTTCTGACGGAATCCAACCCAGCCCTGCTCAGTCAGCCCGAGTTCATCAGGAAGCTTTTCCTTCTCCCTGGGGCTGAATCTTCCAAAAATGGTTCATCTGCTTCCCATTAGGGTTCCTGGTGCAGGGCATGAGCCCACGTGTGCTGAGCAGCCATCCCTCCCTCTGCAAATGCTGCTCTGCCAAGGAGAATTCTCTGCTAATGCTGAAGAGGGAACTCAAAACTTTCATGTGGTTTCAAGCAGGGGGTGATGGAGAGAGGGATCTTTGTGAGAACACATTGTTGTTGATGGAGCTTGGAAGGAAAACAAGATTCCAAGGGGGCTGACTGTGCCATCAGCCACAATAACCTTCTTTGTGGCCTGATGGGTCCCTTCTATCAACTGCTCTGTCTTTTAAACTTGCAAAACATGTGAGGGGATCTTGTCCTCAAAGATCAGAGTGTGTTTCATAGGTGGGGTGATTTGGGGAGGGCTTTGCTGTCCCTCAAGTAGGGATGGTACTGCCAGGAGGGAACTCCCACCTCCTGTTTCTGGGGGGGTTTTGTGAGCACCCAGTGAAGGTTGTTGGATTCCTCCCACCTCCTGCCAACTGGCATTGGGCTCTCTCTTGGCAGTGGGGAGAGCAGGGGGTGATTCTGAAGGACATCTCTGGCATTTCTTTGGGCTTTTTTCCCATTCCACCTCCCTGAAATTCAGGCTCTGTTGGAAAGGTAAAGAATGCCACGAGTCTTTATTGACCATTATTTACCCATTTCCAAAAAATGGGATCTTAACAAGGCCTGAAATGAGGCTGCTGGAATAAAGGCTGGAAAGACATTCTTAGCTAGAAGGAATCTGTTGCCTCTGGTAGGAGAGGCAGGAAAGGATTCCTGCCTTGGAGAATTATATGAGCATAAATAGACCTCTCTGAAAGAATCCCCCTAAAAGGATGGTTATTTAATAAAAAATCAGAGAAGTGTTAACCAGAGGAGCTCAGGATGGATGATATGCCTGTGGAGAGGGACAGAAGTGTAAGGATTTTATTGGTGTGTTTAGAAGAGGCTGGAGCATCCTGAGCTCAAACTCCACTGCAGGATGTGGTTTGCATTTCTCCTGATGGTTTATAGCGGGGAAGGAATCCCCTGGGCTTGGTGTTGCAGGTCTTTGTGCTCAGCTTTCATTTCTTCTTCTGTGGGCTGAGCCTTTGCAGTCAAGGCATGAGAGCCAGAGGCACCTGAGCTGGCAGAAATCCCCCAAGCACCAACCTTTTTAAAGTACATAAAGAAGTCTGACTGTCATGTGGTCCCAGATGATATCCTGGTTTTTAACCCTGTCTGGGTCCCTTCTCCTCACCATGCCAAACTCCAAGGGCAGAAGGGCAAACAGCAGGAGAAAAACCACCTTGTGAGGAGATGCATCCTGTGCTGTGACCTTGTGCTGTGTGACAGGAGCTCCTGCCCTGGCCTGAGGGACAGGCAAAGGCAGTAAAAGCTGCTGTGGTGCCACCCTGGGGAGGGGCAGAGGCACAGGGCAGCTGTTTCCTCCCTTGCCAGGGAGAAGGGGGTTTGCCCTGCCAGCCCCTGTGCCCTCCCCTCTGGCAGTGGTGGCATTGCCTTGGAGACACACACACTTTGTCCCTGCTGCTCACAGAGGAGAACAGGCAAGTTCAGCTGCCTGGAAAGCTCCTTCTGGAGTGAACTGCCTGGAGCCAGTGGGAGATGTGCAGAAAATGGCTCTTGGGGCTGTCCCTGGGAGGTGAGAGGGTTCCCAGGGGCTGTGCCAGCAGCTCTGTGGTGGGCTCAGGGATGGATGGGCAGATCCACCTTCCTTTGCCCTCTGCAGCAGAGCCCTGGCTGTCTTGGAGGTTGTGGAGGAGGTGACAGGGAGGTGACCCACTTTCAAACATCTCCATCTGCTCCACTGAGCTGCCCCTGGGAGGGAGCACAGAGGGCTCTGGGCTGGGGGGTCCTTCCCAAGGCTTTGGGAGCTGCAGGAGCAGCAGGAGGAGGGGGGAGGGTTCCAAGGTGTGCTCCTCTCTCACCTTCAGGAGAACCTGAGTGCCCCCAGCCAGGGGTGAAATGCAGTTTGATGTGCTGGCTGAGCAGTTTGGTGTCTGTGCAGCAGAAATCACACCCTGGTGGTTGCCATCTCTCAACTGATCCCTCTTGTGACAGTGAGAGTGTCCCCAAAAGGCATTGGGAGACCACCCAAAGTCAGGGTCAGGGTGTGTGTGATGACAGATGGCACTTTGAACCCCTTCCCCCTTGTCCTAAATTAAATAAGGCAGAAGAACCTTCTGGAATCACACAGTCTGAATCCAACTTTATTTAGCCAAGAGATGCTGTGGCACCTTCAGGTGCCAGTCCTTGGTCACAGCCTCTCAGGAGGGTGGCACTTCACCAGGAGCTGTAGTGACAGGACAGGGGGCAAGGCTCTCAAATGGGCAGAGAGGAGATTTAGAGTGGATATTGGAAGGAATTCCTGGCTGGGAGGCTGGGCAGGCCCTGGCACAGGCTGGACAGAGAAGCTGTGGCTGCCCCATCCCTGGGAGTGTCCCAGGCCAGGTTGGAGCACCCTGGGATAGTGGGAGGTGTCCCTGCCCATGGCAGGGGTGGCACTGGGTGAACTTTGAGGTCCTTCCAACCCAAACCATTCCATGATTCTGTGATATTTGAGTGCAGTTTCTCCAAGAACCCACTGCCTCTTTCTGTTCCCATCCATGTGGTGACCAGATAGAAGGTTTTGAGTTAAACTGTGACATTTGTGCCCATGTCCCTCCCTGCTCTGTCCCTGCAGCATCCTGAGTGCCCACCGGGTATCCAGCAGCTTCCATGCCCGCTTCTCTGCCCTCTCCAGGACCTACATCTACAGGCTCCTGCTGGGCTGTGCCCACCACTCCCAGGTGCCCGTGTTTGAGCAGGATCTGTGCTGGGCTCCTGCAGGAGGGTGAGTGTCTGCTGGGCAACACCCCTGGGCAGCCACCTTGGCATGGGAGGGAAAACAAGAGGGTGAGTCAGGGGAGGAGGGGCTGGGGGAGCTGGGGGAGCTCAGCTGGAAAAGAGGAGGCTCAGGGGGCACCTTCTGGCTCTGCAATCCCTGATGGATCTGGGGGAGGGTCGGGCTGTGCCCCAGGGCACAGGGACAAGAGCAGAGGGCACGGGCTCAGGCTGGGCCAGGGCAGGGCAGGGGGCACAGCAGCAGGAATTTCCTCATGGAAAGGGTGGGCAGGTACTGGCAGGGGCTGCCCAGGGGGGGTTGGAGTGCCCAGCCCTGGAGGTGCCCAAGGATGTGGCACTCAGTGCTCTGGGCTGGGGGACAAGGTGGGCATTGGGCACAGGGTGGGCTCCATGGGCTGGGAGGGCTTTCCCAAGGTGGGCATCAGGCACAGGGTGGGCTCCATGGGCTGGAAGAGCTTTGCCAAGGTGGGCATTGGGCACAGGGTGGGCTCCATGGGCTGGGAGGGCTTTGCCAAGGTGGGCATCGGGCACAGGATTCTGAGTTGTCCCCTTGGCCTTGGTTCCATCTCTGCCCCTTCATTCTCTCATCCCATTTCTGTTCCTTCCTCATTTCATCTTCTGCCTGTTGCAAATTGAAGGTTTGGAAAACCCATCATGAGGTTTGATATTTTTGTCACCTGGCAGCATCTTTTTTAGTTTATAAGACCCAGAAACTGCAAAGCCTTTTGGTCACAGAATCACAGAATATTCCCCAAGTTGGAAGGGACCCCCCAAAGTTCTCTTGGCCTTTGCTGCCTCCAGCAATTTGGGTGGAGTTATTTGAGTTGAACTGTTCCAAGGAGCTCAGCAGGGTGAAGGTTTGGGCAGATCCTGTGCCTGGCAGCCCTTGGGGAGCTTTGAATCCCTTCCCACCTCAGGTCACTTGGAATGTTGGTTTGTGGTTTGGGCCATTCCAAGACGGGCTCCATCAGGACGTGTTCCCACAGTGCTATCCCTGTGCCAGGTTGGATTCTCTGCACTTGGAGCCCCTCTGCCATGCTGGGCATGCCTGCTGCCCCTCCCCCTGTGCCCTCTGTGTTTAATTCCAGCTCCCTGAACATTCCTGCCATGCAGGAGGCAGCAAAATTCCTGGTGGGAACCCACGACTTCAGCACCTTCCGCTCGCTCAACTCCGACTCCCATTCCCAGAGCCCCATCAGAACCATCTTCCAGGTGGACATCCAACCTTCTGCTGGCTTCCTGGCCCACCACTACGAGCACAGGTGAGAGCCCAGAGACCCAGCCAAGGGTTTGTCCAGGCTGCAGAGCCTCTCCCAGCCCTGGTTTGGGGCCTGATCCTCATCCTCACCTTCCTGGGCTGGGGCTCTGCTGAGGGACAGCTTGGAAAGGACATTTGTTTTCCTCTCCAGTGTCCTCAGGGAGAAAGATGAGCAGGAACTGAGGGCAGGGGGCACTGGGCCAGTTGTTTGTGCATGAAAGGCAGGATGTTATAAACTGGTGGCTGGAGCAAGCCCTGGGAGCTGCTTCCAGCATTACCCTCATTTTGGTTGCTAAAAACCAGCTCTGCCAGGGGATTTTATTTTATTTTATTTTATATTTTTTATTATTATTTTATTTTATTTTGTATTTTTTATTTTGGTTTTATTATTATTTATTTTATAGTTTTTAATTATTATTTTTATTTATTTAATTAATTTATTAGTTTTATTTAATTTTTATTTTATTTTATTTTATATTTTTTATTATTATTTTATTTTATTTTGTATTTTTTATTTTGGTTTTATTATTATTTATTTTATAGTTTTTAATTATTATTTTTATTTATTTAATTAATTTATTAGTTTTATTTAATTTTTATTTTATTTTATTTTATGTTTTTATTTTTATTATTATTTTTTATTTTATTTTATTTTAATTTAATTTCTTNAAATTTATTTATTTATTTATTTATTTATTTATTATTTTATCTTTTATTTTATTTTTTATTGTTTTTATTTTATTTTATTTTATTTGTTTTTTATTTTATTTAATTTTAATTTTATTTTATTTCCTCCCCTGCTGCTGTCCTGGCTTTGCCTAAATTCTGGAAATAGGGAGGAAAACCCACCCAGCAGTGCTGTGGTTATGCAGATCCACCCAGTTCCCACCAGGAACTCCTCCTGCCTTCCCAGGGGATGGGGATGAACTCAAATACTCCTCAGTCGTTGCATAAGCAAAAGATAAAGTTGAGTATCAAGTTCTCTCAGGACCAGGTCCTGCAAGTATTGAAATGAAGTGGCTGAAAGTATTCCCTCTCTAGCAGAAACTGAGTTTTTTCCCAGAAAGATCATGGATATTTATCATCTCAGCAGGACTGTTGCTTTCCTGCTGGCTTGTCTTGCTGTTGTGTTTCAGCTTGAGAGCAAACCTGGCTGTTGTTTGTCTCAAATCCCAGTTTTGTGCCTTCTAATCAGGGAAAAACTTTCTTTTTTTTGGTAGTTTCCCCTCCTAGATTTGAATCCTTGTGAGCTGTAGCAGCAAATGCCCCCTCCAAGCCTCACTGGGGCATTGCTGCCCTTTGCCAACAGCCCCCCTGTTTCCTCCCCTGGGTCTGTTTGGACATTTTCAGCCAAAAACTGAAAGGGAGCTGCAAAACCAGAGAGCTCTGTGTGCTCTGAGTACTCCTGGATCCTCCCAGCTCCTTCTGTCTTCTCCCATTCCTGCTTTTCCTGCTCACTCTTGGTGACAGGCAATGCCCACACAGGTCACTTGGAGCCACCCAGGTGGGTCTGGGCACATGGAAAAGCCTCCCTAAAATAAAACCAAAAACCAACAAATAATTCCCTGGGGAAATGAAAGATGGGGAGGAAAATGGGGACGTTCCTGATTTTTGTTGTTGCTGAATGCAGAGCTAGGCTTGGCCTCCCTCTGCCCAGTGGGGGTTGCTGAGGGACTCAGGGGACACAGAAATGCTTCATCTCTCCCTCCCTCCCTCCCTCCTTCTCTCCATCCCAGGATTCTCTCCTCCTTTGGGATGAGCTCTGGAAGTCCTGAGCAAATAACCAGTAGCAGCATCTCAATGTCCCTTCTGGACCAGGGTCACCCCCAGCCCTGCTGGGGCCCTTTGACTGATCCCTGAGCTTCAATACACATTTTGTGTCTTCAATTTTAATGTAAAACAAGGGAAATTGCCACTCTTTGCATAACTTGCTGCAGAAACTCATCCCACACGAGGCCAAAAACAGCCCAGGAGAGAGAAAACAACCCTCAAAACTGCCTTGAAAGCATCAAAGCAGCTCCTGGGGGAATATTTTTGCTTTTGGTGACACATGGAGCCAAACTTGTGTGTTATAGTGAGTCATTTTTGCACTGTGTCAATATTAATTGGTTTAATGAATGTTTAGGCTGAAGGGGGTGGCTTTAAAGAGCATTTCACTCTCTTAGAAACCTTTGTTGGTAAGAACCACAACCAGTTTTCTGATTTAGAGACAAAAGTTGTGGGGTTTGGGTCTTTGTGACAGAGTTGGGTGTTGTTGGGCTTCTTTTTGTTGTTGCTGTTGTGTGTTTGTTCAGGGTTTTTTAATTACAGTTGCCTTTAATCTGTCAAACTCTCCCTGTGAGAACATTTGCAGTCCTGGAGCTCAGAGTTTGCCCATTTTCATCATCATCATCATCATTTCTTCACTGCAGCAGCAGAATCAACTGTTCTGCAATGAAAGGGTTGGGATAGTGCTAAAAGCTTATAAATAGAGATTTTTTTTAGCCTAATCTAAGGAGGTTTATTTTATATTTCAGAGGGAGGAATCACAGAATGATAAACCACAGTCTCTTAGCCCTATAATGCAGCTTTTCTTCCTCCTCCTTTCCTTCCTTTCTGAGCTTCCCCCAACCCCCTGAATTGGCCACTTGTGTGTCCAAAGGGCTGAGTGTTGAAATGATTCCTGCCCTCANTAATTCCCTGGGGAAATGAAAGATGGGGAGGAAAATGGGGACGTTCCTGATTTTTGTTGTTGCTGAATGCAGAGCTAGGCTTGGCCTCCCTCTGCCCAGTGGGGGTTGCTGAGGGACTCAGGGGACACAGAAATGCTTCATCTCTCCCNTTTGCTTTTGGTGACACATGGAGCCAAACTTGTGTGTTATAGTGAGTCATTTTTGCACTGTGTCAATATTAATTGGTTTAATGAATGTTTAGGCTGAAGGGGGTGGCTTTAAAGAGCATTTCACTCTCTTAGAAACCTTTGTTGGTAAGAACCACAACCAGTTTTCTGATTTAGAGACAAAAGTTGTGGGGTTTGGGTCTTTGTGACAGAGTTGGGTGTTGTTGGGCTTCTTTTTGTTGTTGCTGTTGTGTGTTTGTTCAGGGTTTTTTAATTACAGTTGCCTTTAATCTGTCAAACTCTCCCTGTGAGAACATTTGCAGTCCTGGAGCTCAGAGTTTGCCCATTTTCATCATCATCATCATCATTTCTTCACTGCAGCAGCAGAATCAACTGTTCTGCAATGAAAGGGTTGGGATAGTGCTAAAAGCTTATAAATAGAGATTTTTTTTAGCCTAATCTAAGGAGGTTTATTTTATATTTCAGAGGGAGGAATCACAGAATGATAAACCACAGTCTCTTAGCCCTATAATGCAGCTTTTCTTCCTCCTCCTTTCCTTCCTTTCTGAGCTTCCCCCAACCCCCTGAATTGGCCACTTGTGTGTCCAAAGGGCTGAGTGTTGAAATGATTCCTGCCCTCAGACTCAGTTGCTCAGCAACTCTGGCAGTGGAGCTGGTGCCCCATCCATGCCAAGTGCTTTGGGATGCCCAGGATGTGCCCAGAGCCTCAGCCCCTGCCCTGGCACCCAGGGGGTGATGGCTCTGCCACCTGGGCTGGAGCACAACGTGTGCCATTCACTGCAAGGTGCTGCTTTTGGTGCCAAGTGGGAAAAGGCAGCTGGATTTTTTTGGGCTGGTAAATGACATTATCCCTGAGACTGGCATGGAAAACAAAGTTTCCCACTTAAATTGAACACCTTGTTCTCCTTCAAAGTATATTTCCTCCTCCAAGGTATTTTTCCTGGGCATTTTCACCCTTCTTTTGTAGCTTAACAGATCTCAAGACAGCAGGGCCAGGAGAATCCAGGCTGAAGAGGGGGATGCCTCTGGTTTTGTGTGTATCTAATGTGCATATCAGATGATTTTTGTATTTGCAGGAAGGAGATGTGCAAAAGGTGTTGCCCTGCAGGAATGTTTCTTGGGTGGTATTGGGGGCAGAGTTGGTGCTGAAACATCAGCAAAAACAGAAATATGTTTGGAAAGCAGGTTTAGCAGGGCCAGGAGAGTGTGGGGTTGGTTACCCTTCCTGTGGGGAGTGTTGGTCACTGCCAGGAGTGTTGGTCACTGCCATAAATATTGCATAAAATATTGGATACTGCCATGAAACATTATGGAGAAGGGTTTCTATATGAAGAGATTGGGTGAAGGGAAGGGATGGCTTTTTGGACAGTGATCTCCCCATCCCTATCCCCATCCCTATCCCCATCCCTATCCCCATCCCTATCCCCATCCCTATCCCCATCCCTATCCCTTCCCATCCCTCCCCACCCCCAAATATCCCCACCCAGCTCTGCTCACTCTGCAGTGGTTCCTTGGCTACCCTGTGCTCTCCTGTCACATTCCTGACTTCTCTTGACCTTTCCAGTGCCATGTGGATGTCCCAGTGGGCACTGCTGAGGGTTGAAATCCATCCTGCCATTCCTGGAGTCAGGACCACGTGATTCCCTTGAGGCACCTCTGAAGGAAAGGTGGTTTCTTGGCTGTGCCTGCTGGTTCCTCCCTTTCCCCAGGGAATATCAGGCTGGATCCTCAGCCCAGCAGTGCCTTGGCTGCTGCTCAGGTGCTCCTTGGTTTGTGTTGCCCTTTCCCTTTCCTTGCAGTGGTTACACCTGGGGCTGAGGCAGCAGGAAGGTCATAAAGCAGGAACACTCCAAGCAGGTGGGGATTGTTTCATCCCAGAAAACCTCTGACTGGAGCAGCAGAGGAGCAGCCTGGGCTTCCAAACTTATTTGATTTATTGGCTGTCCTCACACTCACCTGGGACATTTCCTTCCTTTGGGGATGAAAGAACCATGTGAAATGTGATTTTTCAATGCCTTTTTTTGCTTTCTTTAGGGGCCTGGAGTTCTGGGAGGTGAAGGTGAGGGGCAGAGCCTTCCTGTACCGACAGGTATGTCTGGGCTGTGTCCAGCACTGCCTTGGCCTCCAAGGACCAAAGTGTTGCTGCCTCCAAATACTGAGGATTTGAGCAATCCCTGTGTGGCTCCAGCTCTTGCAGGGCTGCAGTTCCAGCTGTGTGACACCCCCAGGGACCTGGGGCAGCAGAGAGGGGAAGGATCTGTGTCCATCCATCAGAACCAGAATCTCCTGAGTTTGTGTCTGAAAGGAACATCCAACCTCCCAAACTCATGTGGGAGGATGGAAGGTTTTGTTTTCCCCCCTCCTTGTCCTTCAGTGCAGTGGTGACACTCCACAGACACGTGTTCCTGCTCTGCTGGAATTTTCCTGCCTGGCTTTGGGGCATGAAGTGTCTCTCAGTGGTGAGAAGGCCTGGAAGTTCGGCAGCACAACTGCAGGGGCTCTGTCCCTGCCAGGGAGGTCTCCTTGGAAATGGCTCCACTCAGGGTTGCTGGTATTCCCAGGGGAGACTCTCTCTTCCCAAATTTAGGGATCACCTCACTGGGGAAGGGCTGCTCTCCCTCTGCCTCCTGGCCTTGGTCACACTCTGGAGACAGAACAGGCAGGAGAGGGCTTGTTTTTGTGAGGAGAGGAGGTTTCTGTGGGCACAGCAAGCAGCTCTTTCTTACCCCATTTTGACAAGCTCAGTTTGGTTTTTCTCCTGTGCCAAGCAGTGCTCTGTGAGCCCTGGCAGGGGGAGAAGGGTGGGATGGGCAGCAGGGATTGGCTCCATCAGGTGTTCCAGTGCCAGGGAGAAAATGCTGGGAGCCATTTAGTGCATTAAAAGGGGAATTCTGCTCGGTGACACTGCAGAGGGACAGTCACCCCACTACTGAGCTCAGCTCCAGCCTCTCCCAGCAAGGGCACAGTGAGGCAGGAATGGGCTGTGCCCCTAAACTGGAACACTTCAGGTGTGCCCAAGGCCATGTTGGATGGAGCCCTGAGCCCCCTGATGTGGTGAGTGCCATCCCTGGCCATGGTGGACGTGGAACTGGATGGTCTTTGAGTCCCTTCCAACCCAAACCAGTCTGTGGTTCTCTCTGAGCATCTTCTGCCCTCCATCCCCAAGAGGAGACCAGACTGAGGTGAACCTCTGATCTCACTCATGCAGGGTTTGAAAGCATTAAAATCTGGGTGGTTCGTTATGAGAAAGGGTTAAACCACCCCCAAACCTCCACAGGACGGGGGAGACACCAAGCCCTTGGCTATCTGGGGTTGTGCACCATTAGGCTGGGCTTTAATGGCTAATTCTGAGCTGTCAAAGCTGAAGTCATGGCATGTGATGACCTCTAGTGAGGGTGGATAAAATAACAGAGGTGGAGGAGCTGTGCTGGCCTGTGCCATGTGTTGGCAGGCTCTGGGCACTCCACAGGGCACTCCAAGATCAGAGCACACAGGGAGAGGCAGCTCTTGCCTTTGCATAAATATATTTTGGCTTGTTGGACTTTCCTCCTTCCCAGGGATGGCCTGAGTGGGTCGGGGTCTGTTCTTTGGTAAATGTCAGTGGATCAGGAGCTCAGGGCAGGGATTCATTGCAGCACCACAGTGAAGTTCTGGGAGAGCTTTGAAAGGTCATGAGCAGAATGTTTGTTTAGTCCAAGAGACTGATGTGTGTGGCCACCACACAGGGAGGAGCAGAGATGCAGGAGCAGCATTTGGTGGGCAAAGATGCAGGGGCAGCATTTGGTGTGCAGAGATGCAGAAGCATTTGGTGTGCAGGGATGCAGGATAAATGCAGGGGCAGCATTTGGTGGGCAGAGATGATGCAGGGGCAGCATTTGGTGGGCAGAGATG
>VWZD01011411.1:182215-283311 GCA_013396695.1 Sakesphorus luctuosus
CAGGGATGGAGGGCAGCATTTGGTGGGCAGAGATGATGCAGGAGCAGCATTTGGTGTGCAGGTGGCATTG
The DNA here is from genome assembly GCA_013396695.1 of Sakesphorus luctuosus. Classification (NCBI taxonomy): domain Eukaryota; kingdom Metazoa; phylum Chordata; class Aves; order Passeriformes; family Thamnophilidae; genus Sakesphorus; species Sakesphorus luctuosus. The sequence continues at coordinate 182,286 of VWZD01011411.1, forward strand.
GCAGCTCCAGGCCTTGGCTCTGGGGGCTCCCAGGGATACAGGAGGAATGTTTTTAGCCAGGAGGATGCTGAGGTGGGAGAGCTGTTTGTGCAGGAGGTGAACACTGAGGTGTGAAATGTGTGGATTGCTGGCAGTGGAGGGAGGGAAGGGAAGCTGTGACATGTAGAGGTGTCTGAAATACCAGTTTCCTGGTGGGATGTCCTACTTGAGGGATTTTTTTTTGTTTTAAATCTCTGTTTTGGCTTTGAGTGAGAAACAAATCCCTCCACAGTCCCCCACCTGCAAAGCTCTGCTGGTGTGTGACACCCTGTGAGCTCAGCCCCGCCCCAGGCCTGTCAGCTCCTGCCACAGGCTCTGTGGGGGCTGTTTGTGGAGCTGCAGCCACCCCTGCTCACCCCTCCCCACGTGTGGGGGGACAAGCCTTGCTCCAGGGCAGTGTGTGGGGCTGGAGATGGTTGTGTTGCAGCTCTTGTGCCTGGGAAAGAAACACCAAAAGGAAATGGGGTGATGGTTTTGGTTCTTTTCCCTTCCCTCCCACCACCTTTGGGCACTAAGATGCCACTGCACGTTGGAGATGTGTCACCCCATGAGTGCAGAGCCCAGGAAGGCCCTTCTGGGATGGGGAGGAACAGCTTTTCCTGCAGCTTTTGGGGTGACTGTGGCTGCTGGGGCAGGAGGTGATGATCTGGTGAAGAAGTGAGTGCTGGAAGTGCTCCCTGGAGGTGTGGGATGCCAGAGGCACTCAGGGGGCAGCCAGGACCTGTTGGGAGAAGGTTCCTCCCCTCAGAGGGTGGTTGGGCTCTGGAAGAGGCTCCCCAAGGCTGCCAGAGCTCCAGGAGTGTTTGGACAGAGGGACAGGGTGGGATTGTTGTGTCTGTGCAGAGCCAGAGTTGGACTCTCATCCTTGTGGGTCCCTTCCAGCTCAGGATATCCCCTAATTCTGTGAACCCCAGTGGGTGACTCTGGGCTGGCACTTCAGTGGCACCTCAAACAAGGCTCAGGACACTCTTTGCCGATGCCACAAGTGCAGGACTCTGGGCAGGACTTTCTGATCTCCTGCCAGGGCAGCTCCTGAGCTGTGCTCTCTGTTGTTGCAGGTCAGAAGGATGGTTGGGGCTCTGGTGTCAGTTGGCCAGGGGAAGTTGGCACCTCATCACATCCAAGAGCTGCTGGAGGTGAGGGATCCATTGGCTTTCCCTGCCAGTGCCATGGCCCCACCCCAGGGGCTCTTCCTGCAGTCTGTGGAATACGACCAAGCAGGTGGGTGGCTGTGGGGGTGTCTTTGTGTTTGGGGGACAGTGACCCCCCATGGCTCAAACTGACACCCACGGGGTGCTTGGGGTTGGCTTTGTGTTTGGGGGACAGTGACCCCCCCATGGCTCTCACTGACACCCACGGGGTGGCTGTGGGGGTGGCTTTGTGTTTGGGGGACAGTGACCCCCCCATGGCTCAAACTGACACCCACGGGGTGGCTGTGGGGGTGGCTTTGTGTTTGGGGGACAGTGACCCCCCCATGGCTCACACTGACACCCACGGGGTGCTTGGGGTTGGCTTTGTGTTTGGGGGACAGTGACCCCCCCATGGCTCAAACTGACACCCACGGGGTGCTTGGGGTTGGCAGGGCCCCTGAAGGTCACCCAGGGAAGGTCACAGGGAATGTGGCACACACAGAGGTGTTGAGATGGGAAAATGGTGATTTTTTTTTTCCTTTGTGGATTTTCCCCTCTCACTTTCAGGTCAGTAAAAGAGAAGTTCTGTTGGCAGTGACTTTGAATGATGCTTTAAATTCTCATAAATTGTTGCTCTGTCCCAGACCACAGATAAAGAGCCAAACTTCTGCAGAGCCAGTTCAGTTCACTCACCTCTCCCTTGGTATTTCCAGAGGATTGGAGGGGCTGGAGGACAAATCAGAGCATCCTTTGGCTTAGGTGGTGGCTCTTAATTGAACAGCATTGGAGGTGATCAAAGCCAGGTTGGACAGAGCTCTGAGCACCCTGGGCCAGTGGAAAGTGTCCCTGCCCATGGCAGGAGGTTGGAATGAGATGATCTTTGAGGTCTCTTCCAACCCAAACCATTCCATGATTCTGTGAGAAACTTTTTCAGGTTTTTAGCTTAAAAAAAAGGAGTAGGGCAGGATTTGCAGAAAGAGCAAATGGATGTCCTGGGAGTCTGAAATCCCTGCTAGGGAGAGCAGGTATTGGAACTCCCAGGACTGAGCTGTCTGTGGTTAATCCAGTGCCCATGAGATGTGGATTCCAAGGACTTTCACCCCCCTCAGACCTTCCTGAGGCTCAGCAGATCCCAGCCCTCATCCAGGTGGGCTTGAGAAGGGAAAGGGAAGCACAAAGAGCAGGGAGGGAGCTGGAATGAGCTCTTGGCCTGGCCCTGAAGAGGCAGCTGCTGGTTTTGTCCTCTCCTTCCCCCCCAGGGGTGTCTGTGCCTGTGGGGAGGGAGCCCAGGGGCAACTGAAGTGCTTTCAGGTGGGTTCAGTGCCATCTTTTTTGCCTAAGTCAGTGTTTTCTTTCTTCTCTCCCCTCTCAGATTTGGACCCCACAGGAGAATAGGAGCTCTGTGGGCTGAGCTGTGCTGAAAGGACTGTTGTGGCTGGGGGGGTGGAGGTTGGCCAAGGGCCACAGACCTGGCTCAATAAAACCCATTGACTGTGGCTGGAGCATCTTCCTCTCCTTTGTTCCTGCCCTCTGAGAGTGCCAAGGCAGAAGAAAGAAGAAGCCCTCAGAGAACTCGTCTGCCCTTCTCTGAGATTCTGGAAGAGACTCAGGAAGAGGAAGGAGTGGGGCTTGGTTGGTGGGGTGTTTTTTTGTGTTGGTGGGGTGTTTTTTCCCTTCTGTGGTGTGTGTGGGAGGAAGACAGGCTGAGAGCAGAGCAGAATTGAGCATTTCCTCTCCTCCCAGCCCTGCCTTTGTACAGCCCAGAGCCAGGGCCAACTGTTCCTGCCTGGGGAGTGATTTCCACCCCTTGGAAGTGCTGCTGCTTCCTCTGCCACCACCACTCACTCCTCTGCTGAGCTGCAGCAGCTTTGCCTTCATCCTGTGCCCTGGTCCAAAGCCACTCTGTTGGTTCCACTTGGGATGTGGCATCTACAGACCAAAGCTCATCTGAGGTCACTTAGAACTGTTTTAATGGTCCCAGCACAGGAACAGCTCCTTGAGTGAGTCAGGATGGCCATGAGACAGCCCTTTGGGGCTGCTCTGAGGTGGCTCATGCTGCTGCTGGGCTCTCACGTGCTGCTTGGCACCTCTGAGCTCCTCTGGTTGGTGCTGCAGAGTGGGCAGGGTCTGTCAGAGCTCAGGGCATGAGAATCACAGGGCACAGAGCTCAGATTCTCATTTTCTTTCCTTTTTTTTTTGAACATCTCTACCCTCAGGTTCTGCCTGCTTGCCCAGGCAATAAAATGCACCTTGGGTAACCTGTGGGGGACCAGAATGTCTGTCTGGTTTGGTTATAAAGTGACTGTTTGAGGGGCAGGGCACGGGGAAGATGAAAATGTTGACTTGTGGAGTTGACAGAACAAACAATACCTGGGTTAAACAGGCCTGCAGTGGAAACAACGTGCAGCTGAGATGCCTGGAACCAAAATAATCCTTTCCTGAGAGAGAAGAACTGCAGGCCAGAGAGTTTGGCAGAACACAAAGCCCACCTGAGGGCTGTGGATTTTCCAGTCTCTGCTGGAGAGCTCTGAGGGAGGCAGAGGAGGAGCAGTTCTTTTAACCTCTCTGAAAGGCAACAGGAATCCAGTGTGGGCTCCTGATGCAGAACACAAGGACAGCCCAGCTCTGGGTGTCCTGCTGAGAAGTGATGCATCCCTTCCCAGGGGCCAAGAGACATCCGTTGGACAGCATGGAAAGGGAAGGTGAGACCCTCTGGCTGCCCTCTCCCTTCCCATGGAGCTCTTTATTCCCTCAGGCACTAATTCCCAAAGTCTCCTTGGGGCTGTCCTGTGTAAGGGGAGAGTTGCTGCTGCTCTGTGGCTCTTGTGGTCCCTGTTGGTGCTCCCTGGCCCAGCCTGGCTCAGGACAGGGATGTGGGAATGCTGGGCAGGCTGCAGGGATTTGCCAGCTCCGGCTGTGGGGCTTGTCCGGCTCCAGCCGTGGGGCTTGTCCAGCTCCAGCCGTGGGGCTTGTCCAGCTCCGGCTGTGGGGCTTGTCCAGCTCTGCCAGACCTTCCCCTGGTTTTGGGCAGGGTTTTTCCTGAAAAGGGTTGGCAGCATCCCCTGCTCTTGCTCCCTTTGAGGGGCAGGGAGGGTGCAGCTCCAGGCCCATTTTGGAGCAGTGGGATGTGATTCCAGAGGGGCAGGGATGGGATGGAGCACTTGGGGGGCTCAGGGGGGCTTTGGGTGGGAGTTTTGTGCCTCCCTCCTGCAGTGGGAGAGACTGAAGCCCCCACTAGTGCTGTGCCAGCCCTGGGGACACTCCTCTGGCAGGGCAGGGGCTCTGGGTGCAGCTGAGTGACAGATTTTGGCTTCCTGTGGTTTCTCTCTGCAGAGCAATGTGACAGAACTCGCCACTTTGATGTCAAACTCCTCAGAGAGGAGCTGAGCAGGGCCCTGCTGGCTGGGAGGACCCTGGAGGGGCCACTGAACCCCCCTCAGCCTTTGCAGGAGATGCTGCTCTGAGCTCTGGTAAGTTCAACCTCTGACTAAACTTACTGTGGGTCTTTACAGGGCATAAAAATCCTGAGCTCTGCCACTGTTGGAGGGTGGTGAGGCCAGAAGGTGCTGCAGGCTCGGGGAGCTGCACTTTCTAAGACCACAGAGCAAAACCAGCTGCTCTTGAGGGTTCTGCAGGTGTTCCCCAACTTCTGGTTGCAGTAAAAACCTTGTTCTTAAGTTGCTGAACAGCCCAGGGCCAGTAAATGAACTGGCAAACTCTGCAGTTGGGACAAAGAACTGCTGAGGGGGTTTGCTTTGCTTTGCTTTGCTTTTTCCATCCCAAAGCAGCTGTTAAAATAATCTATAAAGACTTTGAATTAAAGGAGATGCTCTTTGAGCATCACAAAATGTACCATCAGTGGAGAATTTCTTTACAAGCTCCTGCTCCAAATAGTTTTATGTCCATCATTAATACTTATTATCAGGGGTATTTGGCATTCTTTTTCCTTTCTGTATTGCTGGTTCTTTTCAGTGGATTCAGTGAATTCAGTGGATTCAATGTGGACATCCCACATATGGGGAGATCTGTCTGATTGTTTGACACTGTTAAAACCAGCAAAAACCTCCCAACTGACCAGAGTTCAAAGACCCAGCTTTGGATTTATATGAAAACATTTCTAATAATGCCATGAATTCAAAATCCAGTGGGAAATCTGTTGTATGCTTTTGTGTGTTTGTAAAACAAGTGACTTTGAACATAAACAGAGGGGTTTGTTTATCTGGAAGAAATAACAGCCCAAAAAAAAACCACAAACCAAACAGTTGTGGGGAAGCAAAACTGAAGTTGGAGTTTGGTCAGACTCCATAAAGTGGTTTTGTAAAGAAGTCCCCTCTCAGAGTGGAAGGTGTGAAATGGGATCCTGGTTGAGCTGGGGAGGGATTTGGGGGGTTTGGCTGGTGAGAAGCAGGTTGGGCTCCTTTCACCATCCCTGGGATGGTTTTCCCCACTCTCTGAACCTACAGCAGGTGGCTGTTCTTGGCTCTTGCTCTGCCAAACTCTGAGATAAAGGTCAGTTCCAGTCCTAAAGTCGTGGCTTGGTGTTAATTTCCCTCTGTGTTTACAAACCCTTTGCTCTGAGGTGCAAGTCCTGTGTAAGCAGAGCCACCTTTTTGCTTGTTTAAAGTGAAACTACTTTTTTTTCCCCCCTCCTTTCTTGTGTTCCACTGATCTCAGGTGGTTTTGACTTTGTGAGACAAACAACTGTGGGGAGGAAATGTGAATTCAGAGTTTCCTTTGGAAAGTACCCAACAAGCCTTTAGTTTTGTGCTTTCAGAGCCTCAGCTTTGGGAACGTGGTGCACTTTGTGGCCAAGTTTAATTCCTCCAGATTCTTTAATTCCTGCAAGGGCTTCTGTTTAGGTGTCTGTGTTTGGTTTGCTTGGGTTTGTTTTCTGCTGGATGGAGCTGCACTGCTGAGTGCAGGTTACTGTGGGGCCTCTTTCCCACGTTTCCAACACAAACCTGTCCCTTGGGCTCCCTTTTTGAGTGAGAATTGTGGGTTTTTTGGTTTAGGATCTAGAAATTGGAACCTCCTCCCTTGTACATGACCATCAGCTGCCTCTGTTGTCACCTTGGGGTGGTTTCAGTCCCAGTAGGTGCTGTCTACTGTGTAAACTGAAGTGGTTGTGTTTAAAATTTCTCCTTTTTTTCCCCTTCTAGTGGCACTGCTTCCCACCTGAACACCCCAAGGCTGAACTTCTGTGCTGTGGCTTCAGCTCCCACTCGCTGAGATGAACTAAAACTCCAGAACCTCCCGAGGTGAGGGATGGCTTAAGACCCTTCCCCATGCTGGGTGTCCTCCTCTCCAGCAGAAACCATGGCAGGTGTTCCCTGGGCTGAGGGAGCCACCAATGAGACAGTTGGCAGTGCCAGCTCAGGGCCAGACTTGCAGCACTCCTTGTTTGCTGTCACCTACAGCGTTGTCTTCGTGCTGGGGCTGGTGGGCAATGCCCTGGCCCTGTACCTGCTGTCCTGCAGAGTGCAGCACATGGGCCAGTCCTACCTGTACATGCTCAACCTGGCCCTGGTGGACACCCTGTTTGTCTGTGTGCTGCCTTTGGAGATCCACTCCCACCTGAACCTCAACAGTTGGATCTTCGGGGACGTGGCCTGCAGGGTCGCTGGGACTTTGTTCTACCTCACCATCCACCTCAGCATGGCCTTCTTCACGTGCCTCTGTGTGGATGGCTACGTTGTGGTGCTGCAGCCCCTCACCTACATCCAGCTCAGGGCCAGCCACTGCCTGCTGGTGGCCACGGCCCTGTGGGTGGTGGCTCTTGGTGTCACCGTCCCCCTTGTCCTCGGGCATCCCCTCCACCATGAGGGTGAGAGGAACATCACAGCCTGCCTTGAGACCTTCTCCACGAGCAGCTGGCCCCAGCCCCTGCTCCCCTACAGCATCCTGGCTGTGCTTTTTGGGGCTGTGGTCCCCTTGTCCCTCATCCTGGTGGCTTTCCCAGTCATGGCCAGGAGCATCTCCCGGGTCAAGCGCGGCGTTTCCAGGAGGAAGGCCCTGAGCACCATCTACCTCATCCTGGCCATCTGTGCCCTGTGCTTCCTGCCCTATCACCTCACCCACCTGCTGCACTTCCTGGTGAACATCCAGGTCATCCAGGACGAGTCCTTCACCATCTGGATCTACAACATGAGGAGGGTCCCCGTGGCCCTGGTGAGCCTCAGCTGCTGCCTCAACCCACTCCTGTTCTACCACACCTCCTCCAGCAAGCACTGGCACTGCAACCTCAGGCTCAGATTCAGGTCTAAGAAGGTGTTCACCATCTGTGACAAGTTTGGGGAGCCCTCCTGTGACTATAAACTACAGCAGAGCCGTGGAAGCAAAACTCATGGAGATGGAATCAACTGCTGTGCTCCAAGTAGGTCCAGTGTTGCTCTTTCCAGCTGTTCCTCTAAAAGCAAAGCTGTAAAATCTTTTTTTTTAATGTGGTGGCTGTTAAACCACTGGAGGGAAGTGCCCACCAGCTGTGGATTTGGATCAGCCCTCTGGGGCAGTCCTTGGGGGAGCTGCACCCTCAGCCAGGCCTCCCCAGCACTGCTGTGCTCCTGCACAGAGATGGTTTGGGCTTGCTCTGTTTGACTTTGGGGTTGGTAGAACACAGGGCTCTTTTCTGGGAAGCAGCACAGCCCAGGAAAGGGTCACTTGAAGGAAATCAACCTCCTGACTGATCCTGGTGGGTTCAGGCTTGGGTTTGCCTTGTGTTGGAGGGCTCTGGTGTGTCTCCCTGGGTTCACAGGCTGCTGCCCACATTCCACAGCCAAATAGGGGCTTCTCATCCTCAGCTGGCTTTCTGAGGAGGATTCCAGGCCAGGGTTTGCAGCACTGAGTGCCTGTGCATTCAAGCTGGACATGTATTAATGCAAGTTTAGACAGGAACAGATCCCAGCATTTATCAGTCAGTGGTAAACAAGCTCCTCTCTCCACTCACTGATGGAGGGAAGTTCTGGAGGAGCTGGCACAGCTCTTTGCACTGGGCACTGCTCTTCAAATGTCAAAGCTCTCTCTTTTTCAGTCACATTTTCTGATATAAACACAGTATAAACACAGTATCTGACCTTCTTCACCCCTTTTCTTGTATTAACAGAACCACGTGGCTTCTGAGAACTGCTGAGTTTTTCCACCCTGTGAAACGTGAGACTCTGGAGAGAATTTCTCATTTGTGGGTGATCAGAGGCACCAGAAAACCACAGGCCTGGCTGACAAACCAAGTTTGCTTCAGAGGATGAGGGGGTTTGGTGGAACATGCACAGACTGTCTGCTCTGCTCCCTCCCACACCACCCCAAAACTCAGTGTGCTCGTGGGCTGTGGGCACCAGGACTGGGAGCAGCTGGGGCAGTGCCAGGGGGTTGGTTAACAGGGCCATGTGCTACATCACTATTTTAATCTCCAAATGCAGCTTAAAATGCACCCTGTAAGCTGGTAAGTGCCCAGGCTGTGCTGTGTTCCTGCACTTGGAGCAAGAACTGGCAGGGGCCTGGAGGAGGATGGGGTCAGAATGGTTTGGGATCAAGGATTGTGTGTCTGGATGATTTAGGAACTTCATGATGTTGCAGCTTCTGCCCAGACTCAGACAATTTTTGCTGGCAGCTCTCAGGGCAAGGACAGGAGGGGAGAGATGGGAAAGGAGCAGTGTTGGGTGTGGGGCTCTGCTGGGGCTTGGTTTGGGGGAAGCTCTGAGGGTCTTGGACCTGGGGGGCCTGCACTGAGCTCTCAAATCCATCATTAACCCACCCAGCTGGAACTGTAAAAAGCTCTGTCCTGGATGGTTTTTGGGGACAGTGTTGTGTTTGTTGTTGTGTTCCCAGCACCAGGTGGGCCTTGGCCTCTCCCTCCCTGTGTGTTGGTGAGAAAATCTGCTCAAACTTTTTTAAAATATGGAAAATGCTGATTCCTTCCTGTGTTCCATGTGTGGGCCTGGTGAGCCAAATGCAAAGCCTGGCACTGTGAACTGGAGGCAGGAGAGGCTCAGAGGGAGCATTAGCATAAATGAATCCTTTACCTTTCAGGAGGGATTGCTATTTTTATCCCATTTATAGACTATGGAAAATCCTCCCAGCACTGGAGGGGGACTGTTGTTATCAACTAAGGACAATCTTTATGCTCTGGATAAAGGAAGGAAAGTGTTATTAGAGACTCCAAGCAGGAGTGCAGCTTTTCTGGAGGCTTGTCAGCTGTCCCTGAGGGAGGGAGGGGGAATTAAGTAAGTTTTGCTGCTTGGTAATCAGCATATTTAGAGCTTTATTCTTTTACCTCCACTATACTTTGCATTTTAATTGTGTCAGTCAGCACTGCTGAGATTTTTTAAGGGCAATGAGCTGTGGGAGGGAAGAACACTGAGAAACTTTGACTTTACTGTGTAAGCAACTCAAAGCTTGTTCCTCAGGACTGTTTAAAAACAGGCTGGCCCAACTGCTTGGCCTGGTTTCCAAGGGGGAAGATCACAGTGCTGGGGCCAGGTAGGCACTGTCCCTGCAGGAACTGGACAAACACTGTAATTCTTTTATTAAAACAAACCAGAAAAAAAAACATTGACCATGTAAACAAAATAAACTCTAACTCTGTGTAAGCCCCTGGGCTGTGCTTTCAGGCTGTGCTCTGGGGCAGGCCTTTCTTCAGCAGGGATGTGAGATAACTGCCCAGCTCTTCATCCTACAGGGCAGAAAGAGAGGGGATGAGACCAAAATCTTCTACTTGACCTTCTCCTGGGGGGCAGTAAATTGAATTCTGATACCCAGACACAGTCTGAAATATTTAATTCTTGGGCCCTGCAAGATCTGATGTTAGCTGTGTTCAAAAATGGCAACAGATCCACAAATGCATTTTGAGTGTTCTTTCAAAATACTGATGTAAAACTCCATTTCTCCAAGGAGGTGGCTGGACCTGAGGGGTCTCTTTTGAGGAAAATCACCATTTTTCTTAGAAGCAAGGAATAAGGAACCACTGATTGTGATGCTCTGCCCTCAAAAGGCATTTCCTTGCTATAAAAGAAAGCAATTAAAAATAGAGCCACACAAAGGGTGTTTTTGAAAGAAGAAAACATAATGAATGTCTAATCTCACCCCTGTTTTATTAGTAAGTTTTCTACTTGTTTCAAGTTTGACATCTAAGAAATACCATGTAAAATACCTCCCCACTCTGCATGGCAGTAGTGATACAGCCCAGTGTCCTCAAAACATGAGACAGAGCTGTCATTAACTGTAATTAAGTGTAATTACTCCTGCTCAGTTGCCTCTAGTCCAGTGGTGCCAGGGAGCTCCTGTAAAACCACTTGGACTAAACCCAAAATACCACAAAAATGGCAACTCTCCTCATCTTCCAGTCAAACTCCTTCAAAGCCAGAGTAGGAAGGCTCAGCCCTTCCAGCCCTCCCTGTACAGGGCACTTTGGGACTGACAGGAATTAAGAGCACCAAGTCCTTGGGTTTTCCTACCTGGTAAGTCCAGGACACGAGCAGGACTTTGGTTCCCTGATCCTCCGAGTGTGCTGTGGCCTGGATAAGGATGGACTCCACAGTTATGGAGCCATCAGGGAGATGCTGCACAGAATAATCCTTCAGGACCCTGGGAAGAGAGGGAAAGGTGAGTGCTTTGGGATGGTCATGCACACAGCTGAAGGGTGGGGCACCCCTGATCTTTACCCCAAACCCCAGCCTGTTGTTACTCCTTTTCACTGTGAGCCATCCCCAAGGAATCTCCCACTTCCCAAGGAAGGGAGAACAGGGATGATCCATAGCTTGCTGACTCTGGTGTTTATATTAATCACAGAGGATTTCCTACAGAATTTCTTTCTGGCCTTCATAGTTGCACCTCCAGTCTGAGCCCTGTCCACCAGAGCCAAGTGCTGCTTATGGGACCCACCACCTGCCCGTGGGGTCTGCTGCTGCCAGCCTGAAGGAGGGGGCTCCTGTGCTCCCTGGATTAGGGATGATGAGCTCAGTCCATGCCCAGGGGGTGGAACAAGCCCCTGAGTAAGCAGAGCCTCACCCCTTGAGGTGGTTGTAGACCCGAAGCACCGTCTCGTGTTCCTTGCGCGGGTCCTGGATGTGGACGCGGCACGTGAAGCGCAGCTGATGCTCCGCCAGGCCCAGCTCCTTCAGGGCCTGCTCAGGGGAAACCAGCCTGAAGCTCTGCAGGGAAAAAGGGCAAATCCATGAAAATCCACTGCTCTGAGTTTCCTGGAGTTGTTGTATCCCTCCACTGGGGGCAGCTGCTCGCAGGTGTGTTCAGCTCCGCAGCAGGTCAGACCATTCCTTTTCCCTCTCCGTTGCTGCTGGAGCACAGCTGGGCAGGAGGGGAGGGTGGGCAGCAAAGGCACTGGCAAAATGTCCACCCAAATAATCATACCTGTCCTTCATTTAACAACGTTAAAGTTTCTCTCTGAAAGTTTGTTCATCCTCTTTATCAGGGGAATGATATTTGAATACAGCCATGAGGTTGCAGAGTAAGAACTCTGCCCCTGGCACCTTCTTTGTCATAAACTAGAACTGCTGATCTTGATTTTGGTTCTTTAGGCACCCACCACACTCAGAGGACACAAGACAAGCATAAGAGGTTTGTTACTCACATTATCCTTCATGAGCAACGTGCCATGCATGAGCTTTGGCTTCTTGGCATCTGGTACAGGACCTAAACCACAGCCAGGGAAGGAAAAACAAAACAGTTAACAAGGAGGTGCTGAATTTTCCCACAAAACAGCTGCTCTAGGACTGAACAGATGGATCTCTGAGGCCCTGATGAAGTTCAGACACTACATTTTTCACCTTTCTTCTGCTGAGGGCATTCTTGATGCATCACCAGAACTACTGACACATAAATCATGTCTAGTTTATAGCACAGAACAACTGCCTCTCTTCCCAGAGCACATCCTGATTTGAGAAGTCTTTTTAAAACTGAGCTTATAAAAATAATTCCAGTATTCCCACACAGGAGTTTTGCTAGCAGAATGAAGGAGCAGCAAGTGGCAGATAAGGCAGTGTGTGTGCATTTGTTTTCCAGCATTCCTGAACACCCATCTGCAGCATTCTGCCTTCTGCCAGCACAGCAGAAGGGCTGGAAGAGGGAAGGGGTGGTTGGAAGGGTCACCTATTGCTGCTTCTCTCTTGAGGAGGCCCAGGGAGATGTCCACGGGGATGCTGGGGTTGGTGAAGATGGTGGTGGTCTCTCCATTGGCAGGCATGTAGCAGTTGACATCTGCAATGGGAACAGCCCCCGTCAGCAATGCGGCAGCAACAAAACAACATTATTTCAAGTCCAAAGGGTCATTATAATTAACTGGGCTTAATTAACATGCTAATGAAGATATTACAGACAGCAGCTTTTGAGGGTATGTGTAAATTCCATCAGAGCCAATGCTGCTGAGGGCCAGCTGCTCCCCGCTGTGAGCTCTGCTGCCACCCCCTCCTGGGTGCCCACGGGCACGTACGGAACTCCTGCTCGATCTTCTGCTTCAGGAACTCCATTTTCTTGGCCTCCCCGTGCACCAGGAGCACGTTCCGTGGCTCAGCCTGGCGGATCAGCTGCATTATCCCCTTGGCATCTGCGTGGGCACTGAAGGACATGTACTCCACCTGCATCTTCACTTCCAGCTGGGGAGGAGCAGAGCACAGCAGTTGGGACGTGGGAATTGCTCTGGCTCACTGCAGCTTGTGTACACACACAGACAGGCTCAGACTCCTCTCTAGTTACTTAGAATGAGGAAGGAGAACAACTAAATTGCCTTAAAGAAAACCTTTCCATAATTTGAAGGTTCAAATTCCCAATTTCAGAGAATATTTGTCCCACACCTGCCAAAACAAATCAATGCTTGGGGGTACAGCTGGTATCATTATCCATATTTACTTAAAAATGTATCATTTTTACCTACTTCACCAATATAAAAATGTCACTATTTCCATTTGTTATTAAACATTGGGTAGAGCTGGTATCATATAATTTTATTATCCACATTTACTTAAAAATGTATCATTTTTACCTATTCCACTAGTGTAAAAATGTCACTATTTCAATTTGTTATTAAACATTGAGTACAGCTGGTATGATTTGATTACCCACATTTACTTAAAAATGTATCATTTTTACCTATTCCACAAAAGTTTTATGGCAGAAGAAAACACAACTGCCAACACAAAGGATTAAAAACCACAAGTCCAGCTTCAAAGAAAAGGTTCCTTTGAGGCACTTTCAGAGTTGGGTGCAGCATAACCCCATTACCAGTCTGTGGTGTAACTAAATTTTGAAGAATTTCCCCCAAATGATGCTCCTGCTTGGCAGCAACACTTACTATTTGCCTGCCCTCCATCTCCAGCTTGCGCTGCCCGCTGAGGATCTTGTGGCCTACCGTTCCCTGCACGCAGTACCCAGGCATGATCACCTGCCAGGGAAAGCAGCACAGTGCACTGAGCCTGGCACAGCTCCTGGCACTGAACCAGCCCCCAGTGCAGAATGCAGAGCTTGTGAGAGCTCTGCCCTGGGCTGGGCTCTGAGAGCACTCGTGCAGTTTAACCCCAGATGCTGAGGAGAAGCTCTCCTGCCCTTCCAACTGTCCCAGTGCCACCAGCACAAACCAGCACCCAAGAAAACCATTTCTTACCATGTTCTTTTCATTCCCTGCCCATTTCCTGAAGATTTGAAGGGACTGTCCTGCATGCAGCATTCCAGGGGTTGCAAACACCACCTGGAATTCAAAGAGTTTTTCCATCATATATTAATATCCTACACCTGTGCAGAGTATCCACTCATGCCCATTACAGACACTACATCAAATGGGGATTTTTGCTATTTTACTTTTTCCCACCCTGCCCAATTTCACAGCAGCTGAACTGCTGTTTTAGGAAATGTTTGTGAGCAGCCACAGTGTTTGATGAAATCTGTGAAGGGTTTTATGATGGTACCTGATAAACCAGGCAGGAAGAAACCCACTAATAAAAGATTGTGCTGTAGAGGATCTGTCACCTGACTTAATTAGAGAATACACTGTAAAAAAGATGGTTTGATTTAGGTCTAGATGTAGAGATTATACAAAGATGCAAGTTTTTAATTCTCTCTGGGCATTTTACCTTTACTGAAATAAAAACAGAAATATCTTTAATAGTTATACAGATGGCCTGGACACAAAAGGTTTTTTAGGTGGGACTGAGGGGGTAGAGGATCCTTGGGCTGCCAGTTCATGCCAGACTGGCTCAAAGCAGGTGCTGCCCCCCAGCTGTGCCCTGCCCCCTGCCCAGCACCCACCTACCATGGGCCCTGGGTTGTCTGCAAAGGCCCGATCGAAGGCTTTGATGTGTTTGAACTCAAACATGTTCCTCTGCACGAAGGTCTTGCGGATTTTCTGGTTTGTCCACGTGATGAAGAGCTTGTAATAATGGTTGGCCTTCTCTGTCAGCCCCGTGGAAAAGTAAATTGGAGCCTTCAAGTTCATTCTTTCCCTGTGGAAAGAAGGGTCCAAGGTACCTGTGAGGGCCAAAGCAGGATCCTGGCTCTCCAAGGTGTGAGTCCATAAACATGGGGAACCCTCCCAGGACTTTTTGTGTGTATTCCCTACTCTCAGGAGCTCTAAATCAGTGTTATGGTAATGCCACATCCCTGTGCATTCACTTACTACCAAGCAGGCTTTAGTCCTGTTCTCCTTCCCTCTTGCTCCAAACAACTTCCTGCCTCTACAAATATTCACCAGATACAGAAGGATCACAGAAACCTGCCAGGAGCATAAGGGAGGACAAAAAGGTACATTCATGGAGAGACTGCACTTACCAGAAAGTTTCCAATAAAATGCAAAGTTCCTGGGCACGTCCAAGGGCAAAAACCGGGATAAGAACCTGCAATTGAGGTGGGATTTAGTGCCTGTGAAACCCAAGCAGTATTCAATGCATTGCAGTGTTATTATCTCTGAACAAGTCCCTCAGTTCCCTCTCACTTTCTGATACTCTTCCCACTTCCCAGGAATGTGTTGGGCAGTTTGGAATGTCAGGCACTGCCACCTGACTGGCACCACTGTGCACACACTGAGGGCAGTTTTCTGTTCTCTCCCGGATAACATGAAACCAAGTGGTTGAGAGCAACAGTTCTGGCATTATTAGAGGGAATCACACTGTACCTTCCCTCCTCTTTCCACAGTCTCATGAACCTTCTTCAGGAAGTCCCTCTCCCTGCAGCGTTTGGAGTCTCGGATGGTGGTGGCGTAGGTGGATTCGCTGATCAGCAGGTCTGGGCGGCACTTGTCGATCCAGGCAGCCCTGGCAGAGGGAATGAGGGACAGGCCCAGCAGGAGATGGCACCAGTGGCACCCAGGCTGGGAGGGGAATGTCACTGTCTCCATTTCACACAGGAAACAGGAACACAGCTGTGCCTTGGCCTGCCCAAAGTCACTGGGACTTGTGTGGCAGCATCAGGAGCCCTCTCTGCAGCCACAGCTCCTTTAAATTAATTCAGCTCAAACCAGACACCACAGACCTTAAAAAGCCATAATTATTCAGTCTATTACCTGTTTTAAATGCATTAATCTAAACAGCATGGATATTATAAAACTCTCATATAAGCCAGTGAAAATAACATTGAATGTTGAAGTTTGTGGTTGGTACCCTCTTAGAAAGGAAACACATTGAGAAGGTACCATGAAAAAACATTTCAAAAATTGAAGTCTGATTATTTCCCAGCCTTACAAACAGAGTATACAGAAGATTACATAAAGGTCTGTCTGTCAGAACCAATGTAAATCTGTTCACCCTCAAAACTGCATTTATCCACCAAAGACATTATTAAATATTCCAGTCTCCTAAGAAAGAATCAAAGCTGACAAGCCCCTACCATTAACAACCTGTGCTAGAATCTTCCTGTCAGAAATATTTATCACCCTTAGAAACTCAGCTTCCTACTTACCCCAGGTGTCTGTCTGGTGTCATGTTATAATCACCCTGATGGAAGAAGAGAAAGCCATTAATATTCTCAAGGCCACAGGACAGGCCATTGAGAGGTGATGCAGGGATCTAGAAATATTGCTGTGCACATATATAATATATATATACCTCAATATCTGTGTATAATGTCTACATAAGAGGCAAATGTATATAAATCTGTCATACTCACAGTGTACACAACTGACTCACATCCAACCTTGATCTGGAACATGGCAGCTCCAAGCACGTGGCCTGCATAGTATGCCTTGATCTCCAGCTCCTCATCCACCTGCCCCACCAGGCAAACACTCCATCAGTGCCATCATCTCCAATAAAACTGCTCACTGCCTTCACTGCAACCACCCTTGGTGTGATCCAAGAGTGCACAGAAATGCCCCTTTACCTGCACTGTCTGGTGAAGATGCACAGCCACCACCTTTTTCATGCAGTCTTTGATCATCTGGGACGTGAAGAAGTTGGTCTCCCCCTTCTTATCCACAGTTATTTTCCTGTAGTCCTCCAGGAGGATGGGGCAGATGGCCTTGGTGGGGTGTGTCATATAAATGGGCCCATCATAACCCACCATCTCACTGAAATAGGGCAAAGCTCCACAATGGTCCAAATGGAAGTGGCTGCAAAAAACCCACAGAGAATAAAGGAGATGGTGCATGGAATTCAGCTTGGCTGGTGCTCAGACTTTGCTTCAGATTCTTACAGCTCTGCCTGGCACAGAGGAACCACAGAAAATAGGAATGATGGAGTTAAAATGTGTCTGGTTTACCAGGGCCAGCATACCAAGCATTCCCAGTTCCCACTGGAGCTGGGACAGGGAAGGGAGTGCCTCACCTGATGATCACACAGTCCAGAAAGTCAGTCAGCCTCCCATTCTGGGTGATGTAGGAAAAGTCAGGGAAGCGCCTCTGCAAACATGGAAAAGCAGGGAATTCATCAGGAAACAAAGCCAGGGAATGCTGCCTCACTGATCAACAAACCAACAGTGAGAGGGACCTGCAACGCTGGGAATGTGCAGAGAGTCAGAGGGAAAGGAGGGCAGAGCTGCCAGGGGACACACAGGGAGCTGGCCTTGATTGGAAAAGGTCTTTCCCCAGAGGGTGGTGGGCACTGAACAGGCTCCCCAGCGCAGTGGGCACAGCCCCAAGGCTGGCAGAGCTCCAGGAGGGTTTGGACAACACTCTGAGGGACAGGGTGGGGTTGTTGGGGTGTCTGTGCAGGGCCAGGAGTGGAACTGGATGGTCTTTGTGGGTCCAGCTCAGGATATTCTGTGATTCTCTGAGTGACCACCTGACCTCTCCTCCCTCTGCCCTGGTACTTTCTATGTTTATTATCAAGGTGCAGCTCAGCTGCTCACCTGCATCACTGCACTTCTGTCCTCTCCTGCTCCCTGAGGCTCTCCCAGCTCAGCATATTCTGTGATTCCACAAACCCCAGGCACCACTGAACTAAAAGGGCCCAGAGTGGAATCCTCTGGGAAGGGCAGGACACTCCCCCAGCCCCACTCCTGCCTCCCACAGCACTCACATCATCGTTGTAGCCCATGTGCATCCCACAGTCCAGCATCACGTTCTTCCCAGCGATGGACACCAGGATACAGCTCCGTCCCACGTCCTGCCCAGCTCCTGCACCCCAGCAAAAGGCAAGTCAAACACTCTGGCAATGCTTACAACAGTTTGAAAGAAAAGCACTTAAAGGTCTGTACAAAATTCCTGCAAGTTGCAGCTACAGCTTTGAGTAAAAACGAAAATAATCCTTTATGTGGAAAGGAATAACATGGAATGTTTCCTCTGCTGTTCTGCTCTCAGTGGAGCTTCATTAAGCTTTAATTAAGTCCATACCAAGCCCTAAAAATTATCCATCAGAATAAAGCAGTTCCCCTGCTCAGCACACCCTCTGCCCTCTCAGTACAGAAACAGCAGCTGTGCAACCCATAAAAACAGATGAAAATATCAAGAGAAGAGAAAGATTTGCTCCCTGTGGCTCTTTAGCACAATAAATGAACTAATTCTCTATCTACACTGTACAGTCCTACAGTGCCTCTACCAGAACATTAATTACTCCTCCAATCAAAAGAGTTATGATTTTTGCTTGAAAGACAAAAGGAGGACAGGGAGAGGCCAAGAGGAACCAGTCCCAGCTGTCCCCCCACACTGCAGGGGGGACACACCGGGGGGGACACACCGGGGGGGACACACCAGGGGGGGACACACCAGGGGGGGACACACCGGGGGGGACACACCAAGGCTGACACATCCCACCCTCAACCCCACATTCCACAGGTTTTCAGGAGGATTTTAGCCCGGACTTACCCAAGGGAGTGACTTTGATTTCAGGCATTTTACCGGATTCCAGAGCCCAAACCGCACAGAGAAATAATCACTGCAGGGGCAGATCAGTGCGGGGCACGGAATGAAAAGGTTCTGCCGGTTCTACAGGTGCCATTTCAACTGTCTTCCAGTCTCTAGCACAAAGGGCTCGAAGAGAAGACAAACTTCTTCCGGGTGAAGGAGAAAAGGAGACACAAAACGCGACTGAGATGATAAACAACAAGTTACGGAAACTCGGCCCTGCCTGAGCTCGATATCCACCACCAGGAAAAGCACTCACAGACACGCTCAGAAATGAACATAAACACAGCGGAACGCACATAAAATCCCACAGAAAACACAAAAAAACCCATAACCCCGCAAAAAAACCACAGAAAACACACAAAACCCCACAGCAAACACACCAACCCCGAGGCCTCCGCGCCGCGCCAGGCCGGGCCCGCCGCACTGCGCATGCGCCAACACCGCCCCGCCAGGACCTGTCCCTGCCGCCGCACACAGCGCGGATTGGCCAGGTCGCGCGACGCACCCGAAGCGGATTGGTCAGCTCCCAGAGCCGCCGTGACGCACCCGGAGCTGATTGGTCCATGGGCAGGGCGTGGTGACGGACCGCGCGCGGATTGGCCGCGCCGGGGAAGGCGGGAGGAGGAAGAGGAAGCGGCGGCGCGGGGCGATGGCGGCGCCGGGCGCGTTCAGCCTCAGGGAGGTGCTGGACGCCTTCCAGAGGTGCGTGACGGAGCAGCAGGAGGTGCTGCTGGAGCCCTACCTGTGCGGCTGGTGGGGACTCATCCGGTGAGTGCCCTGCGCGGGGACTGTGGGCAGGACCAGGCAGTGACAGCGCAAGGGACATCGGTCAAGGGTCCATTCCCTCCTGAGGCAGAGGAGAATGTAAAAAAATTAGTGTTAGGGCAGGAATGCAACTCTCACAGCGTGGGGGGAAGGGCTTGTAGGGATGTCTACCTGTGTCCAGCCGTGGAGGATGTGGAGCTGCTGGAGCGAGTCCGGAGGAGGCCACGGAGATGCTCCAGTGGCTGGAGATGCTCCAAGGGCTGGGTTCCCTCTGCTGTGGAGCCAGGCTGGGAGAGCTGGGGGGGGCTCACCTGGAGAAGAGAAGGCTCCAGGGAGACCTGAGCACCCCTTACAGTGCCTAAAGGGGCTCCAGGAGAGCTGGTGCCAGGACAAGGGGGAGTGGCTTCCCACTGACAGAAGACAAGGTTAGATGGGATATTAGGAAGGAATTCCTGGCTGCGAGGGTGGGGAGGGGCTGGGATGGAATTCCCAGAGAAGCTGTGGCTGCCCCATCCCTGGGAGTGTCCAAGGCAAGTCTGATGGATGGTGTCCCTTGCCCGTAGATGACCTTGACGGTCCCTTCCATCCCAACCCAGCGTGCGATCCCGCGGTTTCCCCCGCAGGTTCCTGCAGAGCCTCGGCGCCGTCTTCTCCTTCATCTCCAGGGACGCGGTGGCCAAGGTGCAGCTGATGGAGGGGCACCGGCGGGGGCAGCACGGGCAGCACTACGAGTCTCTGCAGGCCATGGTGAGGTTCGAGCTGGCGCGGGGCCCGGCCGAGCTGCGGGGCCGCGCCGACTCGGGGTGCCGGACGGTGCTGCGGCTGCACCGCGCCCTGCTCTGGCTGCAGCTCTTCCTCGAGGGGCTCCGCACCGCCCGCACCGACTCCCGCACCGCCGCCATCTGCACCGAAGCCTACAACGCCTCGCTGGCCGCACACCACCCCTGGGTGGTCCGCAAGGCAGCCACGCTCGCCTTCTGTGCCCTGCCCTCCCGCGACGCCTTCCTGGAGGTGATGAATGTGGGGCCCCCCGAGCAGGCCGTGGCCATGCTGGGCGAGGCCATTCCCCACATCCAGAGCGTCTACGGCATCACCCAGGAGCTCTTTGCACAGCACACGCTGCTCGACCTGCCCTGAGGGCAGCGAGGGGCGTTCCAACAGAACTGCGGGAAAATCCAGTGTTTGTGTGGCTCTGCCTGGGGGTAATTCCACTTTCCCCTTGCCAGGAGGGAGCTGAGCACTCAGCCAGGCTATTCAAGGTGCCTCACACAAAAATATGCACCAGGGTTTTTTATCTGTGTGTGTTAAACATATAAAATACATATCACACATGTATGGCTATATCCATGTCAGTGTGTGTGTGCAGCCCACAGTAAAACAACCCCACAGCAATTGGAGTTTAGGGGTTTTCCTTTCTTTGCCAGCTGGGAGCTGAACACTCAGCCAGGCTGTTCACTTTGGAGCACAAAAATATGCACCAGGGGGTTTTATATCTGTGTATGTTGTACACATGTACATACATGTATGATGTGTATTTCTTATTTATGTCAGTGTGTGTCTAGACCTCAACACAAAGACAAAAAACCTGCCAGTATGACCTGCTTAATGGATTTCTTTTTTGTTCCTGGAGTCATGTCCAACCCTCCAGCAAGGCTGGGAGGGAGGTGGTTTCTTTTTTAAGCCAAACTCTGCAATTCTGTGCATTTACACCAATAGTTCTGGCCTTGTGTGACAAGTGGTGTCTGAGCACACTCACACTCCACAGGAGCTCACCTGGCCACTTCTGTCTATAAGCTATTAATAAATCTGGGGGGTTTGGCCTTCTGTTGAGCTTTAACCTTGGGAATATAATCCTGAGTAAAGCTTGTGGGGAAGAAAGCTCCTTCCCTGGGCTCTGCTGCTAATGCTGTGCCCCCCAGAGCTGAAGGAGGTGGGGGTGGCTGTTTGGATCCCTTCACTGCCCCTGCCCATGAAATCCATGCTTTTTCCACTTGGGATGTGGACCAGTTTTTAATCTGTGCTGCACATTCCCATCTGTCCAGCCAAGGCTGTCCCTGAGCTGTTTTCCAGACATGCTTCTGCATTGTGTTCTCATGTGGTTGTTTGTTTTTTTTTTATTTAAAGAAGAATGTGTGAAATGCCTATAAAAATGATTTCTCTGACTGTCTGGGGAGAAATCCACTCTTGTACTGTGAGGCTTATGGCTTCTGTTGCAAATCACTGTACTAGCCAAAGGATGTAAAATGGAATTTACTGAGCTTCTTGAAAGCTGAAAAAATCATTATATGTCTAGTCCAGGATGATGTGAATATTTGGGGGAGGGAGGGGGAATCTCACAAGCTGTCACATGTTCTGATTGTACCTTTTGGGCATAATGTAACTTAAGATTCAGGAAATCACTGTTACCTCATGGACTCTGGACTAACTGGACATACAATTATGTGAATAATGTGCTTCTCAGGAGTGTCCTTTATGGGACTGTGTTCTGGGATTGTGGGGTTGGGTGAACATGTCTGACAGTCTTATCTACTGAGATTTTCTGTCACTGGGAGGGGCTGTTTCCCTTACCTGGAGATCAGCTGTGAAACCCTGTCAGGCCCCACATCAAGTCAGATGTTCTGCTGAGCTGCTGTTCTGAATATTCACAGCTATCAACATGATCTTTTGCCTGAACACAGGGAATGGATGTTCCTTGAGCTTTTTAAAAGAAGGTACGTAGTTAAAGCTAACACTTAAATATTCCATTCAAGGGAAAGTCTTTAAAAATATGTCATTATAAACATGCCTATGGAACACAGCCACAAATGTTGTTTGCCTGCAGTATTGTGTATATTTAGCTCTCCACAGTGTATTTGCTTCTCCTCATACAAGGAAAATATTCCAGCCTTGGTGCATCACTTTGTGCATCACTTTGGTCCAACTTGGTGCATCAGTTTTATGATACAGTATAAATATACAATAAACCAATAAAATGCAGTAAATGGCACATTTCATTCAAAGCTCTCCTGTGTTCTGAAATTCAAACCTGACAGAAGAAATGCAAGCCATGATCCAACCCAAATTACTACACTGTGAACTTGTCCCTAAACAAGAAGTTTTTACACTGAAATTAATGTCATAGCTCAGTGTGAGGAAAAGATTCAATCAGCCAGTAAAAAAACCCCTAAAAAATAACCATCACCAACCTTGTGACCCAGGACTGGCCTTCTCCAGGCAAATTCCTGTGGTGCCCTGAGGAAGATTTGGTTATCTCCATGATGGGGTGACCTTGAATTTAAAAAAACACATAAATAAAAATTACTGCTGTGTAAATCTCTACTGTTAGAGTGGGACACCTGAGTTTATCATCTGTCCCACAAAGAACAATTCCCAGAGCTGTGACAATGAATTTGGTCAATCACTGAGCAAAGGTAACCAGGATGAGACCAGTGGTTTCCAGCCAAGAGCAGTGCTGTGTATTTGCCTAGTCCACTAAGCACAGAGTTAATGCATTTTCCTAAACAAATTCTTCCCCATTATTTTCATCTCTTGAGTTCTATTTAAAGAGACTGATGGGACTGGATGCTCTGCCCCCCTTCCCTCTCCCACACTCGCTCGGAGCACAAAGCAGACGATGATGGTCCCCGAGCTGCTCCTGCTGCTGGGGCTGGGGCTGGGGCTGGGGCCGGGGCCGGGCACGTGCTGGGCAGCCCAGAGCCCCCCGTGCCTCTCGGCTCAGTTCCGCCAACCCGGGGACTTCATCCTGGGAGGGCTGTTCCCGCTGGGCAGGGACCCCGCCGTGAGCATGACGGAACGCTCGGAGCCCGTCCTGGTGCGGTGTGAGAGGTGAGAGCAGCACTGGCTGCAGGGCTGGGAGGGGAGGGCAAAGGGGTGCTGGTGGTGGTGGTGGTGGCACAGCCAGCACTGAGGGTGGGATGGAGCAGAGAACAGCTCCGAGGTGCTGGANAAAGCTTGTGGGGAAGAAAGCTCCTTCCCTGGGCTCTGCTGCTAATGCTGTGCCCCCCAGAGCTGAAGGAGGTGGGGGTGGCTGTTTGGATCCCTTCACTGCCCCTGCCCATGAAATCCATGCTTTTTCCACTTGGGATGTGGACCAGTTTTTAATCTGTGCTGCACATTCCCATCTGTCCAGCCAAGGCTGTCCCTGAGCTGTTTTCCAGACATGCTTCTGCATTGTGTTCTCATGTGGTTGTTTGTTTTTTTTTTATTTAAAGAAGAATGTGTGAAATGCCTATAAAAATGATTTCTCTGACTGTCTGGGGAGAAATCCACTCTTGTACTGTGAGGCTTATGGCTTCTGTTGCAAATCACTGTACTAGCCAAAGGATGTAAAATGGAATTTACTGAGCTTCTTGAAAGCTGAAAAAATCATTATATGTCTAGTCCAGGATGATGTGAATATTTGGGGGAGGGAGGGGGAATCTCACAAGCTGTCACATGTTCTGATTGTACCTTTTGGGCATAATGTAACTTAAGATTCAGGAAATCACTGTTACCTCATGGACTCTGGACTAACTGGACATACAATTATGTGAATAATGTGCTTCTCAGGAGTGTCCTTTATGGGACTGTGTTCTGGGATTGTGGGGTTGGGTGAACATGTCTGACAGTCTTATCTACTGAGATTTTCTGTCACTGGGAGGGGCTGTTTCCCTTACCTGGAGATCAGCTGTGAAACCCTGTCAGGCCCCACATCAAGTCAGATGTTCTGCTGAGCTGCTGTTCTGAATATTCACAGCTATCAACATGATCTTTTGCCTGAACACAGGGAATGGATGTTCCTTGAGCTTTTTAAAAGAAGGTACGTAGTTAAAGCTAACACTTAAATATTCCATTCAAGGGAAAGTCTTTAAAAATATGTCATTATAAACATGCCTATGGAACACAGCCACAAATGTTGTTTGCCTGCAGTATTGTGTATATTTAGCTCTCCACAGTGTATTTGCTTCTCCTCATACAAGGAAAATATTCCAGCCTTGGTGCATCACTTTGTGCATCACTTTGGTCCAACTTGGTGCATCAGTTTTATGATACAGTATAAATATACAATAAACCAATAAAATGCAGTAAATGGCACATTTCATTCAAAGCTCTCCTGTGTTCTGAAATTCAAACCTGACAGAAGAAATGCAAGCCATGATCCAACCCAAATTACTACACTGTGAACTTGTCCCTAAACAAGAAGTTTTTACACTGAAATTAATGTCATAGCTCAGTGTGAGGAAAAGATTCAATCAGCCAGTAAAAAAACCCCTAAAAAATAACCATCACCAACCTTGTGACCCAGGACTGGCCTTCTCCAGGCAAATTCCTGTGGTGCCCTGAGGAAGATTTGGTTATCTCCATGATGGGGTGACCTTGAATTTAAAAAAACACATAAATAAAAATTACTGCTGTGTAAATCTCTACTGTTAGAGTGGGACACCTGAGTTTATCATCTGTCCCACAAAGAACAATTCCCAGAGCTGTGACAATGAATTTGGTCAATCACTGAGCAAAGGTAACCAGGATGAGACCAGTGGTTTCCAGCCAAGAGCAGTGCTGTGTATTTGCCTAGTCCACTAAGCACAGAGTTAATGCATTTTCCTAAACAAATTCTTCCCCATTATTTTCATCTCTTGAGTTCTATTTAAAGAGACTGATGGGACTGGATGCTCTGCCCCCCTTCCCTCTCCCACACTCGCTCGGAGCACAAAGCAGACGATGATGGTCCCCGAGCTGCTCCTGCTGCTGGGGCTGGGGCTGGGGCTGGGGCCGGGGCCGGGCACGTGCTGGGCAGCCCAGAGCCCCCCGTGCCTCTCGGCTCAGTTCCGCCAACCCGGGGACTTCATCCTGGGAGGGCTGTTCCCGCTGGGCAGGGACCCCGCCGTGAGCCTGACGGAACGCTCGGAGCCCGTCCTGGTGCGGTGTGAGAGGTGAGAGCAGCACTGGCTGCAGGGCTGGGAGGGGAGGGCAAAGGGGTGCTGGTGGTGGTGGTGGTGGCACAGCCAGCACTGAGGGTGGGATGGAGCAGAGAACAGCTCCGAGGTGCTGGAGCAGTGGGGTGTGGGAATACCAGGTTGTGATCCCAAAGTGGAAAGGGGTTTTGGGTTTTCTTGATGCTGCTCTGCTGTCAGACACAACCAACCCTATTCTGATGGAAGCTTTTAGCAGCACTTGGCTTCCTTATCACAGAATCATGGAATCGTAGAATCAGCTGGGTTGGAAGAGACCTCTGAGATCATCAAGTCCAACCCAGGACTACACACAGGATGCAAAATGCCAAAAAAGGTGGAAGAAGCTGCTCCCTGTTGTAAGAACCCTGTGATTCCTGTCTCCTCTTCCTGCAGGTTGTCCATAGATGGGCTGATCTGGGCTCTGGGGATGAGGTTTGCCATCGATGAGATCAACAACTCCAGCTCACTCCTGCCAGGAGTGACCCTGGGCTATGACATGTATGACACCTGCTTTGAGCCCCTGGTGGCCCTGCAGCCCAGCCTGTTCTTCCTGACCCAGAATGGCACCACAGGCATTGGAATTTTGTGCAACTACACCGACTACCAGCCCCGGGTGACCGCCGTGATCGGGCCCCACCAGTCCAACCTCTGCCTGGTAACAGCCAAACTCTTCAGCTCCTTCCTGATCCCACAGGTAAAGAACCTCTCTGGAGAAGCAGGAATACTCC
The DNA here is from genome assembly GCA_013396695.1 of Sakesphorus luctuosus. Classification (NCBI taxonomy): domain Eukaryota; kingdom Metazoa; phylum Chordata; class Aves; order Passeriformes; family Thamnophilidae; genus Sakesphorus; species Sakesphorus luctuosus. The sequence goes on from VWZD01011411.1 coordinate 208,153, forward strand.
TTTCTGCTGAGGAAGGGTTTGGATCAACAGCACTGTCCACACTCTGGCAAGAGGGATTGTTACACTACAGGTCCAGCCTTTCCTCTGCCACAGATTTCCTGAGAGATCCTGGGCAGGTTATTCAGCTTCTCTCCTGGACACACTACAGTGTTTAACTTCCCAGAGAGAACAAGAGAACTCAGACCACTGTGATCCATGTAAAAGGGTAGTAACAGAGCTCCCAGTGTAAACTGGGAGGATCTCATGAAAATACTGACTAAAATACTGACTACACACTAGAAAATGTGACCAAATACTCAGCAGAGAGCAAAAATGGTCAGAGGAATTTTGCCCTGAGCTAAGATATAACTGAATTTTGGGGGGGTCCCCCTGTGTAGTTAGTTATCATTAACATAATTGACTGCTGTAATTAATGGTAAGGGCTGGTGCTGATGGACACAAAAGAGCCATGTTGGTCAGTTTATGGCTCTCCTGGAGAACAGTCAGGATGTCCTATCCCTTCACATGAGCTCTTCCCACCACCCTGACCAGCATTTTTTGACAATTCAGTGCACTAACACAACACCAAGGAGGTGGAGAGTGCCCTGGACTGTGAGCACTCCCCTCTCTGCAGGTCAGCTATGGAGCCAGCAGTGAGAAGCTCAGCAACACGGAGCTCTATCCCTCCTTGTACCGCACCGTCCCCAGCGACAAGAACCTGGTGGAGGCTGTGGTGCTGCTGCTCAACAGGTTTGGGTGGAACTGGATTGCCACCATTGCAAGTGATGATGAGTATGGCCAAGGAGCCCAGGAGCTCCTCCTAAGCACAGCTGGAAACAACAGCATCTGCATTGCCTTTGAGGGGCTAATTCCTACAGACCCATCCGAGCCCAGTGCTAAAAGCCAACTGGAAGAAACCATTAACTTAATTAAGAAGACCAAAGTCAACATCATTGTCCTTTTTGCCTACAGCCTGCCAGCCCAGGCCCTGCTGGAACAAAGCATCAGGATGGGACTGAGCAAGAAAGTCTGGATTGGCACCGAAGCCTGGATGCTGTCTGACACAACTGCCTCCATCCCAAATATCCAGAGCATTGGGACAGTCTTAGGCTTTGTGATGAAAACAGGCACAGTCCCTGGCTTCCAGAATTATGTTGCTGACCTCTTTGCCTCTGTTCAGCAGGACCAATTTTGCCAGGAGTCCAGAGAGCTGAGCCGTCTCATGAATGCCGACGTGCTGCCAACGCCCTGCAGGGAGTGCGACCACATCACCCTGGGGGACATCTCACCCATGCTGGGCCTCTCCCAGGTGCAGCCCGTGCATGTGGCTGTGTACAGCGTGGCTTATGCACTGCACAGAGCCCTGGGCTGCACCCCCAAAGCCTGTCCCAAAGCATCCATCAGATCCTGGCAGGTGAGTCGAGGTCGGGGGGACAAACAGCTGTTTTTCAGCCAGGGAGTCACAATGTGAGCCCATCTTAAGGGACAGCTGATTTCAGCCAGAACTTCACTTGCAGCTTTACCATCCTCCAAAGATCAGCTGTACCAACATCCACTGTCATTGTCTCCTCAGCTGCTGCACTTCATGGACACCCTCCCGTTCGAGGTGAACGGCCAAAGCTTCAGGTTTGACCAGTCCCACAGCACAAACACCGGCTACAAGCTCATATTCTGGTCCTGGAAGAATGGCACCCTCAGGAACCTGCCTGTGGGTGACTATGAACAGTCCCTGTCCATCAATGAGTCCCAGATCCAGTTCCACACTGCAGATCAAAAGGTAAGGAGGGCACAGCCAATTCCTTCTGATTTCTTTGGTGATACACATTCTCCTGATGTTCACTCCTCCCTCTGCCAGGAACCCACATCAGAATGCTTCATGCACTGCAAACCAGGGCAATTCAGGAGGATAAAAGGATTCCACCTCTGCTGCTATGACTGTACAGACTGTCCAGAAAACACCTTCTGGAGCAGTCAAGGTGAGGTCTGGGAAATTCAAAGGCTTTAACTGTGTTATGTCTCTCTGCTGCCTGAGGTAAGGACCAGGGTGAGCTCCTCCTCCAGGAAGCACTGCCAGGGCAGGGGATTTGCCTCCCTGTCCTGCTGTGCTTTGCTCAGCCTTGCCCTCCACACCTTCACTGGGGACCTGTCTCTGCTGAACCCACAAGGAGGGCACCAGGACAACGTGCACGTGTTTTACCTCCAGAAGGAGGAGAGAGGGGCATGGTGGAATTCTGGGTTCCTGGGTAGAAGAGAGAGGCATATGATGAGATTCTGGGATCTTTTGGAAGCATCCTGGAGAACAGATCCAAGAAAAGTGGATCTTCTAGAGAGGAGGGTGGAAGCAAAAGAGAGCGAACTGTCACAGGCTTTGGAGTTCCAATACCCTTTGGAGGGAGGGGCATGGGCAAAGCAGCAGCCAAACCAGCCATCTAATCCATGTCAGGGATCCATCCTCAAGGGGTGCCCTGCAGGGTGGTCACCAGGTTCTCCCTGCTCCTTCCCAGACAGCTCCAGCTGCACCCCCTGCCTGCAGCACCAGTGGGCCCCTGCCCGCAGCACGCGGTGCCACGAGCGCAGCGAGAGGTTCCTCTTCTGGGCAGAGCCCCTCAGCATTGCCCTGCTGACCCTCATGGCCATCATCATCCTCCTGACCTGCCTGGCAGCTCTGCTCTTCGGGAAGAACCTCAGGACCCCCCTGGTGCAGGCAGCTGGGGGTGGCAGGACCCTCTTTGCCCTGCTCTCTCTGGTGCTGCTGAGCCTCAGCTGCTGCCTCCACGTGGGCAAGCCCAGTGACACCCTGTGCACGGTGCAGGGCATGGTCTCTGCCCTGTGCCTCAATGGCTGCTTCTCCACCTTGTTCCTCAAGTCCCTGGAGATCGCCCTGGTGACAGAGTCCCCTCGCTGTGCCCACTCCCTGCTGCGCTGGGTGACCCAGGGCAGGTCCTGGCTCCTCATTGCCCTGTGCCTGCTCACCCAGTGCCTGCTCTGCCTCTGCCACCTCCACCTGGGCCCCGACCACCTGGTGTCTGACTACAAATCACTGCCCACCGAGGTGCTGCTGGTGTGCCACACCAGGTCCTGGCTGGCCTTTGCCCTCCTGCACAGCTACAACAGCTGCCTGGCCCTCCTGTGCTTCCTGTGCACCTTCATGGTGCACACCTCGGGCAGGAGGTACAACGTTGCCAGGGGCATCACCTTCGCCACCCTCATCTACTTCATCATCTGGATCTTCTTCATTGCTGTTTTTGCCACGCTGAGGACAGTCCTCAGGGCTGTCACTCAGGTTGGTGCCATCCTGACCACCAGCCTGGGCATCCTGGGGACCTACTACCTCCCCAAATGCTACATCATCTTGTTCAAGCCTGAGATGAACACAGTGGATCGTTTCCAGAACTCCCCCCAAGAGGAGCCAGAGGAGGACTCATAAACAGACAATAAACCAGAGCCATTGTCACCTGCTCCTCAGTGAAAGCTGCCTGTATTTTAATGAGATAATTCTATTTATGAGCACTCTGGCCCCAGGCACAGCCACCACATGAACTGCAGCTGTGAAAGAACAAGGCTCTGCTCGACCAGCTAAAGCCAAATGCTCCAACTGAGCAGGTCCATCCTCTCTGGAATGTCCTGTTCCATCCCTCACAAAGAGCCAAAAGCAGGTTCAGTTAATCAAGAGCCCTCCAGTACTGATATTTTTTATGTGACTCTCTCAGCTCTGGCACTGTGAGGCTGAAGCCTCACCCAGATCACTCCCATGTAAACACTGCTGGTAATTTCCCTTTCTAATTAACTAAATAACTGCTCCAGAGATACAGCCATGAATCCTTTCCCAAGCCTTGTAAGAATTTCCAGATATATCCAGCAGTACAGGAATAAAAAGAACATTCTGACACCTCACAGCAGCTGCGTGTGCATGACATAAGGAGGGCACTGCCCATTCAAATTGCAGTTCACTCATTTGTGTTTCATTCCCACGTGTGTGCAAAGGACATGGAAATCAGGACAAGGCACATGGAAATGACCACTGGGCAAATCCCACCATCCCAAGTCATGGCACAAAGTCCCTCCACCTCAAAAAACAGGCAAAGATCACCAAAAACTCCACTTTGCTACCAAACAGTACTGAGTAAATACCAGGTCAAATCACCAACATATTTTCCCCACTCACTTTGACAGGCAACTATATTAGTCTTTTATTTCTTACATTAAATTTTTCCATCACTGCCCTATATTGGAGTTTTTCCATCTCTCCACCACATGTTACTGGAAATTAACTCATCAGTTCAGCTCAATTTAATAACATACAAATTAATGACTGCAAAAAAAACACAGTGAATATTTCAATTCTTCAAAAACCCAACTTTCTGGTGCACTGCAAAGCTGCTTGTCCCAGATTTTTGTGATTACCTGCATACAAATCACTTCTCGGTGTGATGAAAAATACCAAAAGTCTGACCTGAAGCCTGGAGTCCTTGTTTCTGGAGCCTGCAGTGAGTCTTCACCAACATGTTGTTGCACCTCAGACTCTCAGCACTCCTTGCTCCAGGGCTGATTCCATGGCAGAGAAGCACTAAGGAACTTTTAAGCATCATTCCACATACAGAGAGGGAAAAAAATCCATTTACCTCTATTGCTTCTCTTACTGGCAGCAGCCAGAAAGCCAAATCTGATCACAACTAGAGCCAAAACAGACTTAATTTTCTTTTAGGGGAAGGGAAAAGCAGCTGATTAGATTTCAACCAGCTCCAGTCACCTGCAGGCAATTCCCTCTGGGTCAGCTGGAGTCCATCAGGCCCTGCAGTGAAATTCTGGTCATTTAATATTCACCTCAATTCTGCTCCTTTAATATTCACCTCACTGGGAAATGCTGGCCAGAATTTATGGTATTTAAATCATGTTTTGTTCTCCCTTTGCTGTTTGATCTCTGCCAGCTGGAAAGAGGGAATCTGCCTCCTCCAGCTGGGCTTGTCCTTTGGATACAGAATAATTTAGGATGGAAAAGACCTTGAAATGACTGAGCCCAGCTGTATTGCCTGACAAACCCCCTGTGGTTTAATGCTTACCAGAGCAAAGTGGTGTCTTAATGATCCTGCCTTGGAGAGTCCAGGAATGAGGAATATTCCCAAGGAACTGCTGGACACACTCATGGGTTTTACCAGCACATTCATCTCCTGGGGCTGCAGGCAGGAAAACTTGTTCCAGCTCATGCCTGGGGGACAGGATGTGTCCTGCAGCTCTCTGGAGTTCACAGAACTCCCACCTGCCTACCAGGACCTCCTGAACAACCTTCTGTTGAGAGGACAGAACTTCAGTGTGGCACAGGGCAAATTAAAAGTAAGATTCAACCAGTATTTCATCAGTCTTGAATAAAGGATCAAAGGCAACAGTGCAAAGAACTGAAGACATACACTGTGGTTATCACATAAAATTAAAAGCTTTTTAGTGTTTAAAATAGCATTTACACATAAGCAGCTATATATTAACTATACAGACACTTGGGTTTTAATACAATATCTACAAAAAAGAATTCAATTATGCAATAGACATTTAACAGGAACAGTGCAGTCCATGCTAATAAAAGGTCACTCTTTGAGTAGAACCAATTCTAGGATAGGTGATAGTCTGGATTTTCATTATTTAAAATCATGTAACTTTGTTCCTCTACTGTACATAAAATTCTTTACATGTCTTTCTAATCACTGATTAGAATTAATAATTTTAAAGTCAATCTTCTTACAATCCAGTTAAATGCAAAACAAAAACAATTACATCAACTCATGAGCTGTCAAGTCTCAGGAGGGGACTGCCCATTTGAAGAGAACAAAAACAACAGCAAAAGTCAATGTCTGTGCATCATTGCTTGCCATCCAATAAACCTTTGGATAAAGTGTCCAGGGGACTGTTACCTTGGAAAAGGAGATTTATTAACAGGAGGTAAAGGACAATAGCAGTGCTTTTAAGACTATTTGCCAAAAAAATACTTACTCCTCAGAGCTAATATAGCAGGTGGATACACCACCCCTTCAGATCCTGCCTCCTCTGGGTAGGAGATTCATCCCAAACTGTTTCCTCATCACTTCCCATGATCCTACAGACAAACCTGCTGTTAAATCTGTTGGCAGGGATGTGTGAGCATGAAGCTCAGGGGAGGCTCTCACTTCCAGAATAAAGATGCCAACCACTTGAAGGCTCCTGTTTGGAGGTTGTTTCAGTGCCCTGCACATCAAACCTCTCCCTGGAGCTGGAGCCACAGGTCTGAGCCCAGCCACTGACAGGAAATCAGGGATAAATCTGAGGCCTGGGAGAGAGGAACAGATGGGTTTGCAGCCTCCAAACTGCCTTCCACCTGGCACAGCATTCCCATTGTGAGCAGCCTCACTGGCACCAGTGGCACGTGTTCCTGCAGGGAATGCTGTGCCCAGGAGGTCCCAGGGATTTGCACAGGAGGTCCCAAGGCCCCCTTGGTGGGAAGACACATGCACTGGAAGCCAAGGATGGCATTTGGGTAATCTCCTGCCTTCCTTCACTCCTGCCAGTCTGGGTCTAGCAGAGATTCAGGCCTGACCTTCCATCCCTCAGCCCTCCCCACCAGACACCACAGGGGCAAATCAAGGGTTTGTGTTCCACACAGTGGCCACCACAGTATTGCACTGTCCACACAGGGGCATCCACCCCCTCCTGCCCTCTGCAAACAGCAGGTTCCTCGAGGACCAGCACCCAGCACAGCTGGCACGACACCTCTTGTGGGTGAAGCTACTCCAGCCTGAGCTTCTCAGCAGACAAAATGCTTTCCCACATCCGTGTTAGGGATTTCCAGCCTCATTCCAGAGTGACCCACAAACACACAAGTTTTTATAACACAGTCATTTCAACATAGCAGCAAAGACCAGCAAGACACAGAACAGTTTCTGCCAACAGCATAACAACGAGACAAACAAAAAACAAACCCAGCAGGTGTGTAAACTGCAACTCTTGGAAAGACATAAGGAAATTAAACACGTTTCTTCCATGGGTGAAAGCTCAGCCCCCAGCTTTAATCCCTTTTGGAAATATTAAAATGAGAGTCTTTTCTTCCAGCCCTCTAAGTTCTGCCTCAAGACAGAGAGGGCCAGAAAAATCAATATATATATAAGAGACAAGAAAAGTTTAAATTAATTTAAAAGTAGAACCACTAGTGATTGTCAGTAAAGTCACAGACTCCTTAACAGTGTCTCCTGGAGACATAGCAGAATTCCACCATTATTTTACCCTGATTTACTTCATTGCTTTAAATGTCAATCTTTCAAAGTAGGTTACCAAGTTAGGTTCAGCATCTTTGCTGTGTAACTGGGAGGAGGAAAAGAAAAGAAAGGTTCTGTTGCACAGCCAGGCTCCAGGCAGTGCCACTCTCCTGGAGAAACCATCACCCACGTGGCAATCTGTGCCAGCCCAGGGAGGGAGGATGAGGAAAGCATTGCTTTCAGAAACATTAAGCAGCTTTTAGGGAGTTTTTTTGTCAAGAAAACCAGTTTAGAAGCCCAGGAAGGGGGTACCTAGTCTGAGGGACACACAGCTGCCCAAATGCCTGGCTCCCTTTGGAAGGAGAGACCTGAGTCTGCAATTAACACAGACATTTGGAGTCATTACTCTGACTGGAATCATCCCTCTGACTTGGACAAAGGGATGTGTTTGCACACAGACCTGGAGTAAGGAGAGAAGGGAAACATCTGTCAGAATGAACAACATGCAAAAGGGACAGTTGGAAGAGTCATTTTTCAGGGTGACAAGTGGAACTGTGTGTACACACTGAGAAAGATGCTCCCTTTTGACATCTTTCATCCCAGATGTTCATGCTGCCCATAAAGCATGGAAGAAACCAAAAAGAAGCTTCTTAAAAGTGAAGGAAAGGCTTATATACAGTCAAGACTGATTTTAAAGCACCTGTCCTAAGACCTGCCAGCAGCAGGGATGTCACTCACAAAGAGGATTTAACTGAGGGGTGGCTCCATGGCCAAATGCCACTAAGTGGCTGCAGGTCCCCACGTGTGTCCCATTAAATGGGCCTCTGTGACAGAGTTGGGTGTGCTCTCACCATACCCTCCTTCTGAAAACTTAAAAAAGCTTCTTAAACATCACTGAAGGCTCCTGAACTTCTTTTATCAAGTGCCCACAGCCTTAGTGCAGGGAATACACAGAAGTGAAATCCTGGGGATGTACAACAGCAGCTGCTTCAGGCAAAGCTCCTCAGCAGGAGCTCCATGAGCATCTCACTGGGTGTCAGTGTAAGGATTCAGTCACTGTACCATTTGTGATCTGTTCTCAAAACACCCTCACACCTCTCTGCCAACAGCCAGCCCCTGTCTGTGCTCAGAGATGTTCCCCTGGGTAATAATGAACGTGGGATCAGACAGCTCTGGGTTTCTGTTTCAACAAAAAGAGAGAGAAACTGCTCAGAAATAAAGACAAGAACAAGAGGTGATCAAAATGAGGGGCCACATCCCAGTGAGAGCCAGGATTTCCCTACAGCTCTGCTGCACTGGAATAAATATTCCCTTCCAAAGGGAAAAGCTGCAGCTACACTAACAGAATTGCACAGCAGCAGTTGTCCTGTTCCTGTGGAAATAACTTTTCCAGCCTGTAAGCAAGTGCACATCCACAAGGAACAGCCACATCTGCCAGCAGGGATGTCACTGAAATGCCCAGGAACCAACTGCAGCTACACAGTCACTGTTGTGAGACTGAAGGAAATAACTTTGCAAGTTCTGCACAATGAACACATACAGCAGCAAGACTCCAGCACTCCTTTGATAGAATAGTATCTAAAAATAAAAACAAAAAAAAAGGAAGATTGATTTATACTCCCTACTCAGCAGAAGGTAGCCACAACTTTGTTTTCCACTTGGTTTGATCCTGCTCCTTTCCAAGCACGTGCTGTCTGTGCACTTGGGGGTGCCACGTCTGCTCAGTGCTATGGATGCCTCCAAGAAACAGCTTTCCAAGGCAGTATCACAGATACTGCCAGTGGTGGCTTTCTCCTTGGAAGAGAAAAAAGCAGGGAAAAATAAAAGTGCTCCTATGCATTATTGGAAATTTAGAAGTCATGGGAAATAACAGTCCTTGAATCAGCCAAGAAGATACACCAGTTGCGTGGAAGGAGGTGCCACAATGACCAAAGCTCATCAAGATGTGAATATACACCAACCATTCACAATCCAAAACCAGAGGGGAGGGGGAGGAAAAAGAAAGGATAAGGAAAAGATGCCATCGATTTGCTGATATTTAACAATCCCAGGAGATTTTTTTTGTTCATTTTTGAGGAGGGGAATTTTTTTTTTGTATTTTTTTTTGTTTCCTTTTCTTGGTATTTTTTTTCTGCAACACACTTTGCACACGGGAAGGTGTGACATGCAAGACCAGCCAAGCCTCTCCCATCGTTCGACAACAAATCCCCCAACAACCCACCCCCCGAGAAAAAACACCCCCCCAAAAGCAGAGTCTGAAGGCACTTCCTCTCACATGATGTCCACGAAGAACTCGCAGGGGTTGCCCATGGCCTTCTGGAAGGACTGGCGGCTGCCGGTGAGCTCCGGGGGGACGGCGCTGAGCTCGCGCACGGGGGGCCCTCCGGGCGGCCCGCTGGTGCCGTACACCTTGGAGCCCAGCTTGGGCAGGCTGTACAGCGGGGGCACCCCGGGGGGGCCGTACGACTGCTGGCTCTGGTGGCTCTGGTGGCTCTGGTGGCTCCTGTCGCTGTGGCAGCCGTGGCTGCGCTGGCTCAGCTGGCTGCCCGGCCGCTCGCGCCGCCCCGCCGTGGGCTCCGACTCGCTGCCGCTGCCCCCCGACTTGCGCTCCCTGTCCCTGCCCGCGCCTCTCCTGCTGGTCTCGCTGGTGCTCCGGTTCGAGCCGCTGCTTTTGCTCCCTGGGACCCATCGCGGGGAAAGGAGAGGAGAGGGGAGAAGGAGAGGGAGAGGGAGAGGAGGAGATGGAGAGGAGAAGGAGAGAAGGAGGAGAAGGAGGAGAAGGAGGAGAAGGAGGAGAAGGAGGAGAAGAGAAAGCACATGGTCAGTGTGGTGTTTGCTCGCGGCGCAGCCCGCGGGGAGTGGCGGGTGGCATAGGGGGCAATGCCAAGGTGGTGCCATGCACAGGGACACGCAGACACCTCAGGGCTTGCACAGTGAAAGCAGCAGCTAAACTACAGCTCCTGGCTGGAATCCACCCATCCCACCAATGAGGAGCAGGGAGGGATGGACAGAGCAGGTGTTTGGGAGTTGAGTCAAGCAAATGAGGTTCAATCTGATTGTAACTGTCTGTGCTTTGCTACCTTGTGTTCCAACTGAAACTCCTTTACCTTCCCTGGCAGCCTTGGTCTGTCTCACTGGGCACACTCACACCCAGGGCTGAATCCCTGAGGTTCTGCTCCAGTGGGGAGATTCTTTTAAAACTCCCCACTACAGTGTTCTGCTGTTGGAGAATTCTTTTAACAACAGTTATTTGTTGAAATGTTCTACAGTGAATCAGTAACAAGCAGGATGTTCCCAGCAGAGGCCACTTGGAAAAAGTATTGCCTTTGGAGTGTCAGCTGAGTTGTTGTTACCTACAAGCTTCACTCAACTTCAGAGCTAATTTTATACGCCAGTTGAAGGTCTTGCTCTGTTCCCATGAGAGACAGCCTAGGATGATGTCAGGATAATGATTTAAAAAAAAAAATCCAACAAAACAACCCAAGGAATATCTCATTAAGTTCCTACCACCTCAGTGCTAACATGGACCTCCCAGAAAGGATTACAAGCCAGAACAGGGGACCAGCTTTTGAGTCTGAATGAGCCACTGAGTCACTGCAAAGGAGAACCAGAAGGATCTGGAACCACAGGGGACCATCCCCTCCTGCCTGGTGTGTGCAGGGCCAAGGGGGGTGTGACAGCCCCTGCAGAGTGCCAGGGATGGCAAACACACACTGCAAACTCGCTGGGCTTTAAGTTCTTAGTGTTCTGAGCCTGGGACTCTGAAGGGCTATTTGCTGATTGTTAGCACCCAACACTGCAGATAAAAGAGAGAGTTCCTAAGAAAGCCAATTCTAATATTCTATATTTGTGCCCCAGCACTCTCAACACCTGCCTGAGATATCTCATTTCTTTCAGTAAATGAGCACTGGCAGATAAATCCAACCCCTGGGAGTGAGAGCAGACTAATAAATCAGGAGCAGGGCCTGTTGATTGATTTTTGGAGAGCCTGGTGACAGGGTTTTCCCAGCTGAGCTGACAGTGAGGCACCTGGTGCCACCCCCTCTGCTGCTGCAGCACAGTCACACAGGGGCCACACAGGTTGATATGCCAATGTCACACCACTGCACTGCTGTGCACTGAGACAGGCTGAGCATCCAAGACAACCAAAGAGAAACAAAAATAAGGATAAATAAAAAAAAAATACAGCTAAACATTTGGGTCACGAGAGTCTAAATGGTCATGCTGTGAATTGGTTATGGAGCAATTTGAAGCTTACCAATCCCCTAGAGTCAGCCATTCCTCTAGGAATCCTTCAGTCTAATGCTTGCTCAGAACAAAACAAGGGAATAACAGTTACAAACCAAGAAACAACACAGAAGTGTAGTTTCCAAAAGAAGAACAAGGAAAAGCGTTGCAACCTTTCAAAACTGGCACCTTTTGTGAGGCTCTCTAGAGGGACACAGCATGGATAAGACACCATTCCTTTCCTATTCCAGCAGCAGAGAGCAAATTCCTCCTGCCCATGGAATCAGCTGCCAAAAACCAGCCCCATGTTCCTTCCAGTGCAATCAGGTTCTAAACATCTGGATGGCACTGGGAGGTTCCTCACAGAACTTCCTATTCTGAGATAAGGTGAGAAGCAACAGAGCTAAAATCTCATGAGCAAGGTCCTGTTATGGAATTATTTGTGCATTTTTGTGAGATCTAACTGGCTGTGGTGAACAGGGCTAAGTTACATTCATCTTACTGGATGTTCACCTTAAAAACACAGAAAATCCTCACCCTTTTTTTACTGGCAGCATTTCCAAAAGCAAAACTCACTCTGGAAGTGACTTTTAAAGAAGAAATTCAAAAATAGTATCTGTACAGCCAAAAATATAGAACTTTTGCTTACTAAGGTTAAAAATGAATCCCAAAATTATGCTAGGGCAGGAAAGGAGGAGGTCAGGTCTTTAATCCATGCAGCATTCTCTGTTTTAACCTGTCAGCCATGACAGAAGACACTCTCCTCCCTGTGGGCACTGTTTCAGCCCTGGAAAGCTCTGGCTGGCCACCTCCCACCTGCCTCATGCAAGCAAAGAATGGATTTTTTCCTTTTGTACTGAGCACTGAAAAGCCAAGAGCACCTTGGTTCTAATCCCTGTTCCATCAGTGAAGAAATGGCCTCATTTCCATCAAGCAACATCGGCCCCAGTGCTGGCAATTCCTGCCTGGGCTAAAACACAGCTGGCACTTGGCACACAGAGCTGAAAGCCCACTCCACCACAGGCACAAACACCTCTGCTTAAGTGCAGTTGCACAAAACCCATGCAGGGAGCAAACAAAACCACAAGACAGGCACAGACAGAACGAAGAAACTCAAGCAAATGGTCGGGGATAATGACAGGCATGGAAACAAAGGCTGGATTAACCACCTACCTTCACTTTGCTGGCTCCCTGCACTGCCACTGCCATAGCTAAAGCCTGGGTCTTGGTATGCTGGTGGAAAGCAGGGAGGGGGCAGAGGATACTGGTAGGGGTATCCTTGGCCCAGTGGCCAGGGAGCAGCAGGATGTGGGAGAGGAGCGAGCGTGTCCTGATCGGAGGCGCCGCTGGAACCGTTGTTCAGGTTCAGTGCAGCCAGATCTGGAGAAGAGAGAAAGGGTAAAAGAATGAAGGTTCTGTTCTTACCTGGAAGGTGAGAACATCCCCCTTTTACAGACTGGAAACTGAGCATGACTGACAAGGCTGTGGCATCACCAGAAAACATCCTGCTTTCTGCAGCCTCAGTGCAGTGCCCCACTTGAGGAGTTGTCTTCTCTCTCAAGTGCTCAAATTCCTGGTCTAACAGGAAGCATCAACCACTTGTCACACAACTTCAGAACAACAACCTGTTCTAGAACTTGAGAAACCCCTCACTCAACCCAGAAACCCCTCACAGAATCCCAGAGTAGTCAGGGTTGGAAGGGACCTCTGGAGAACATCTGCAAGGGCAGGTCACCTGGAGCAGGTGACACAGGGACATGGCAGGTGGGTCTGGAATGTCTCCAGAGAGGGAAACTCAGATCACAGAATCAACGAGGTTGGAAAAGACCTTTGAGATCAAGTCCAACCTTTGACCCAACACCACCCTGACAACTCCAGGCCCTCTCCAGGCAGCTGTTCCAATGTTCTGCCACCCTCAATGGGAAGTTCTTCCTCATGCTGAGGACACCCTGTGAGCACAAGAGACACACCAACAGAGCTCTGCCCTTCCCAGAGGGGGAACTTACTGCCACAGAGGTCTCCAAAGACGTAGTAGCACTGCTCTGAGAAGGTGATTTTGTTCACAGTGTGCCTGAGGTAGCCGTGTTTCAACATGCTGCTGGCGTATTTCCGCGCCTCCCGCCGGTCCTTGAAGCCTTCCACGTGTGTGTACAGCCAGTCCACCACATCTGCCCCTGGAACAGCAAGAGGAGGCACCATCTGAGCCAACCTGATCCACCTGGACACCACGTGAACACTGACAGCAAGGACACACTCAGAGAATTTCATTTATTCCACACACTGTTCAACTCCTTCATGAAAATTATACTGTGTTTCCAGACAAGAAGGGATTGGGAGAGTCACCACTTCAAGAGGCAGATGTTGGGTTGTCAGAAGACTTGTGTTCCAATCCCCTTCTCAGCAAAAAGTAACTATAACCTGGACTGACTAAATGTTAGCAGTTGTGGTAATTTTAGAGCTAATTAAGATGTTTCATTAAGGTTGTGTGTCTGCCTGGAACTGCAGTTCCAAGGATTGTTGCTCTGCTGAACTTAGGCAGGTTGTTAGAGCCACCTGAAAGCCTGAGATATAAAACCAGGGATTAAGAACCAGCTCTGTGTGGGCATGAGAAACTTGCAGCAGTTTTTTGGCTGTCCAGGCTCAAACCAGATCAGTTTTAATATTAGTTATTTCCTGTCACACTTAGAGCTGCTCATAAATACCAAGCCAAGGGGATTTAAGAAGTCACAGACAGGAAAACAAAATTCATATAGAGGTAGTTTCTTGAATCTATTTCCATAAAGTCACTGGGTTTTTCCCCTCCCTCAGCATTCCTGGGATCTGCTTACCTATCACTGCATTGGAGATGGTGATTTTTAACCACATCCTGTCCCGAATTTCCAGGCCTGAGTCTGGCAGCTGCATAACCTTCACAATAGTGGCCATGTCACTCTTCACAGTTAAGGGAGACTCTTCTAATTCTAAAAGAAAGAGAGGTTACAGGCTGCTTTGAAATGACCTGAGTCTCAAAAGACCTTCTCAGCTCCCAGTCTGGATGAAACAAAGACAGTTTTACCAAGAGGTAAAAAAGACCCAAAGGTTCCCAAATGCACCCTCATCCCTGGTGTAAATTACAGCAGTTGTACCAAATCTTCAGGGTTTGTGCTCTGTGCAAACCATTTAGTCACTGAAATGCTGAGCCCCCACTTGTCCTGACTACACAGCCCAGTCCCAGGTCTGTGCTGCCCTCTGGGAATCCACACTGGGAGTGGCAGAAAAGCAAATCCAGGGAATTCTGTGACCAGCACCTTCCATTCCACTTGGCCATGAACATTCCCACCCAAGGGGTCAGTGCACTGTATGCAGAACTCTGGGGGACAAGGTTTGTTTGGCTTGTTCTTTAACTTTGGGGTTAATTCTAAGAAATGACCCGTCTGCATGGAGGAGGAAGACAGCCCTGCCTCAACCAAATCCTTTTTTTTCCTTTGGACATCAGCATTCTTGGGGAGAATTGAAATGAGAAAAGAAATCTTCCATCATCAGGAGAAAGGCAAGTGGTTTTCCTTCAAAAAAAACACTTCCCAGGATCCCAGTGCTGGAGCCTTAAAGTGCCCAAGTCACCCCACCCAGCATTACCTCACCCTGCAGTTTTCTTGTAGGACACTTCCAAAAAGCTCCCAAATGCCTCCCCAGCCATCACTGCTCCTTTCCTATTTCATGGCTGGATCCTCAGAGGCTTCTCACTTCCCTGATCAATTTTTATATTAAAATCAGAACCACAGAGCCAAGACTGAGCCTGATGAACTCAAGTTCCTACTGCAGGAATCCAGTTCCTTCAGAAACTCCTCTGCCACACACAGAGGCAAAGAGGCACCTGATACTGGAGCCCAGAGGGGGAATGTGGGTCCAAGAATCCCCCAGCTGCCAGTTCTGTGCAGAACTCAGTTATCCTGTCATGCTTAAGACAACTTCTCTTTGGATACAGCACCCTGTGCTCCTTCCTGTGCCATCCTCCAGCCCAGAAAATTCGTGTGGAATGTGTGTCTGTGTTTGCAGCCCAGACCCTTCTCCAGCAGGAATTCCCAAACCCTCCTCCCCTCCCTTCTCCCCACATCACCCACCTTCCAAAAGCACAACTTTGTCCTTTTCCAGACACCCAGAGTTTTGAGAGAAGGTACAGCAAGCGTGAAACAATGAAAACTGGGAATGCTTCTTTCCACACATGCACTGCCAATATGCAGGAAAATATCCCAGAGCAGCTATTCATGCAGCTTCAATACTTACAGACTTGGAATGAACACCAAAATTTGGCTTTTGCTTTAAGTTAGTTTGGTTAGTGGCAAAAAGCAACATGTTTGTTTGGGGAAAAACAAAACCCAACCAACTAACATTCAAGTCAAGTACGTGGGGAGCAATAAATTGGATTTTCTTGGAGACTTCTGATCTGCACATAAAGATCAGTGATGGCCAGATGGTCACCAGTATTTGCTGTAAAAATATGGAAAATTCTAAGAAGCATCTGAAAAGTTCCCACTTTGGACAGGACTCAGGGAAGGGTGGGGAGTTGCCACTCTTGGTGCCAGGGACCCCGAGGTGCTGCTGCCCTGCTGGGGGCAGCTCACAGGGCTGGGCTCAGGGAAGGGGGTTCAGAAGAAGGTCATAATGAAGGTCAGGGGTACTCCCTGTTTTCTTGCACCCCAGAGAGGAGATCTGGCAAGTCACTGGCACAGAAATGAGAAGGTGTCTCCAGAAATGTGGTTCTGCTCCCAAATAAAATACCTTTATTTTCAGAGTATAACTGAGAGGGTGGCTGTGCCCCACTCCCCAATCACAGCACCATCATCAGAACCAAGAGGAATGCTCAGGACAGGCTCTTGTTTGACAGCAACCAGCAGATACAGCTGATTCCAGCAATCTGCAGGGCCTGCAGGGCTGAACACCCCCTGGGTAAAGCAGCACCAGGGCAGGGAGTCACCTCCTTTCTGCTGCAGGTGCTGCACCCTCCGTGGTGCTGCCTGTCCCTAAAGGGGCACTGAGGTACCACACCTACATAAAACCCTTCCCTTTCCTTCCAAGGTGAGGTGTAATTCCAGGAAATATGAGCTTACAAAATCTAAGAGATTTTATAACCAATACCACATTGGTCTTTAAAACCTTTAAGGTGTTGGTTTGAGTAAAAGAAAGGAAGAGTTAACATCCCTTGAACAAGTATTTCCAAGATAAGGCACCATGACAGTCTCTTGGTTATGTGGATATGACTAATTTAGAGACTGACATGGGAAAAAAAAACAGGCAAGAAGGTTGAGCTCTAACCATAATTTCACGAGGGACTTTAAACTTGTTTTTTCCTTGTTCAATAAATTCTAAAAGTTGAACAAAAGTATACAAGAAGGCCATGGGAACATCAGGGGAAGATTTCCTAGATTTCCTAAATGGCACACTAACACTAACAACCACCTATCTGAAGCAAACTATTTAAATTTATTCAAGAACCAGTCAAATGCAAAGAGGGAGCTCTCACATCCCCCTGAGAGGGTGAAGCTCAAAGCTTGACCTGGACCTTTAACATGGGGGCATTTAAAAGGGACCAGAAGCTTCTTATCCCTGAAAGTGACCTCTTGGCTTTAACCTCTGGGAACAAAAGTTTCTCTGCTCCCCCAGGGGAATCCCAAGGGCAAGCAAAGGCATTCAGGGGCTGTGTGGAGGCTGCTGCTCATCGTGCTCCAGGGTGGGGTGTGGGCACAGCTGGGCACAGCTGGCACCGCCGGGCTGGCCGCAGGGTGACTTACTTTCCGCCTCGGGAATTGAGCTTGTTAGTGAGGAGCTGGTAGATGTGGTGATGCTCATGGAGGGGCTCATACCGTAGCGGGGGAAGGCTCCCGTCAGGGCCGTGGTATGAGAGATCCAGGCCGCGGGGTCGATGGGCCGCACCGGCTCCGCTGCGACAGGACAGGAGAGACAGGGTGAGCAGGGCAGGGTGGGCACCGGCGCAGGGTGGGCACCTCCCGGGGCAGGGTGGGCACCTCCTAGGGCAGGGCTGGCACCGGGGCAGGGTGGGCACCTCCTGGGGCAGGGCTGGCACCGGGGCAGGGCTGGCACCAGGGCAGGGTGGGCACCTCCTGGGCTGTCCTGCTCCCTCCTGCTCCCTCCCTGGGGCTGTCTTGCTCCATCCCTGGGGCTGTCCTGTTCCATCCCTCCCTGGGGCTGTCCTGCTCCCTCCTGGGGCTGTCTTGCTCCCTCCTGTTCCCTCCCAGGGCTATCCTGCTCCCTCCCAGGGCTATCCTGCTCCCTGGGGCTGCACCAGGCTGTGCTGTGCATTGCACAGGGGAATGGCATCCTCATCTTTAGATTGGGAACAGATTGGGCTCACCATCATGAATACAGCCCTTACTGGGAACAAACTGGGCTCACCAGCACCAGCTCAGCCCTTATTGGGAACAAACTTGGCTCCCCATGACAAGTATAGCCTTTACTGGGAACAAACTGGGCTCACCAGCTCAGCCCTTACCAGCAGGAGGCAGCTGGGTTTGTCACTTGAGCACAGAGCTTTTTATTGCTACTGAAAGGTTTATTAACCCACAACGTGTAAAATGAGGTAATTTCAAGATTATTTATGTCTATCAGTATATATGTTAATATTAATAATTGTATATATTATATATGAATATGTATTTCAATATTTATTATGTGTATCTCTGTTGTTTGCCTCAAATTTTAAAGTTTAAATTCTGAGAAGTGCACATGTGACAAAATGAGGTTTTTTAACACTTCTGTGTGGTTATCCTTCAAACTTCCTATCAATTTTAAGGTTAAGATCATGAGGATTTACCCTCCAAAAGTTCAGAGCTTGGCCCAAAGCCTTGTGAATCAAAAGGGAAACTCCCAGGAATTCAGTGGGCACTGGAGTCTCAGAGAGGGATTTAAACCCCTGCCTCCCAAAACAAAGGCAAACAAACATTACAACCAAATTTGAAAGAACTGAACTTGTAGGGAATGGAACTCTGTTGGATGCCAAAATAGGTGAAAATACTCTAAACTTGGAGGGCTCCACAGGAACCCAGCAAAGAGCCCAAATGTGCACTCACCCCTGGGGATGGTGAAGTAACTCCTGGGAGTGGGGTCCCAGCACTTGGCTACTGTCAGGCTGATAGGTCTAGGGAGAAAGAAACAACAGATAAGGATGACTCTTAATTTTCCTGCAGAGTTGGAACTGCTACAAAAACTACCTGAAACAAACTTATTCCTGTCCAAAGCACATTCTGAGCATGTTTTTGAGATGCACGTTGAAATACTTTCCATATGAACCAGCACTGGGATGTTTCTGCTTTTGCACAGATGATGAGCACTATTAGGGAAAGGTGTTGAATGATCAGCTCTTGAGATAATAAAATGCTCATCACACAAACAAATGGTGCTGCTCAAACCAGGCAGCTCCTAATTTGTGTTGGCTTTGGCTGGGACACTGAAACCAGTCTCACCTATTCATCATCACACTGAGAAGTTCAGAGCTGGCATCAGTCCTGCTGGTTCTTAATGGAGATGAAATGCTGATTTCTCTGAGGTTTGCCCCACTCCAATAACTGCCCAAGGAGCATAAACAGCAAGAGCTTTTGCAATGTGCTCACCCTGGTTTGGAGACTATTTCCCGTAGAACCCGAACCGCATCGTCATTGCTCATGTTCTCAAAATTGACATCATTGACCTGGAATGGGGCAGAAAGCAGAGGTCAGGCTTTGGGACAGCAAAGTTAAAGCCATTTGAATGATTTCTTTCCCAATTTATTTGCCTTGTAACTGTTCCCATTCCTGTGAGCAGCTGCAGAAATGTTGTTTCTTAGAGCACATCTCAAAGAATTAAAGTGAACGTTGTCTTTGCCACACGTTTCTCTGAGTGTGAGTGAACTCTGTCAACTGATTGCTATAAACCCATGGGATGGCTGAGCTGAGCCAGCCCTGCAGAAGGCAGCAGGAGGGGTTTTGGGGGGGTTTGAGGTGGTTTGAGGAAGTTTGACCAACCTGCAGGAGCATGTCTCCTGGCTCGATGCGGCCGTCAGCGGCCACCGCGCCGCCCTTCATGATGGAGCCGATGTAGATGCCACCATCACCCCTGTCATTGCTCTGGCCCACAATGCTGATCCCCAGGAAATTGTACTTCTCTAGATGGGCACAAAGTGGAGGGTTGGGGAGGGAAAAAAGCAAACAGGGTGACTGGAGTGATAACAAAGAATTACCACCAGCCTTCTTCAGCTTCGAAAACTCAGCTCTCTCAACACGTGAGAGGTTTGACTCCCAATGAGCTCAGGTTGCCCCAAAGGCCAGTGCCTGCCTGACCCCTCAGGGAAACCCTGCTAAAGACACTGCTTTGTCACACAGGACAATGAAAGGTGACATTAAAAAAAACAGCAAGAGGAACAACACTGCAAAAGACACGTCTACAGCTCGAAATGAGGCCCCCAGTCAGCACTGAGCAATGTTTGTTCCACACATCGGAGTGGCAGGAAGGGTTTGGTGCTACTCGAAGTGCTCAGTTAATTGGCAGCCCTGCGCATTTCTGTCTGCTTGAACAGTGAGACACCTGAGCAGCAGAAACACAAACCTCCAATGCTCTTCTGCCCTTGATCCTAACAAAGTCTGACCCATTACCATTCCCACACCTCACCTTTAACTCCACATCCTGGAGTTCCAGCCCTTTCCCTGGAAAGAACACTGATCTGCTCATGCAAATGGCTGACAACTGTGGAGTTCTGGACCAGGAATCCAGGCACAGTCAACACTGCAGCAACTCTCAGCTGCCATTCCCTTCAGTCCACTTGGCATCCTTTCAAACCAGGGGACTTTCTCCTGGCTCCAAAAGCTACCACAACATTCCCAAACACGTCTCCACCCCTTGAAATTCATCATAATAAACATGGCTTGTGCTCTTACCCATGTTGAGTGTGACAGTGATGATATTTAGGGACATGGTGGAATCAGTGATGCTGCTGAACGAAGACGACTGCAAAACACAACAGAGAATTCTCAAGGTTTTAAATGGCTCAGAACAAGACAATAAGAAGAACTACTGAGGATTAATTCATCAGGGTTGATTAAAAGGTTTCCATTTGGAAGGCATCCAGAAACTACTGTGGCCTCCTCAAAATGAATCTTCATTTAGGATCTGTAAGGGAAAGAAAACTGAACCCAGTCTGCACCTTCCCCAAGGATTTGTTCACCAAACACACAGAGCACGATCCTGTTCTGAGGTTTCTCAGCTGAACTTCATCTTGAATCATTTCTGCTTCCTGACCGTGACTGACAGGCAAACATTTAAATCCTAAAGTGCCCAGTGCAGTGTGAATTGTTGCACTCATTGGAGCTCCTCCCTGAAGAGAGGAGTGAACAACATGATCTGTCAGGAAGTGAGAGGAGAGATATTCCCCTGCCTCCAAAATGAAATACAAATGTGCTTCTCAAAGGTGATCCCAAACACTGCCCCAGTTCTGGTGGTAAAATCTATGTGAGCTCACCCTTTAATGTGTGAAGATTGATATTTATGGGGGACCAGAACAGTTACTGTCACTTGGGCCACCCTCATCCTGCTGCCACAGGACAGACACAGAGAAGGGCACAGGAAAGAGGTGAGATTTCCTGTAAATTCAGATGTCTCCTTCCAGCAGAATGCAGGTCTCAGTGATTTATACACCAGGCATCTGACACCCCTTCCCACACCAGCCAGTAGCATAATGGACCTTCTCCTGCAGAGACTGGTCTTGGAAAGACAAGAAATTGGATCACTGAACAGTGAAAGGAAGAAAGGGAGAGGAGAAAAACTTGACTTTGGTGCTGCAGAACCTCAAATGTAGAGATTTAGTCCAGGGAGCCTTTCCAAAGAATTCAACAGGCACAGACCTGTTCTGGATCCCTTCCCAAGTGAAGAGCTGCCCTCAGAAATCACAGTTCACCTCCCTGGAGGAGGCTGGTGCCAACCTTACCCTGTCAATCTGCCGCATCCTTTGTTTCCTCCTCCTGCGCTTGTGCTTCCGGATGAGGCGCGAGGACGTGCTCTGCTCCGTGGAGCTACTCAGCCTGTGGGGACAGGAGAGAGCTGTCACCTCTGGGGACAGGACAGCAGCTGTCACCTCTGTGGGCCTGCCCACTGGCATTTCCCTGCCAGGAAGAGGTTCATTCCTACCAATGCAGGATTGAGGTACAACCACCACCATCAGCCAGTTCCCAATGGCATGGAGAAGATTCCAGCTAAACCAGAGCAGGGATTAGAAGAGAATTCACTGGTTCCCTTTCCTCTGGGAGCAAGTCTGAGTGCAACTCCTAATGCCACTTTTGTGAGTCTTGTCCTGGTGCTGTATTTTCTTCCACTGTTAACAGGAACCCAAGGTTGAGGCTTGAATTCAATGAAATAAAATAGCAGGTGCGAACAGCTCCTACCAAATAGTGACAGAGCAACAGTGAATACCATTTACCTTCACTTATCCTGTTACTTGGATTTTGTCGTGGGGTTTTTTTCAGGCTCTTCAAACTTGTAGGACCTACATGTGCCACATTCTACACAGAAATGCTTAAGATCCCCCTAAGAGTTCAGAGCTTTAATCACTCTCATTCTGCAGAGAGTGGAATGAGACACAGATGGATTTGCCCAAATTAACCTCAGGAGCCTGGAACAAAGCCTAAATGTCTCAGATACCACTGCAACCCCACAGAGACACCTCTCCTCTATTTATTATGATAATAATGGCAAAAAAACCCAACCCAGACAAAGTAATGCTCCATCATTAACCAAGATTTAAAAATCCAACCCTGCACAATGCAAGTAAAACTGAACTGGCACTGCCACAAAACAAACAATGCCAGGCTGCCCCCTCCAAGTTTCCACATCCCTGCCTGCAAAGCTCCAGCCACTTGCAGGGATGTGAGAACACTTCAAGCAAAGCTGGATGGCAGGAGACTGAAGCCCACCATGGGAACCCACCCTGCATGAGTGAGGGTGTTTGCACCAAGGACGCTGAGTTGGGTGTTGCAGATGCTGGAGCTGCTCCCAGGGTGTGAATCTCCTGCCATTCCCTTTGAGTTCCCAAAACTATTCCAGGCATGTGAACCTCACACACTCCTTCCTCCCCTCCCAGCAGGGCCAATTAAAGAGCCAAGAGGTGGGATTTGCAGAAGAGATGAGAAGTTGGATAATTCTTGGTTTGTGGAAACAGCTCAAAGCACCAAAGTTGGTGAGGCTTTGCCTTTGCAACAGGAGGAATTCCAAGGTCTCAGATCCCAAAACTGGGCTTGTCCAACCCTCACCACCTTTGCTGAAAGCATCAGCAAAGACTGATACAGAATCTTCCTTGTGCATTTTACTGCCAATATTCTCCCCTTTTCCTGTCTCCTCTCCAACCTCGTCCTCCTCCTCTTCTCTCCCAGATTATCTCATCACTGGGATGATCCAAAACTTTCCAACACACAACAATTTAGGAGAGATTGAGCAAAGGCAAAGCATGTTTGCTCACACTCAACCTGCTCTTTAGACAAAGGGATTTTCTTTTAAATTAAGTAGTGTCTTGGCAAATCTCTGAACTTCTACCAGATGGTAAAATGTGCCAAGTGAAGTTCTTGTTTTTGTGGGATGTTTTCTGTTCTGCTCAGCATTAGAGTGGAAAAATGGGAATCAGCTCCTTAGAAAAGCCCCACTTCAGGTTTAGTTCCAGCCAGACAATATTTCAGGGAAGGAATTAGGGAGGTAGAACAACCTCTCACATCAGTTGCACAAAGCTGATGATCAGAAGGCACTGCAGAAATATATTTATACCTATTTTCATGCAGCTATGGCACATTTCATCAGCTCTGCTTGTAGTTTCTATTAAATCCACAGCCTTAATGAACCCTCAGTATTTTTGGAGTACCTGGGTGCCAAATAAGAGCTCAAATCAAATCTATTCTAACAAGCAATAATGTTTTGCTCTCTGAAGTATCCCCAGAAATACTGAATAAAAGTTATTACTACAAGTTGATGAGCAAGACAAGATGGTGTATTGGAGCTTTAGAGACAAATCAAGTGCAAAGATGAAAAACAAATCTGGAATCACCACTACCAATTAATGTCCTGCACTGGCTACTGCCCAAAATCCTGACTGCACTTCTAACACAAAGGCTAATAAATCCCACAGCAGACATCATATATATATANAATACCAGTTAATATCCCCCAAAGGAAGGGGAAAAGTTAATATTTGCTAAAGAAAGCTTATCCATACAGTTTAAAAAGAACTAATCCAAATTTCTTAAATGAGACATAATCAATTTTTTGCAGTGAATTAGTTACACTGAACTAAGAATACAAATTTCAAGTTGCTGACAATAACCTACAGATGTCACATCTCTTAGATCTTTATTTGCTTAACAGAAGACAGGAAGACTTTTACTGTAAAGTTCTCCCTAAGCTCCCTCTGTCACTCTGCACTCAAAATCCTGCCTGCAAACACCAGGAACACTCAATTATATCATCCTTTGGAAAGAAAGGAATTAAATTATTGTGCTCCCCCTGCCATTCTGTACTATCTGTGAACAAGACACTTCACCAAAATAAACCATTGTTCTTTCTCTATAAATGAATGCAACAGGTTTTCCTTGGACTGGGGTCTCTGCTGTGCTGCTCCAAGTTAAAATAACTCAGTGTCAAACACAGAGAGAAAACCATCCTTAACCTGCAGCCTCTCCCAACACAGCCTTGTCCTTTCCATCTGATTTCTGCTCTCCTCCCTGCCCATCTCCTGCCCCAAGCAGGCTCAGAGAGCAGAGTCCCTGCCTGTTACTCACCAGCCTTGCCCCCTTGCTCCCCAGGGTGTCTCCAGCAGCTCTGGAACATTCTCAGCTCGCCCTTTGCCTCGGCACAAAAACTTCTCCCTGCCAGCACATCTCTCATCTGCCTGAGCACCCCATCCCTGAACACACAGCATACCTTGGAGCATTCCATGGAGTGGTTCTTCCTGCCTAGCTGGCCTGGCAGCTGCTCCTGTGCCAAGAGCTCCTGCCCCAGCCTCCAGAGGGAAAGGCCAGTGCAGCAGCTTCGAAGAATCTCTTTCCTCTCGGGTCACACTCAGGAAGTTTGGGTTTATTAACACAGGAACCCCGAGCTGGGGCTGCTCTGATGTGCCTCCCTCAGTGGCCACCCTGCCTGTGCTAATCCTGCCCTGCTGCATTGCTTGCTGCCATGGGAATGATGAATTTATTTACAAGGAACCCAAATCAGCTGCAGGGTTGTTGTTGTTGGTTTTGTGGGCTTTGTTTTTTAGGGAGGGAAGGAGGGTTGGAAGCCCCAGGGGCTTCAGGAAGGCTTAGGGTGCATTCAGGTTAACTGCTGATCTTGCCAACCCTTCCTGCACAGGAACATGCAGGTGAAGCACAAAGCATCCAAAAGGGTAATTTTCTGTATCTTCAGGTGTTGGCAACTTCATCACAGAATCATGGAATGGTTTGGGTTGGAAAGGACCTTAAAGATCTCTTCATTCCAATCCCATTTCCATGGGCAGAGACTCATTGTAACTGCTACTTCATTGTAACTGCAAAATAAGTTCACAGAATCCCAGACTATTCTGAGCTGGAAGGGACCCACAAGGATCATCGAGTTCAACCCTTAAGTCAATGGCCCACCCAGGGGATTGAACCCATGACCTCGGTGTTATTACAACCAAGTTTTAACCAACTGAGCTAATCTCAGTTCTTGAAATTAATTCAGGATCAAATCTTCAATGTTCATTTAGTTACCCCTCCAAGCCTTTGGAAACACATGGCCTTGCAGCAGAATTTGGAGGAACTGCTGTTCTTCAGCAGGTCTTCAAGCCACCACCAACTGCAAGACCAAACAGACCCACCCAGTTCAATAAGCTGATCATGTTTGTAAACACAGCAAGAGGTCCAAGATCTCCAGGAGCTGCTCTTTGCAGTTCCATTCTACCCAGAATTCAAGAATATCACCCTGCACCTTCCTTCTTTGGGGCTGCAGATCTCTGAGAACCACCAAAGACCAATAATCCTGTTCTCTGACAACTCACAGAATGTGAAACGGGTTTTCAGAGCTCACTGGGATGAACAACAGCCCCAGAGACTTGTTCAGAGAACCTTGCCAGGAAAGGGAAAGGTATTTGTTTGGATTAATTTTACATCCTTAAAAACAAATATTTTAAATCCAAGAAATGTACTGGCTTATACACCTTTGATGGAACAACAGAAATATCTTTAGAGATTTACAAGGATGTCTTGAAAGGGAGAGGTATTTTTCCAGAAATAAGGAATAATTCACACTCTCTTTGTCTGCACAAAAAGAAAGAAATAAAAGAGAAGCCACAAATATAAGGCAACCCAGCCTGCCTTTGCAATAGCATTCACTTCTATGAATTCCTGCACTGCTCCCAGGTCTCAGACTATGTAATTACACAGGAATTCCTTTATAATTCAGCTCTGATGAAGTGCACACTTATTAGGAACCTGTGCTGAAGGGATTTTATTATAATATTCACACCATTACTTTATAAATAGGTAGGCAGTTGCACAGTGCTTTGATCTTAAAATGTGACCATTCTTGCTGTTAAAAGGACAGGAACTGAATTTTTGTCTTTATTGGAGCAGTGGCCTAAGAGAGCTTGGACAGTGACCCACCACTGAGCTTGATTCCCAGAGCAGAGATTACACACAGCATGATGGTATTGATGAATTATCAGTGCTCAGATCACGTGGAATGGGGAAAAAGAAATGAAAGGAAAATATAAAAAAAGGTGAGGGGGAAAAGGCATCAGTCAGCACATTTCAGAAAAGCCCAGAAACACAGTGGAGTGCCTGGAAGGAGATGCAAAGAGCACAGAATCACAAAATCAGCTGGGTTGGAAAAGACCTCTGAGATCACCAAGCCCAACCTTTGACCCAACACCACATTGTCACCAGACCAGGGCACTGAGTGCCATGTCCAGTCCTTCCTTGAGGCCCTCCAGGGATGGTGACACCACCACCTCCCTGGGCAGCCCATTCCAAACCCCAATCACTCCTTCTGTGAAGAACTCCTTCCTAATGTCCAGCCTAAACCTCCCTTGGCACAGCTCAGTGCTGTGCCCTCCTGCCCTACTGCTGGTTCCCTGGGAGAAGAGTCCAACCCCCACCTGGCTACAGCCTCCTGTCAGGGAGTTAGAGAGAGTGAGAAGGTCCCCTCTGAGCCGCCTCCTCTCCAGGCTGAGCCCCTCCAGCTCCCTCGGCTGCTCCTCACAGGACTTGTGCTCCAGACCCTTCACCAGCCTCTCTGCCCTTTGCCAGCCCCTCAACATCCTTCCCAATCTGAGGGGCCCAGAACTGGGCACAGCACTCCAAGTGCTGAGTCCAGAGGAAGAATCCCATCCCTGCTCCTGCCAGACCATTTCTGCCCCAGTCCAGGATGCCTTTCCCAGTCCAGTGGCAGTGCCCCATTCCTGATCCAGCCAGGATGCCCTTCCCTGCTCCTGCCAGACCATTCCTGCTCTAGGTCAGGATGCCCTCCCCAGCCCAGTGGCAGTGCCCCATCCCTGCTCCAGCCCAGAACGCCCTTCGCAGTGCAGTGGCAGTGCCCCATTCCTGCCACAGGCCAGGATGCCCCATTCCCCAGCCCAGGGGCAGTGCCCACCTGCTCGTGTGGTCATCGCCGTCGGAGTCGATGAAGCTGCTGGACTCCAGCTCGCTGCTCAGCATGGTGGAGGCGCTGTCGTAGCCAGGGGGGTGCTCCCGGTGCCTGTCCCCCTTGGGGTGCCCATTGAGCCGAGGGGCTGCCAACAAACACACACGAGGGTTAGCAGGGACAGGGCAAAGCTGCAGGCAGCTCTGCAGGAGGGTCCTCACGCCAACACCGAGCTCTTTGCAGACCCTCATGGAGGGTCCTCACACCAACACCAAGAGCTCTTTGCAGAACCTCACACTGTTCTACAGCTGGAAAACCCACTGTCCTGGCTGGCCTGTGTTCTCCCTAACTTCTCCATCTGTCAGGTCATGGACAAGCCACAGCTGGAGTGAGGCAGAAGGAGGAGGTGTGAACACACCATCAAACATCAGTGAGAAAGGCCATGAGAAGATGTCAACAGGAAGGTACAAATGAAGCATCAGTACCACACACTGAGTGTGGCAGGGACAGTCCCAGCAGCACAGAAAGCCTTAAACAACAATCCTGATTTCTAGATGTTCCAAAACAACCTGATTTAAGCACTAGATGAGAAGAGCTCACTGTACCACTAATGCTTCCTGTTTGCGTTTTTTCCCTTTCCTTTTTCCAGCTACATCTTTTCTGTTATTAACAGAAAAAAACGGGTTCAACTTCGTATTTGCTGCTTGAATTAGATATTCTGTTACACAAAAGCCTCCATGCACTGCTTCAGTAGCTAAAAATTACCTCACCAGCCATTTAAACTTCATTTTAAACTCTGTTTTATACATCCCAGCCAGCACCAGGTAGCCTTAAACTCACCAGAGAGGTTTCCTGTGTAATTAAGCTGTGCATTTAAATACATAAAGGTTTTCCTAATTTCTCCATCCAAACAAAATTCCCTTTCCCAAGTTTTTCTAATATTAGCCAGCATTGTTTGGGGGGCAGAGAGGGCAGGAAACATTATTAAAATCGAGTGAGTACTTTCACAAATCATAAGTTTATCCATAAAACACTGCCATGATCCAAGTTTTGAGTCCCAACAGGAGTCACTCCCTGCTCTGGTTCAATGCCTGTCCCACTAATGACCAGGGACTTTCTGCCCTGCCAACCCTCTGCCCCCGTTTCTTCCTTAGAGGACTGCAGAGGTCACTGGCACCATCTGACAAAAGCCCTTCAGTGTCTCAGAGATGACAATAAAGCACAGCCTGGGAGGGTAAAATCTGTCCTCCTTGACTTTTATCAACAGCAGAGCAGGTCCTGCCTGAGGGACAGCAGCACATCAAAGACCAAATCAAAGGAGCCTCGAAAGCAGAAAGAGAAGAGCAGCATCTGCTCAAGGAGAGTGTGAAGAGGGTTCTGTGATATTGCAGAGAACAAGAATGTCTCTGAAGTCACATCCCAGTCCAGAGGAAAAGCAACAGCTCTTCCAATCCCCTCCAATGCAGAAAGTCTTTACCATTTATTAACAGAAATATGTTATCACTTTCTCATAGAGACTTGTACCCCAAGGGCAGGGCTCAGTCCCTGCTACCCATGCAGAGAAGAATGATGAGATTGTCCACTCCTGCTTCATGCTTGTCCCCACATCCATGCTCTGCCCCTGTATCCTGCTCAGCCTTGTGTCTGAAGTTCTTTGGAAGCCTCAAACAGCCTCTAATCCCTCCACCAAAGACAGGTTTCAAGTCCCCATGCCAATTGTTTTCCAGTTCCAGCCCTTGCTCAGATCCCTTGGCACACTCTGTGGCAAAAAATACATATATTGTAGCACTGGGTGGAAATCTGCCCCAGCTCCTCTTCCCAAACATTTGGGATTTGGAGACATGAAGAGCTGCTCAAGGCACAGGCCACTATGGCATTTTTCAGCTGGCAGCACAACAGTCCAGTTCATCCCCAGTAAGGAGGGTGTGGAAACACCAGTGTCGACACTGCAGACTTGTCAGAAACCTTACAGGAGCTATAAAACATCATTCCAGCAGCTTGTCCCTTAATTACCTCCTTAATTAGAGCTCCCACAGGCCCCTTTCCCACTCCTCCTCAGCACACTGCCATGGCAGCTTTGTTCTTCCCAGCCAGGGGTCCCCACAACATGTGCCAGGCACACCTCCCACATCTCTAATTAAGCTCCTCACTTTACTTTCCCTTAATAGGACTCTGTCAGCTTTCCAAAGCAACAGGGACCTGCAGACAGAAAGCAGAGCTCTGACATACTGAGGTTTTTTCCAGATCAGTTTTCCTGAAGGTTTTATTAGTTTGTATCTGCAATGTCACACACCTCCAAAAGGACATGGATGAAGAAAAGAGTTTTATCATGTTCCTCAAGCGTCCACATTCTCTTTGTGGGAACCACTGTGAAATCAGAGAATACACAAGCATAGGAGAAGACATTTATTAACTCTGTACTTAAAACAGGAGCAGAATTAAGGGGAATGGCTGGAATAGCTCCCAAATGCCCCAGTCTGTGGTGTTATCTGAGCGAATCCCTGTCCTAGCAAGGATTCCCTGGATCAGGGATTCTGTTTTGCAGACTCTCTGCTGCAAAGTCCTTGTGCATTTTCCATGGGGAGAGGTGTGAAAAGGCTGGGAGAGCAGCAGGTGTGTCCCACACTGCACTTGGCCACCAGTATTGACAGTGGCCTCTGTCTGTGTGTCTGTCACTGCAGATCAGCAGAAACAGCTTTTCTGCCATGAGTAATCCTGCAACAATGAAGGCAAACAGAGGCTGGTGAGGTGACCAACCCACCCCTGACACCACACTGGTAATTAGCACCTGGTTAACCTGCCATCACCCACACTCCAACCCAAACCTGACTGCCTTTGGAAGAGCCCTGGTGCAGTTCAAGCCCAGAGTGTCAGATTGAAAGCCAGCAAAGTTTTTCAGTGAAATTAGGAAATAATTTTTTCAAATTGAAATGGAAACTATAAAATCTTCATTTTGCTTCCCTTCTCGTCCCAGCCCTGGGGTCTTCCCAGGTCAGAACAAGAACCTCATTCTGCTGATCCTCTCCATTCCACAGTAATCCAGGATGAGTGGACTCAGCCTCCTTGACCTGCAGAGGTTTTAGCTCAATGTGTCCACATCTCTGCAGTTCCCAAAAGGCTCATGAGCACCTTTTCTCACTTCACCTGTTTGAAATGAAGGCTGTAATACACTGCCCATGTTTTCCTGTCCAACAAGCGCTCCTTTCCCTTTGCAGAGGATCCAGGGAAATCCTCACTGCCAGGGTGGGTCATCCTTTGTCCTTCCCTTTCCACAACGAGCTCCAGCAGCTCCAGGCACTTGGTGGGGAGGTTCTTGTTCAGCTGGGTGAGGTGGCAGTGCTGGACCTGAGTCTCTCCAGCAACACAACCCTGAGTAATGCAGGGCTCCAAAGACATCCCTCATCCTGCCCCTCCAAAACCACCAGAGCTGTAATTTTGGCATTATTCAAACGAGTCTCTACAGGACCAGATCAAACACTCTCACTGTGTTTCCTTCTCTCTGCAGAGAGGGCAGGATTTACCCCTGTTTCCCAATGCCAGGGAGCTCTGCTGCCCCTGCACCAGCTGTGAGCCAAGAGCCACACCCTGTGCCCTTTCCCCAGCCTTGCCCCCCTTTTCCTGGGACGTTTTTTTACATCCAGCCCCAAGAAAAGAATGGCTCTGCTCAGGTGTGACCCCTCTTATGAAAAGGCCTTAAAATCCTTTCCAAGATTAGGGTATTCCACTTCTGTTAATGTTTTCAAGTGGCAGTTCAGGACATGGTGCTGAACTGAGATGCTTTCCACTGAGAGTAACACACTAGTGTGTTATTAGGTATTGTAAGTTGTTATTTTTAAATAAAATATTGTTATGAGCACAGAAACACCATGGACATTAAATAACATACCTGGATGATAGAGCAGTTCCTATTGTTTTATACAGGTTACCAAAACTCACCTGTTTCAGGTGGAAGGCCCAAATTGTTTAGAAAACAGGTAATGTTTGCATTACTGAGTGACATGTTCTTGCCTGAGTTTTGACAGGAGAAGGAGGAAATTTTATCCCATTTCTTTCTAAAGGGAAATGCATTAACTGGTTTGAGACTTCTCAAAGGCAGAAACTCCTGTGCTCAGACAATCCCATAGGAGCAATCCAGCCTGTGGTCCCACACCATCCAACACCAGCTCTCATGCCATAAATATCCACAGCAGAACATGCACTGGCACTAATTTAATGTTTAAACAATTCACCTTTTAACAT
Source organism: Sakesphorus luctuosus (assembly GCA_013396695.1). Taxonomy (NCBI): domain Eukaryota; kingdom Metazoa; phylum Chordata; class Aves; order Passeriformes; family Thamnophilidae; genus Sakesphorus; species Sakesphorus luctuosus. The sequence goes on from VWZD01011411.1 coordinate 239,412, forward strand.
CTTTCCTGTGAGATGCTTTTTCAACACATCAACATCAGAAAATTCTGCCCCTTTCTGTGACTTCCCAGAGGATTCTGCAGTCAGGACCATGCAGAGACACCTGTGTGCTCCACACACTGAGGAGTTTTCACTCACTCTGAATCACTGGAAGGGTTAACTGGACAGAAAGGCACCTGTGTCTGGCCCACACTATGTATGTGACTTCTGGTTTTCTAACTGGAGGCAGCAACTTCACTGGGTGGAGCTGTAATAAAGACTCTGATGGCATCTCCTGGGCCCAAATATTCCAAATTCTGGACCATTTTAAACTCAATGGGTGGCACCTGTTAATTCTTAATTAAGCCTGGAAATTCCTGTCTGGCAAGGAATGAAAAAACCAGGCTTACTTTGATGTAGAGACTAGAGGCAAGAGACCAAGTTTGCAGTTTATTTGTGTACTTTGGGTGTATTTATATATAAAAAAAGACCTCCAGAGCCAAAGTTCTATCAGCATAAAACACTAGGGCTGACCTAAGCCTTGAGAGATGAACAGTTAGACCTCTCCAAGCTACTCATCCTCTAATGCTGCAGAAAGTTCTGCAGGTTGTCAAAAACAATCCCTCTGCCCCTTTACTGTAGCTTGTCCAGACCTCTCAGCAAAGGCTGAGCTTCAAAGAGTTTCAAAGCAATTATCAAATTATTCCATTAAAATAATCCCAGTCCCTGAAAACACGCAGGAATGCAGACATGAGTCTCTTCTGCAGCATCCAAAGCAGTTGTTGCTCTGAAAGATTGTCAGGAAAATTGTTCTTTCTGAGTGGCAAAGGAGGGGGAATGAGGCAGGACTCACCATCCTCGTGGCCCTCCCTGTTCCTGCGCCGGTGCCGGTCCCGCCGGTGGCTGATGACGGACTCGGTGCCCGTGTCGTTGTCCAGCCCATCCCTGCTGCTGCCAGCGTTGGGGCTGCCAGGGGACAAAGAGCAGGGCACACCACAGTCAGCTCTTTGCTTCTGCTTCACTGAAACAGCTGCAGTGGCTGCGAGAGGAGCCGGAGAATGTTCTGCAGCTGAGCCCTGCACAGCCCCAGAGCACCCTGTCACCCCCAGCACCTGGGGGGGAGAGGGAAGGCAACAACCCTGCCCTGAGACACTCAGGGCTGTGGGCAAGTGCCCTGAGACACCCAGGGCTGTGGGCAAGTGCCCTGAGACACCCAGGGTTGTTTTAAATGCCCTGAGACACACAGGGGTTATTTTAAATGCCCTGAGACACACACAGGGCTGTTTCCAAATGCCCTGAGACACACAGGGGTTATTTTAAATGCCCTCAGACACTCAGGATTGTTTTAAATGCTCTGAGACACCCAGGGTTGTTTTAAACGCCCTGACACCCACAGGGTTGTTCCCAGATGCCCTGAGACACACAGGGGTTATTTTAAATGCCCTCAGCCACACACGGGTTATTTTAAATGCCCTCAGACACTCAGGGCTGTTCCCAAATGCCCTGAGACACACAGGGGTTATTTTAAATGCCCTCAGCCACACACGGGTTATTTTAAATGCCCTCAGACACTCAGGGCTGTTCCCAAATGCCCTGAGACACACAGGGTTGTTTGAAATGCCCTGAGACAGCCAGTGCTGTCTGCACAAGTGTTTGCCCATCATCCTGGCATTGGAAAAGCTGTTGGATGCCAATGCCATAGGAAAGAAAAGGCTGCTGACTGGCCAAGGGCTCGTTCTGGCACGTGCTGAGATCACAGCAAAGGGCAGAACCTGCAGCTCACTTGGCCACTTGTAATAGAGAGCACTGACCTTGAAGGCTGAAATATTGCAGGTCATAGCAAAGCTCAAAATAATTAAGTGTACAGAAGGACAGAATCTCAGAATGCTCTTTGTTGAAAGGGACCTTAAAGATCACCCAGTTCCACCCCACACCTTCCACTAGCCCAGGTTGCTCCAAGCCCCATCCAACCTGGCCTGGGACACTTCCAGGGATGGAGCAGCCACAGCTTCTCTGGGAATTCCATCCCAGCCCCTCCCCACCTTCACAGCCAGGAATTCCTTCCCAATATCCCATCTAACCCTGCCCTCTGGCACAGTGAAGCCATTCCCCTTGTCCTGCACTTCAGGTTCTCGTAAATACTTTATCTTTCTTGTAGACTCCAGTGCTGGAAAAGGCCACAGCTCATTTTAATGGATTAAACTGAGGCCTCCCTCAGGCACACAGAGAGTGTCATGACCATCATTTCCTTCCCCCAAAGCACCAGAGTCACCAATTGCACAGTGACCAGGATATTCCATTCCTAGAATTCCAGGAGGCTGGAACACACTGCCCTGCACATTTTATACAGGGAATTAAACTCCCAACAATGCTCCCAGCTGGTCCTTGGGCTGCTGTGGAAGCTGGACCCAGAAATGGTTATGTGGACTGTTATATCTGATGCCCTCTGCCCACCCACACACCTCCTGGGCATCACTGAGCTGTGCTGGCATGCCCAGAAATGAGGAAATCGAGGTTGTCAGTCAAGGAAACATCTGCCTGCACACTGGAAGCCCTACCAAAAAGCCAGGATGTATTTCAGTGTTATCACAGGTATGTTTGCAGTTCTTTTTTAGTCCAGTCCAGCTGAAAAGGGTGGCAGATTCCTCAGGACACCTGGAGAGGCTCTTGGCCAGCCCAGCAGCACCATCTACTGACTCCTGCTCGTCATTCCCACTCCTGAATCTCCTCCTGGGCCAAACCCACCTACCAAAGGTAATTACAGAATCCCAGACTATTCTGAGCTGGAAGGGACCCACAAGGATCATGAGTCCAACTCTTCAGTCAATGGCCCACACAGGGGATTGAACCCATGACCTTGGGGTTATTACAACCAAGTTTTAACCAACTGAGCTCATCTCAGGGTCAAGGTGGTTTATACCCAACAAAGGATGCAAAAGGAGCTCCCAGCAGGTTTTTTTCCTCTCTCCTTGCTGAGCCAACTAAACCCAGAGCTCAGTGAGAAAGGTAACTCAGAGGTCACCACTGTCACCTCCCTCCAGCACCTCCAGCACCAACCCAGGGGCAGCCTCACCCACCCTGAGGGACTTGGCAACCACCAAAGAGAAGCAGCGGAGCCTGAAATCCAGGATGAGCTGCAGAACCCACAGCAGGGAGGGGAAAAGGTGAGTTTTATTTGGGTTTAGTCAATGATCAAGGCAAACCTCAGTGCTGGCAGGAGGGAGCTGAGTTACCACTTCACCTCTGCCATATCTGCTGCATCTATTCCTTGTGTTCTTGGCTGCCCAGCAACATTTCTGCTGGCACAGTTATGCAACACCCAGCTCAGTTGGGGCCTCTCATTTATATAAAACCTCTATCAAAACTGAAGGAGGAAGAGAGTCCAAGACAGATCCCTGGTAGTTTGCACAAAAAAAATCTCAGCGATTTAGGAACCAAGAAGGTGAGACACACTTATTGCAGAATCACCACAGCAAAATCCCAAGGAACATCATTTTCCAACATTGTTTGGAGTTCAGGAGAGGACTAGTCATGATTCAGGTTCTGGAAGTCAGGCTTTACAACCAAAGACTTGAGCAGCTCAACTTAATTTATCCAAGAGAAAAATATAATTTCAAAATTCAGTGCATTTTTATCACTTGGAATCTTTAAACCTGGAGTGGGTGTGTTTTAAAATTCAATTCTAATAGTGAAGCAGAATTTAGGGCTCCATGAAGAATAACTGAGACACTCAGCTCTGTGTTATGGACATAAACTTGGGCCATTATTTCACCTTCTGAAAAAACAAAACACAGCAGCAAAAACTGCTGTTAAAATGTTCAATTGTGCAGAGAAGAACTAAAAAAGGCACTAAGGGAGAACAAGTTTTAGCCCAGGAGGTCTCCCCACCAGCCAGATTTTCTAGTACAGCTTAAAACCAGAAAGAAAAAAGGGATGGGGAGAGAGTGTCTAACTTCCAGGGTGATTATTTTTTAAAGATATGTTAATCTGGCAGCTATTCCATGGGGGTTTGGGGCAGAAGGACAAAGAGCTGGTTCTGTTTTCTGGCCTCTCCCAAACAATTCCTGAACACAGGAGGGCAGCACAGCCCTTCCCAGACACACTGGCAGGCATTGCCCAGGATTTCTCGGCCCCTCCAGAAGGTTTTACCTGGAAAAGGCTCCTGCACAACCCCAAGGGCTCTCCCAGGGCAATGGAAACTGAGCCCACCAGCCAAACCAGGAGCACATTTCCTTCTGCAAACACAGCCCAAGATCTCCCTCAGAACCAGGTCCTGCTTTAAACCCTCCCTGCCTGAATTCCAAGGCCCTCCCTAGAACTGAAGGGGTTTTAAGGATACCCATTGGCTGTGCAGAGGGAACAGGAAATAACAAGGCTCCCATGGAAGGAGATGACTCCAGCCTGGCCACACACAGAGCTGGCAGCCCCTGCCTGGGTTTGGAGCAGGATTGTTCCTCATGGAAATTTTCTGTCCTGATAGCAGAGCTCTGCATGCTCCAGAATAAAAACAACACCCTAAGAAGTTGCCATCCCTCTCCTCCACCTGAAGCATTTTAGGCTCCCTCATCACTTCATTCTCCCACAATGGGTTTGAAAATGAGATATTTTGGTTATGTATCTCACCCTAACAACAACAGGGGGTTTTTATTCCCATTTCACTTTTAATCCCTCAGTATGTTATTTTTATAACAATGAGAATTGCAGCAGCAAGAGAAATGTGGGTAATAAACAGGCAGGAATTGCAATTTAATAAATAAAGAGGACAATTAGCTCTTACTGGAAGGAGGGAGGGCGAGAGTCTCCGATGCCTCCTGTTCTCTCCAGGGGTGGTGGGAGGTCTGTGTGGCTCTCAGTGCACTGGGAACCTGTGTCAGAGTGGGAACTCTCAGCCAGGACCAGCTGTCAACAGAAAAAAAAGAGAATTACCCACACTCATTCCAGCTTTTCCACTCTGACATGAAGGTTTTCAACCACTGCTTTGCCAGAACTCCTGGGACAGAAGGGAAACTGGAGGGAAGGATGCACATGGATTGCTGCCAGACTTCCAGAAAATCAGGTTACATTCAATCCCAACGTGCCAACAGCAGCAGCTGGATGTGCACAGGATTCCTGCAAGCAGCACAAACTCTCCCCAGCTCAGAGGAACCACATTTTGGTTCAGGGAGGGCACTTTTTGGGCACCCAGGCTGGCAGCATCCCCTGCAAAATGCACTCCCACTGGAGGGCTGTGCTCCCACCAGGCCAGGAATCCAAAGGAAAAGCTGAAATTTGATGGCAGGACAGCCCAAACATGGTGTCAAACTCATCCCACAAAGACCTTCAAACCTCCTGAACATTCACAATCTGCTCTGAGCCTCCCACCAAGTCTCTGAGTTGCCTGTTAAGGGCCTGAATTCAAACCCAAACCCACCCAAGCTCCACAACCACTCACTTTTAGAGGAGGACCAGATTCCTGATGTTCACCCTGCTCGTGTCTCCTGTGCTCATTTTGTCTCTTAATGTTCCCTGCAATCAGGGAAAGGCTTTTTCCAGCTGTGCCATAAAATCAGGATATGCACTGACCACTCTTGTACAACTCATGAGGACCTGAAAACTTGTCTAAAATGTGCAGCTGTCCCTTCAAAGCTCCTCTGACACTGGAATTTGCTGGAAGCTGGAAGGGCCTGGCAGCCTTTCAGCCAGGGTGGAAGGAAAGGCTGAGGAGCACCCGGAATCCACATGGAGAAGAGGAGGCTCAGAGGTGACCTCAGCACTGTCTGGAAGTGCCTGAAGGGAAGTTGTGGCCAGGTGGGGGTTGGTCTCTTCTCCCAGGCACTCAGCAATAGGACAAGGGGGCACGGGGGGCTCAAGCTCTGCCAGGGCAAATTGGAGAGCAGAAAAAACTTCTTTGCAGAGAGAGTGCTCAGGCATTGGAATGGGCTGCCCAGAGAGGGGGTGGATTCCCCATCCCTGAAGGTTTTTAAGCTGAGCTTGGCCGTGGCACTGAGTGCCATGATCTGGTAAAGGGACTGGAGTTGGCCCAAGGGTTGGACTTGATGATCTCGGAGGTCTTTTCCAACTCAATCCATTCTATGATTCTATTCTATTCTAAATTGGGAATTAAAGATCCACTGTGGCAATCCACCTTCTCACTCCAAACCCCACGGGGTGCACAGAGTCTGGGGGGACTTTGAGAATAATTATGATATATTCCAGGCCATGCATGGAACAACCAAGGCCAGCAATATCCTCACCCCCACCAGGGATGCTCCTGGATAAGGGACCACAGGCACAGTCCTGGCAGGGTCACTGCACTCCAGCCCATTCCCAATAAATTCAGGATAGCCCATCTCCACTCAGCACTCCCTCTGGGACATCTTTAATCAGCAGGTTAATGGACAAGAGAAAAAGGAAGGAGTCTCTTCCTCTCCCCACCCTCCTGGTTTGTTGCTCATTTTAATACTTTAATTGACAGAGGATCTTAAATTTAACTAAGATCTGATTCTATCCACTTACCTACTGGCTGGTCCCTGCTTTTCTGTGTTTAAAAAAGAAATAATAAATACTTTTAAAAGGCAGAGATGCTTTGTGTTCCAGAATCCTTTTGTACACCCAGATGAAATTGGTTTTCCACACTGTTTATTTTTTTAAATCTTACTAGTGCTGGAAGAAAAGCTCCTGCCTGAAATGCACACACAAGAACCAAACAGAGCAAGTCCCTTCTCCAGCAACGACTCAGTGAAGACAAAACATAAAACGAATTTATATTTATAAATATAAAATGAAATCAGCATTTTTGCTTCAATTTTGTAACATAGAAAGGCAAAATCCCCCAGATTTGGCCCAACTGGGATGAAAGCACCAACATGGCTAAATACAACCTAAACCCCAGGGGAGAAGCAGCAAACACTGGGAAGGCTCCACTGCAGGAAAACAAACAAACCCTGAGCCAAGGCTGCTTTTCATTTATCTCTGCAAACAGAACAGGGGCATCGGCAATTAGCAGTTCCAGTTCCAGTTCAGCCTCACCTGCTGGATTAAGTGGGTATATTATATTTAAGAGCCTAAAAGTGGACAAAGAGATGCCAGTTCTCTGCTGTTCCAAGCCAAGCTGGGAGAGTTTGTGCCCCAGAAAAATTCAACTCCACCAACTGAAAGACTCGGTTGGTATTTTTAGATGACTTTATAAAAATTATTCTGCCATTAATCTGGGGAAATTTTGCATTTTTAAATGACTTTATAAAAATTATTCTGCCATTAATCTGGGGAAATTTTGCATATCTGATGCAAAAAGTGTATTTTAACAGTCCATTTGACCACACACTCCCCTTTCTGGTCATGACCCACAGGAATTAGGCTGGCACTGATGCCCTGGAGGTGCCCAGGGTTGTATCCTGTGCCCAGTGCCACCAGAAAACCTCTTCAAACAACACAATCCTAAGGCCTTTCATTAAATAAATCTTCAATTAACAATAAGATTAATACAAGGTCTCAGCTCCCCTTTATTTTCAGCAGTTGAAGAACTGGAGTGTAAGAGGTTCCACCTCTAACTGGTTAATTCATTAAGGACTAATTCTAATATAATGATCAGAGGGATGTTGCTGTTAAAGAAGGGGGTGGAGAAGCACCAGGAAAGGAGGGGATTGGCATTCCAGAGGCAGTGGATTATTCCTAAGAGCATAAACCATAAATAGGAGAAGGGAAACACAGACAGGCTGTCAAAAGGAACTGCCTGGAGACAAAGCAGTTCTGCAGCACCACATGGAGGCAGCTGAATTATTCCACCTCCTATCACCAAAGCAAGAGCCACAGAGGAAACACTGAAGGGCAAAATAACACAAGCTTTTCCTAATAACTTGATAATTAAGGCTTCTTTCTTTCAGGTGGGGGAGTTAAAGGGAGATTGTTTAGAAAGTATGTTGGCATTATGGAGATGCAAAGATGTTTCTGAGCTTGGCTCAGCCCCTGAGGAACAAGTGCTCTCACTGCCAAAATCAAGCCAGGGGGTAAAGAGAGGAAAACAGAAAGGAAAAAAAAGGATGGAAGTGGGTGTGAGCAAGATCTCTACACCCTTCACACTCTGGATTGTCCCAAGCTCTGCAAACAGGCAGCTGGCACCAGGGATTTGGGAGCAGGAAAACACATCCCTCCTCTGAGCCCTCCTGTTCAGGGAGGAGCCAACAGGACAAATCCTTCCCATATTTTGGGATATTTGCTCTTCAGCCTTGCCCTGCTCCTGGAGGAAGAAGACTTGGCCATGCAGGCCCCACTGTGAAGGCAAACCCAGGCTGTGGGTCACCCTGGCAGTGCTGCTGAGCAGAGGCAAACTGCAGCAAAGCAACTCCTTGGGAATGCTGCCCCTGGGATGTGATTTCCTGAAGGATGAGGCTCTGGGGACCCACCTGCTTTGGAATTAGAGCCACAGACACCCTCAGACATTGCTATGACCATCATATAAAGGGAAGAGTTTTGCAAAAATTACCCACAGTGATCTTTCAGCCAGAGCCAGGAATCAAACCCCTTTAAAGCTGAATCATTTCACCACCAGACAGAGTGAACTTGAGATATATTTGAACTCAAGAAAAGACACTGGTGATACCCTTTGTTTCTGAGAAGCTTGTTAATCCCAGATAAACACCTTTCCCATTTCCAGGAGTAAATCAGAAGCACAACAGCCATGAGAACACAGTGGCCAGGGCAAATATTGCCACGTTTCCCTTCCCAAAATCAGACCCAAGTCTGCTCCAAGGCTGTGCTGCCCTTCCACACAAAGTACACTTTAATTTAGACACATCCTTTGGGGTGAAATTTTGGCCCCCAGGAATAAAAATAATAAAGATATAAATCCAGGAGGGTGACAGTTTAAATAAGTTGCCTAAAGTGATCTTACTCTTCTGATAAGCTGGACCTGGGAGCTCCTGCAAGAGGAACCCACTTTGGAGGTGTAAGCAAGAGATCTGGAAGCAATTAAGTTGTTCAAACAAGACACAGACTGCCCACATCTATATCTGTCTCCTCTCCACCACATTTGATTAACTTTTTAACTCATTATGGCAAAGCCCAGCAGGCACCTGAACAACTTCCCAGCTGGAGGAACCACCTGGGGACAGTCCATGGACACCACTGGAGATCCTGCCTGGGAAGGGCAAAGAGCAAACTCTGCTCTCACATTCTCATCTGGCTAAATATTTATTCATTTATCAGCATGAAAACAACAATATTTCAATATTGTATTCAATATTACAATTCTCCCTGAGAGCAGCACCAGCTCTTGGCATTTCTCTCAGCTCAGGGACAGGTGAGGGACTGATACCAGTAAATAAAAAATACCCCAAAAAAGCCATTTATACTTTTGACAGAACTTCAGAACAGCCACATTCTTCTCCAAGCTGAAAGGAATTCCTTCTTACACACTCACAGTCCCCTGGAAAGCCAAGTCAGAGCTTCACAGACATGGCCCATTATCCACATAAAGCTGCTCCCAAAGGAGCAATTGCAGAGAAGGCTTTGCTGATGTGATCCTGCTATTCCAGCAGGAATTCTGTCAAAGGCAACAGCCCTCCCCACTGCCAGAAGGCCTGGAAAAGCCTGCCAGGAAAGGGATGTTTATTTTAGTAAAGAGAAATTGTCTCTGCTGGGTAGATTGGGCTTCAGATGAATGAGGGTTTATGTAATGTGTGAAGAGACCTGTCCTGAAATCAGCTGGTTTTGGATGTAAAATCACCAAGGATCTGCCCCTGTGGATGCTCCTCCAGCCCTGGGCACTTCCTGAAGAGGATTTATCACTCCTGAAGCTCCTGGTAAATGGTTCTTCCCAGCAGCAGGATTGGAATTGCAAATCTGGTGTCTAAAAGGCTTATGTACAAACAGGACAAGTGTTATCTGTTGGCACCCAGATGATGGAGAGGGAAAACAGGGAAAGGCTCCCAGAAGGCTCTGACATCACTGGCAGCCAATGGGAAGCAGAGCACATTCCCAGCAGTGGGAAGCAGAGCACATTCCCAGCAGCCAGGCAAGGGATTGTTCCCAGATGTTGCAAAATCCTTCCTAAAAAAGCCCAGATAGGAGCCAAGCCAGCAGCTGGCAGAGCCCTGGCACATTCCCAGATCCTGCCCCATTCCCAGTCCCTGCCACGCTCCCAGTCCCTGCACCCTGCAAAGAGAACAGAAAAACACTTCAAGCCCTTGCAAGAAAAGCCTGAAGGTAACACATCCCTCCCACACAATCCAGTTTTCCAAATTGCCCAATAAGGACCTGTGAAAAAAACAGAACTGCATTAATAACCTCGCTCAGGTAAGAAGTCCCAAAGAACTCAAAATAAATGATTCCCAGAGAGGAACCGTATTATTGGATTATTGTATTGTGTTTTGTGTGTGGAGCAGAACAGGGAATGGATCAGCTATTTTTGGCAGAAGCTGCATTTACAGCAATAACAAGTAATTCTGACATACAATTAATGATATACAATTAATGGGGGTCTCTATGTTGTTGAAAACCTAAAGGTCAACCACTGAAAAAGAATTCAGCCCTCTGACCCAAATTATTTAGTGCTTAAAACAACCCAAACCAGTCACTAAATAAAGAAACAAAACCACACAGACATGCACCAAAAAAACCCCCAACCCACCCTGAAATCAAAAGAACAAGATCTAAAATGCAGAGGAGGAAAACAAGCAGGACACAGGAGGGATGGGGAGGAAGTTTAAATAGCTAATTAGCAGCAGGGATTCTAATTGAATCCTAATTTAGCTGTACACTGAGTTCTCAGGGCAGCAAAAGTGAGAGACAGCTGAAGACTTGCAGCTCCTCCCTTGAACATCTTCCCCCATGGAAATCAGCCCTGCACATGACACTGAGATCAAAGTTCCTCCCCTGACAAACAGGAGGATTCAAATGTTATTAAAAAAGATGAAAATCTCAAAGTTCTCAAGCCACTCATCTTGTACACTTCAAAGTAGCCCCTGGATGAGTGAAGAGGGCAGAGCCAGCCCAGCTCTACCCCGGGCATTGAATTTTCCAGTCTCAAATGTGGGTGTGGAATATCCCAGGAACACTGCAGGGACTTCCAGGGAGGACCACAATGATCACAGATGGTTTGGGGAGAGGAGCCACCAGCTGACACATTTTATGGCATTGGGAACAAAGAAAGCTCAGGCCCAGGTGAAAAAACAGGGAAAGAAACAGCCCTGCCCAAACCCACAATTTTTTTCCAAAAGGTGAAGACCAACTTTGCTATCCCTGGAAGATTTGTATGCAATTATCTGTTAAGTTCCAGTGAATAGGATATTAAAAAATTCGAAACTGTGAACAATTAACTTACAGCCAGATTTACATAAAACTCCTCCAGTAATTAGCAGCAAATAGAGGCAGATAAGCCCTGCAATTTTATGGGTGTTAGTGTGGAAAAAGTAATTTGCAATTCATAACGCAGGTCAGACACAGATGTTTCAGCTGATTGCCGAGCCAGGAACAGAAGCTCTTGTCAACATCAGCTGCAAAACGTGCCCTGGGTGATCCCTGAGAGCTCCAACCTGACCCCAGAGCAGGCACAGAAATCTGGGAACAGGCTGATGGGAGGGAAGAGCCGAATCCTGGAGCGATGGATCTCTCCCTCCTGCTCCAATCTGTGCTCTGCCTCAGCTGAATGAAATGGGTTTAGAAAGCATTATGTCATCTCTGCTGAGAGCAGTGGCTGCAAACCCAGCACACACAAAAGGCTCCACAGGACTAATGCTCTGAAATAATTCAGTTAAGCCACACATCGAAATTTTGCTTCTAGATCTTTGCAGTAGGACCATCCCTGTTACAGACCTGGTGACCGATCCATGAGAATAAAGTTCCTGGGCTGGCCAGCAACCTACACTGGAACAGGAATAGTAATAAACTGAATTAATCCTTAAAATTAAGGATTAATTCAATTTCAGAGATTGGAATGATTCCCTTAAAATGTATTTCAGAGACTGGAATGTTTCCCTTAAAATGCATTTCAGAGACTGGAATGTTTCCCTTAAAATGCATTTCAGATATTGGAATGTTTCCCTTAAAATGTATTTCAGAGATTGGAATGTTTCCCCTAAAATGCATTTCAGAGATTGGAATGTTTCCCTTAAAATGCATTTCAGAGACTGGAATGTTTCCCTGAAATGAAAACAGTAACAGCCCCAGAATTAAAACATAATGTTTGACTTGTGTGTGTACATATGTATAGTCTTGTTCTGATCTGACTGTCCTTCACATTCTCCTGCTGTTCAGCCTGAAAAAAGCCACACATTTTCATGTTTCAAATTATTTAAGGAGCTGGGAAGAGAATTCACCTCTCAGCCAGAGAAAATGCCCTTGGGGGTTTGGCTGGGAGAGGTTCAAGAGGTTAAACAATTGGTAGTTCCTTATTTAAGTGGAAGAGTTTTTGCTGAACTCCAAGAAGGTTGGAATTTGCTGCACAGAAGAGCCTGAATGGTGTCTGGGAGTCAGAATGAATCACTGGAGTGGCAGATAAAGCTGATAACTGGACCACACAGATAAAAACAAACCCCACCAAACTCCTGCCTGGAGTGGGAAGAGCAGCCCCAGGTCAGGGATGCAAAGGACAATCCAGAGATGAGGCTGTTGTTGAATTAACATTTCCCAGCTCAGCAGCAAAGAGGGAAAGGGGAGGAAACAGGGAAGGGAGTGACACCAAGGAGCACACACAGAAAGGAGGAAGGAGGTTCTCAGGATTAATTTGCTCTCCTGACAAGAGCTGCCAGTAATTCCTACCCCTCTGCTCTCCAACCAGACACTGCTCTCACGCTGTGGCCACACCAGGGCCACCCCCAGCCCACCCACCCGAGGCTTTGGGGCCACTCTTTGCTGCTTGTTAATCACACACGAGAGCCCTTTTTGTGCCAGGCATTCCCACAGTGCCAGAACACGCTGCTACAGCCCCCAGGGATCCTTGGATAGGGGACAAACCCAGCCCCACCAGCACCCCGGGCTCAGGAGTCCCCTGAGAGCCACGGGTGGAGCATCACTGAGCCCAGCCCAGCCCCTCAGAGGGACATCCCACACCAGGGGCCACCAGGATGGATGTTCAGCCACGGCCTGGAGGAGTTCCCACCTCCCTGAGCTCAGTTCCCACACCAGGATGGACACAAGCCAACCAACTCATTCAGGAAGAACTTTGTGCTGTCTCCAGATGACCCCTCAGGTCTCAAAGACCATGGCTATGTGATTGTTGGTTTAAACATTAATTTGGGTCTCTAATGCCAGTGATTTTATCCTTCTGACAACCAATTTACTCCTCCATGGAGCACAGCATGTGGGGATCATCCCTTTGTCGTGGGGGCAAGTGGAGCAGATCCCTGAAACGCCCATTTCTTTCCCTGGGCACTGCCCAGCTCTGGATCAGCAGAGCTGTGCCTTGGAACACCCACCCATTTCCAGAGCAGGGCAGGTAATCTGAGGTTCAAGATGCTCCTAAAAATCAGGATCCAGGCCCCAACTATGGTGCTAATCAAACAACAGGTTTACAGCCACATGAGCCAACATACCCAGGACACAACTCTGCCATTGAAGCAAGGGAGCTTTGCATTGTCATCTGAGATCTCCTCCTTCACCACCCTGGAAAAAAGAAAAAGAGAGAACAGGAAGAAAATCAGCAGTTTGAAATTATATCAGATCAGAAGGGATGTTGTTTTCTCCAATAGTGCTGGAAATATACAATTTTTTATTAAAATGTTGGTATCAGGAAGTGTTTTATGTTTAAAGAATATGTGACTGTAAGAACAGAGGAAGCAAATAAAGGGTAAAACAGGACCTGTCCATCCTAAATTGGTTGTCACAAAAATAATTTCAAGCACTGTCTCACTTTGGATTCTGCCTCCTCCCCACAGTCCTGAAAGGTCTGATGGTGCCTCAAATCCCCCTGAGTCAGAGATCACAGCAGATTCACTGCACAAACACATTTCTGGACTCAAATTCCTGCACAGGACAGCCCAGACAATTTGGTTTGGCCAAAAAAAGGGCCAACCTGAATCACAGAATCACAGAATCATAGAATGGATTGGGTTGGAAAAGACCTCCAAGATCCTCCAAGATCATCAAGTCCAACCCTTGATCCGACCCCACTGTGATCACAAAGTGCCCTGGGCTGGTGATCACAGTGGGGTCGGATCAAGATGTGATGGATTCTCACTCAGTGCCACATCCAGAGAATCACAGAATGGATTGGGTTGGAAAAAACCTCCCAGATCATCAAGTCCAACCCTTGGGCCAACTCCAGTCGCTTTACCAGATCATGGCACTCAGTGCCACGGCCAAGCTCAGCTGAAAAACCTCCAGGGATGGGGAATCCACCCCCTCTCTGGGCAGCCCATTCCAATCCCTCAGCACTCTCTCTGCAAAGAATTTTTTTCTGCTCTCCAACTTCAATTTCCCCTGGCAGAGCTTGAGCCCCCCGTGCCCCCTTGTCCTATTGCTGAGTGCCTGGGAGAAGAGACCAACCCCCACCTGGCCACAACTTCCCTTCAGGCACTTCCAGACAGTGCTGAGGTCACCTCTGAGCCTCCTCTTCTCCAGCACAAACACCCCCAGCTCCCTCAGCCTCTCCCCACAGCACTTGTGCTCCACTCCCTTCTCCAGCCTCGTTGCTCTTCTCTGGACCCACTCCACAACCACACCGAGTGGGAGGTGTGGGCACAGACAAGGCTTGGGGCACTCTCTGGAAGTGCCACAAAGAGCAGCCCTGGAGATGGAACAGGAGCTGCTGGACTCACCCACCTCCGTGGCAGCTCCAGCTGAAGGGAACAACTTCCAGATCTGTTGCAACTTGAACTACTAAATATAGCCCTGAGCTATGAGGCAAGAGAATGACAGAGTGTAATTCCCAGCTTGCTTTGGGTAGCAATCAACAGTGCCAAGAACATCAAAGACAGCAGCAGCCACTCATTTCAAATATCACTGCTTTACAAATCATTATTTGTAGTAAAGAGGCAGCTCCTTTCAATCCTCAGCAAGGAGAGGAGGCAAGAAAGGAATGGGGATGGTGGCAGCAAATGCTTCAGTGTGAGGACAACTTTGGATTAAACAGATGCTGTTTGTCCATAAAAATCTGGGAGCCAGGGCAGAGGGAGACCCTGGTTGGCTGGTTTTGGAACACATGGTCCATTAGGAACTAAAATACTGAATGTCAGGGTGGATAAAGCCCTAAATAACAGGTTCACAACCCACACCCAACCCAAGGCAGCAGGGCAAGGAAGAGGTGATGCCTTTGCTCTGCCAGAGACCTCTCGTGAGGTGAAGAAGACTTTTGGCACTGGATGGGCTCCTCTGTGGAGAGACATCATCTCAAAATAATTTTTAACAGTCTGATAACAAGACCAGAGACCATCTGACACCAAGAAACACATCCCACAGGTAAAGCTTCCCTTCAGAAACAGAGATTTGTTTCTGAGGTCACCTCCTGCCTCTTGGCAAGCTCTGGGTGCCTCTGCAATTGCTGGCAGGGTTGGAGCACACACAGTGCCCATTCCAGCACACACAACCCCTCTGGATCAAGGTCAGGAGCCACTCTAGGGCAGAGAGAAGAGAGCAAATAAACACCTGTGCACAAAGCCACTCACAAAGGTGCCACTGAGGGAAAACCAGAGGTGAGAGAAGCAAACAGCCACTTCCAGCTCACCTGGCTCTGCCCCACCCTGTGTTCCACCTTGCAAAGGGGAGTGGGGGGAGGCTCTGCCAGCACACCAACAATTTAGAGACTCTCCTTCAATGTTCACAGACTTGCAGCACCTTCCCCTTCCCTGGACTCCAGGAAAGATCTCAATGCACAAGGTTGAAGATCCTTCAGTTCATCCTTCAAATGCATCTACCAGGTAAAAGATGGAAAAAGACCACGGGGGAGCAGCTCAGCCAAGGTCACAGCCATGGAAAGGACCCCAGAATGTTCAATAAACCCTGCTGGGCATGGCCAGCAAGCCCCCAGCTCCCACCTCCCACCTGAGAGGATCTGCAGCAAAGGATGTGTGGGGAAGGGGAGGAGGGAGTACGTCCAGCAGCTCACATCCTCTGCTTTATTTGACTTAGAGGAGATTTGAGAACTAATTACTAAATGAAACAATCACTGCTGGTAACAGCCCCTCCTTCCTCTCCCTTCCTGGAATTGTGTCTGGATCCTCTGGCTTTCCCACCACCCTGCTCTGCACAAAAAGGTGTTTGTGCCTTTACCAAAGCCAGTCCCCTTCACCCTCTCACCTGTTTCTGGGACAGGTTACACTCCTGCTTACCCTCCCAGCATCCTGACTTCTTGTTTTCCTCCCCAAAATTATCTCAGCTGGAAAAACAAGGCTTGTTTAGGCTCACCCACCCCCATCCTTCTGCCAGTTTCCTGCCTGAGAACATTCCCTGATCCCACATTACCTGGGACATCCAGAGAGCCCCACAACCCCCTAATGACTCTGATTCATCAGCATTTGGGTAATTGGCTGTTAAACCTGGGGTTGATAGTGTTGCACACACTTGCATTTTGATTGCATCATGCATGGCTGGGAGAGAGGCTGCAGCTCCACTGGGAGCTGAGTGGCTTTCCTTGGAAAACCAGCTGAAAAGGAACATTTTTCCCTTTCCAGTGGCAGGGCTGGACCAGCAGCGTGGCCCTGCACATCCACTCCAGGGGAATGCCTGCCAGAACACAGAGGGAGCATCCCAATGTCCTGCAGCACCAGAGTAGTTGGTCTCTTCTCCCAGGCACTCAGCAATAGGACAAGGGGGCACGGGGGGCTCAAGCTCTGCCACGGGAAATTGAAGTTGGAGAGCAGAAAAAAATTCTTTGCAGAGAGAGTGCTGAGGGATTGGAATGGGCTGCCCAGAGAGGGGGTGGATTCCCCATCCCTGGAGGTTTTGAACCTGAGCTTGGCCGTGGCACTGAGTGCCATGATCTGGTAAAGGGACTGGAGTTGGCCCAAGGGTTGGACTTGATGATCTGGGAGGTCTTTTCCAACCCAATCCATTCTGTGATTCTATGGATGTGGCACTGAGTGAGAATCCACCACATCTTGATCCAACCCTACTGTGATCACCAGCCCAGGGCACTCTGTGCCCTGGGCTGGTGATCACAGTGGGGTTGAATCAAGGGTTGGACTTGCTGATCTTGGAGGTCTTTTCCAACCCAATCCATTCTATGATTCTATTCTATGATTCTATGATTAATCCCATCTTATCACTGGGATCATAATCAAGTCTTTTCTTAACTCCTCATTATTGTCCTTTACTGATGGGAGAAGGGGAAGAAGCTTCATTCATGATTAACTTGCCTGGAGGTCCTCAGAGAGAAGCCAAAGGGAACAGCCCTTTGTTTTATGTGTATCTCCAATGTCACCACAAAGCCAGGTCAGAGATGGTCCAGGTGTTAGCTCTGATTCAGAATCAAGTTGTTTAGAACAGAAATCCAGGGATCATCTAATCCAAGCTCCTGCTCAGAGCAGGTTTAGGTTGCTCAGGGCCACGTCCAGTTAAGTTCTGAGGATCTCCAAGCATGGATGTTCCAAAACCACTTTGAGAAACTTCTACTGATGAAGAAGTTTCCAAAAATCTGTTTAAATTAGTAAAACCATAAGGAATCCTAATTGCAATCATCAACTGGAATCCAAAGCTGCAGCTTTAAAACAGTCTTGCTGGAGCTGATTAACACCTCAGTTTGAATCTTTCATGTAAAAACAAAACCTTTTTGTAGCTGAGGCCACAACACAGAGAGCCTTTAAGCACCTTCCCAACGCAGAGAAATGAATGAAAATAAAGCCACCTGCTGAATTTCCAGGGCTTGGATAGGATCCAGTGTTTTGTCTGGAAATAAGGGAGAAGGGAGAAGAGCAATCCCTTTGCTGAGCAGACCAACACCAGGATGCAGAGCAGTGTGGAAGGGCAGAACTGTGTGGCATCATTTCCCTCCTTCCTTCTCGTGCCAATCACTTCCCAAAATACCACAGTGGAACCAGCACTGTCCTTTTTTAGGTTGTTATTCCCAAACTTCCCCTGCCAGAGCTGTGCCTTCCCATCTATGCACTGCTGTGTGCCAACTCCCACAGAAACCTGTCAAAGAGGAATATGGATGTGCTACCCACAATTATGGCAGAAATGACACACCCAGATGGATATAAATGACACAACTGTGGAGCCAAAGCCTCTTCAAAACCCTCTTCAAACAAAGATATCCACCTTCACTGCACATGAGCTCCTTCTTACAGGTTCTGCAGAAATTTTAGCAAGGAACTGTGCAATGAGTGTTGGGGAAGTCGCGTCTTTCCACACAGGTGACAAACACATCAAAAACCACTCTGTTTTTCTTCATTTATATAATCACCTGCTATTCTCTGTCTCATTCTTATCCCTTTTAAAAATCTAAACACACAGACTTGGTGATTGTGCCTGCAATTAACAGCTAATGCATTCCTGTGTTTATACATGTATTTATTCATGTATTTATATAAGTTATCTCAGCCACATCTGATCTTCAGCACCACACTCGACACTTTTGCCCACAGAACTGCCTCTTCCCTGGGTTTTTCCACTCCTCCTTTACTCCTGCAGACACATCCAGCACTTTGCCATGCCAGGGATAATTCATCATTTTTCAAGAGAACTTCAGGACACTGGGAAAGTTTTGCCCCCTTGGTCCTGAACCAGCTACTGACCTAAGCCTTAAGCACATGGATGAGGCAAGAACTGCTGTTCCCTCCGAGAGAATCAGCCCAAATCTGCCCTTATTTCAAACATAAAGCTTCCCTTTTTATGGCAGTGTGAGCTGAACTCAAGGACAACTCAGTTTGTTCAGGCTCTGCATGACCTGGAGGAGGTCACCTGGCATGTCACACAGCAAAGAAAATGATGGACCCTCCACGTTCCCAAGTTCCTTTGGGAGTCTTTAAGGCAGACAGACATCTGAGCAGCAGAAACCCTCCTTACTCGGTCAGAGAGGTCCAGATTGTGCTCTGGGCACAGGAATCCAACGGCAATGCCAGGAGAACGGGAGGGAGGGAACTCTGAGCCACAGCCACCCCCTTGTGCCATCTGCATCCCACTCCAGGCACTTCCCAAGGCCTCTCAGTGCTGCCCCAGTGCCACCCTCTGACACAGTGACTCACAGGAAAAGGCTCCACGTGTTTGGCACCAGCTGGCCTTGGGCTCCCAGCCCAGAGCTGCCTCATCCTCCCATTTCAGCTCCAGAAATCCTGCCCATCACCTCAGCAGGGTCTCCAAACACACTGCCCTTTGCAGCACCTGGGAGGAATGCCTTCCAGTTAAGCATTTTAAAACATTTATGCCTGACTGTTAAAGAGCAATGGCATATAGAGGATGGGATTTGCTTCCCTGCACCTTAATTAACAATATCTCGATGCTTAAGGTGTGAAAATCCCACTAAAACACAGGCATTTATGGCATTAAAATTGCTATCTCAAGAAATTAGTTTGATTTTAGTGCTGGCAGGCACAACTGTGCACAGTGTTATCCTCCACTCCATGCCCAGCTAACCTAGAAAAAAGGTTACCCTTAATTATGTGCACAGAGAAGCCAAGAAATGGTTGATTTTTGCAGTCCTAAGACCTTACAATTTCTTTTCATCACCACCACCTACTCCCTCAGAAAGAGTTTGCAACAGAACTGGCCAAACCAAGTATTTTAGCCACACTCACAGCTTTCTGTCTTTGCTATTAGTTCCCTTTTTCCTCTGCTGTGTTATTTAGTAAATTATTTATGTGCCCATATTTCAATCTCCCAGGTGCTGATGGATCCATTCCTGCAGCTGTCCCGAGGGACAGACACAGCCCTGCCACAAATCCCAAGGAAGCCACAGCATGAAGGGACAGGTCAGCATCATTAGAACCTGAATTCAGCCTTCCAAGTCTGAGCTACAAACCAATAAATATTAACAAGCCCCCATGAAATTAAACAGTTCTTGAAAACAACCTGGGAAAAAAGCAGTGTGAAAGGGAGACTCCTCAGCAGTGAGCAAGGCCCTTTCAAACATGGCTTGGGTTTGGCTTTCCCCAGGGGGCAATTATGTCCCCAAATCCTGAGCAAGACACTCAGGGATGTCACTCAGGAGCCAGGGCAGGGATGTGGGGCCTGGGGGACAGCTGAGGCTCTGCAGGATGGGCCAGGTTGTGGCCTGAGAGCTGCACAGCATCATCATGGGGATGCTGAGTGCCCAAGTGCCCTTCTCCAAGCCACCCTGGGAGCTGGGCATTGAAAGGCAGGGCTCAGGGTGCCTTTAGGTGCTCCCCATCAGCTCCCACCCCACGGATGAGCCTCCCTCCCCAGGAGAGGCTGCACAGCTGGTGGGTGTGTTGGCCATTCCATCTGCCACACACTGCCAGGAAACCCTCTGATTTTGGGGCAAGGGAACACTGATTTGGGCCTCCCTCAGAGGAGAGGAGAGGAGAGGCTACACAGCTTGTGAGTGTTTGCCATTCCACCTGCCACACACTGCCAGGAAACCCTCTGATTCTGGGTAAGGGAACACTGATTTTGGCCTCCCTCAGCACAGACACAAAGAGTAGATCATTTCAGCCCTGCTTTCAGTCCTTTCAAAGGTATTTGGGAAGCACTGAGAGCTCCATGAATGCCCCAGATGTCACAGCATCCCTAAGGATGTTTTGGGATAACTGTACCAAGGTGCAGCCACTGCTCTTGGACCTCCACCCAGAGCTGAGTGTGGGTGTTTCAGCCCGAGCCTGGACTTCATCTCCTCATACCAAAATGAGCCAAGAAGCAGCTCAAGGGACTAAACCCCAGCCAGTTTGAACCCAGCTGGCTCCAGCAGTGACAGCAGCAGGAATGTCCTTCCCTGGGGGTCATTACAGCCCATGGATTCCAGGAGGCTCTTCCTCCAAACCACACTCAAGCCCTTCTGCCACTGATTATTTCAAGGGCTTCTCACACCAACAGGATTCACATCCAGACATCCCAAAGGGCACAAAGACAGCTCCTGATCCCACGTGCCTGCAGGGAACCCCCTCAGTGAGGCAAAAAGGGAGTTCTGAGTGACAGCAGGAGACATGAACAGTGTCAAAACATCAGCCTTTCCTCATCATTTCCTTCACCCAAACACGATTTTAAAGATAATGGTGTTTCCATCTAAAACCCTAAGTTTCATCTAAAACTCTCTGAATATTCCTGCATGGGAAAACAAAAGTCCCAGAGACAGTCAGGTCTTCATTTTAGAGAATGAGTAACTGTGTGTATTAATTTTACCAACACTTCCATGTCCACACTCAGCACATGCCCTGCTAAGCAAACAGGTGTCCATCCTGCTGACAGAACAGGGAGAAGAAAAGACCTTCCTTGGAGATTGTGAAGGAAAGGTGCAGTGTCCACCTAAAGGAGATGGCTGAGTTGTCCTTCAGGAATCAGTTCCAGAGCAAGAAACTCCAGGAATGAGTCAAAGGACTATGTGGCCCTAATCCCACCTATTCCATCGAGTTCCTGCTCTCAGTATGGAACAAAGCACCTTCCTGGAGGGGTGCAAATCACCCCCTGAAAGGCAGCAGAGGGAGAAGGAGCTGCCTGAAAATGTGTCCTCACTCTTCACTTTACAGTCAAAATGACTTTTCAGTCCTTCACAAAGAAAGCAAGAAAGAATCAAGTCCAGCACATGGCCTTGGAAAGTAGAGCATTTTTCCTGATGTGCAACAAATGGGTTTATTTCTGCCATTTGAATCCAGCCCTGGGTATGGCAGTGACCCCAGAGCTCTCATTACAACTGTCCACCAAAGGTGCCACCCAGCCCTGGCAAACCCAGCACCAGCTGCCAAACAACACAAACCAACAAATGCTGAACACAGGGGAGAGTGGGCAAGGTAAGAATCAGTTCTTACTCCTCTGTGAAACACTCCTTTTGTGCTCTTTTACAAGCACCTCATGGTAATAATAAAGCTGGGTCAAACCCCAGCCACAAGTGTCCATCAATACCTCACAGAAATGTGATTTACAGCCAGGTTAAATAATTGCTAACAAAGAGATGAAGGCCAATCCAGTTCCACCAGAAACATCCATATTATCCACCAGTGGTTACAGTGCTCCAAGATTCCAGATACTTGGGAGAGAAAAGAAGCTGCTCATAAATTTGTTTAGTGTGGTCCCTAAGCAGAAACCTCAAACACTTCTTACAGATAATATCCCTCTCTCCCCCCAGGTTATTTGTCTAGACATATTTTAATTTAATGGCATCATTCTAGTCACTGATGTGGTGAAAGTTATTTAGTTTAGTTTAACAAGGGCTTTTGGTCTATACTAGTCCAACTTCCAGAATTTCAGCTTCCAGCCTCCAAGTCAGACGGAGCTGGGATGGATGTGATAGTGCCTGTTGCCTCCAGACCTGGATAAAACAGGCACCAAGGTGGAGTCAAACATCTCTGATACCTTCAAAGCACATGCAAAATGTCAATTACAGAAAAAAAAACCCCAAAGACCTTTTTGTTTTGTGGGAAGCCACAGGAAGCTTTCCCAGGTCAGTTCTTTGTGCAGGCTTAGGAAGTGAACTGCATCCTGCATACAATTCCCAGCATCTCCAGCGAGCCCCAAAGGCAACCCAGGAGGGAGAGAATCACAGAATGGATTGGGTTGGAAAAGCCCTCTGAGATCATCAAGTCCAACCCTTGGGCCAACTCCAGTCCCTTTACCACATCATGGCACTCAGTGCCACGGCCAAGCTCAGCTGAAAAACCTCCAGGGATGGGGAATCCACCCCCTCTCTGGGCAGCCCATTCCAATCCCTCAGCACTCTCTCTGCAAAGAATTTCTTTCTGCTCTCCAACTTCAATTTCCCCTGGCAGAGCTTGAGCCCCCCGTGCCCCCTTGTCCTATTGCTGAGTGCCTGGGAGAAGAGACCAACCCCCACCTGGCCACAACTTCCCTTCAGGCACTTCCAGACAGTGCTGAGGTCACCTCTCAGCCTCCTCTTCTCCAGCACAAACACCCCCAGCTCCCTCAGCCTCTCCCCACAGCACTTGTGCTCCACTCCCTTCTCCAGCCTCCTTGCTCTTCTCTGGCCCCGCTCCAGCCCCTCACTCTCTTGCCTCAACTCAGGGGCCCAGAACTGAACACAACACTCAAGGTGTGGCCTCGCCAAGGCAGAGTCCAGGGGAAGGGTCACTGTCCTGGGCCTCCTGGCCACGCTGGTTTGGATCCAGGACAGGATAAAACACAAACCCACTCCATGTTTTTGGCTGTTCACATGGCTTGGACACTCTGTGGACAAAGCACTCTGGATTCCAGATCCCAAGATTGGGCTGTCCTTGCCTGCCCTTTGGAAGTTTAGTCTCCTACAAGGAGAGAGAAGCACAGAGAGAACCCTCCAACACTGCCCTGGCACAGCAACACTGCAAACCAAACTTGTAACATCATGAAAAACTGGGTTCAGGCCTCTTGCATTCAGACCTAGTCATAAATTCCACCCACACTTCAACTTCAAAGTATGACTGGACTTACAAGTTTGTTTAGGCATTAAAAAGAGAGATTTCCAGCCTGTCACAAAACCCCAAGTCAGACATAAATTAAGGAGCAGAGAGTCTTAGGACCTGTGTCCATATGGGATGGTGATCACCCTGAAAGGATTTTCACCACACTTTTAAGTCAAACATTTGTGTTTTCACCCTCAGAAAAGTTTTCCAGCACAGAAGGGAAACATGTTCTTGATAGTAAATGCAATCCCCAGCCCCATGGTCATGTTTAGAGGTGACTTTGCTATTCCATGCCACACTATAACATATTTTACAACAGTATCTGCTACTTCAGTTAGCAAAAGGCTGCAGGGGCTGATGGATCTCAGCTGTCCAGAGAAACACAGGGAATTCTGCAAAGCTCCCTTGTTCCATGCACTAATAAATGGGGCTCCTCCAAACACTGCCCTCATGGAACCATCAGCCAGGAGCTGGAAAAACACCCAGGGAGCCCCAGGAACACAGGAGGGACCTGCTCTTTACCTGCCCAGCTCTGTCTGTTTGGTTCCCCACCTCCCACCCTTGGAAAGAGTCATTGCAGCAACCTGAGAGCTGCTCAGAGCAACAGTGCAGGTGAAAAGGTGTTGGGATTTGGGAGAGAACTGAACCTTCTCCATATGCAAAGGGGGAGCAAGGAAAATGCAAACCTTTCCTTCCAAACCTGCACCAGCTCGAGCACATTTGACTTCTAAATGAGTGTTTCAGAGAATCCCAGGATGGTTTGTGTTGGAAGGGAACTTAAAGACTATCTTGTCTTTAAGGCAGGGACACCTCCCACTGTCCCAGGTTGCTCCAACCTGGCCTTGGACACTCCCAGGGATCCAGGGGCAGCCACAGCTTCTTTGCCCAACCTGTGCCAGGGCCTGCCCACCCACCCAGCCAAGAATCTCTTCCTAATACCCCACCTAAACCCCCTCTCTGCCAGTTTGAAGCCATTCCCCCCTGCCCAGTCACTACATGCTCTGGTAAATATTTGTAAACCTCCTGCTTGTAGGTTTAAGCACAGAATCCAAGAGAACTTTGGCCTTAGTTTTCCAGTGTATTAGTGTGGAGGAGAAGGGGGCAACACAAGGCCCAAATACTCTTTTTAATGAGCACATTCATCACCCCAAGAAGGTGGCTGAGCTTGAAATTGGGAAGAAATTGTAAGTCTTCCCTGTTACTAGAGTTGTTCGAGTTGCATCATCCATCTTTCATCAAAGCCAGGATTTTCCTGTTCTGGCCACGCACTGGTCCCCACTGAGATTTCCAGGCTCCTCCTGGAGAACAGGCAGAGCACCAGGAACAGCCTTTGGTGGACAGGCAGGTGCAGCCAGGCTGTATCTCTGTGTGCCAGGCTGTATTTCTGTCTGTTGGGCTGTATCTCTGCCTGTCAGGCTGTATCTCTGCCCATCAGGCTGTATCTCTGCCCATCAGACTGTGTTTCTGCCCATCAGGCTATATCTCTGTCCATCAGCCTGTACCTCTGCCAGGCTGTATCTCTGCCCATCAGGCTGTATCTCTGTCAGGCTGTATCTCTGTCCATCAGGTTGTATCTCTGTGTGCCAGGCTGTATTTCTGTCTGTCAGGTTGTATCACTGTCAGGCTGTATCTCTGTCCATCAGGCTGTATCACTGTCAGGCTGTATCACTGTCCATCAGGCTGTATGTCTGCCCATCAGGCTGTATCTCTGTCAGGCTGTATCTCTGTCCATCAGGTTGTATCTCTGTGTGCCAGGCTGTATTTCTGTCTGTCAGGTTGTATCACTGTCAGGCTGTATCTCTGTCCATCAGCCTGTATCTCCGCCAAGCTGTATCTCTGCCCATCAGCCTGTATCTCTGCCAGGCTGTATCTCTGCCCATCAGCCTGTATCTCTGCCAGGCTGTATCTCTGCCCATCAGCCTGTATCTCTGTCAGGCTGTATCTCTGCCCATCAGGCTGTATCTATCAGGCTGTATCTCTGCCCATCAGGCTGTAACTCTGGAATAGGTAAACCCTAAAGTTTTGTTGCTGTTTTGTCCCCACCACAGTGAAGAGCAGCTGCCCAAGCTCCAACTCCACCAATCCACCCCACAACCCCCAACAGCTTCCTGAGCTTCCCCAATCCCATTTCTGTTGCAGGACACCAACAGCCTCTCTGGAGAGCACAACTCCACTTTGCCATTCCCTAATTCCCAGTTCACTGAGACACAGATCCTGCTCTTTGGCACAGCCAGATAAGAGGAGACCCAACCCCAGTGGTCCTGCAATCTGCCCATTCCTTATTCCAGTGCCTTCCTCTCTCCACTCCTGCTCTGCCAGGGCTGGGCAACACCAGCAGCTCTGGCACTGCAGCTCTTGCCAGGGCTTATCCAGCCAACCAGGGGCTGATTTCTTAATTAGTGATCCCTGGAGCCCAAAGAGAGAAACAGAAGCTTTTAAAAAAGACAGCAGGGATGGGAATTAACCTTTGAAACACAGACTGGCTGTTTAAATTTGCCCAAAGACATCCTGACTACCTTATCCTCAGGCAAAGGTCTGGCTGTTGCTTTTAAAACCAAGTATCCAAGAAGCCACCAAAAATCCTTTTAAAAGGCAGCCTGTCTGGTGGGGAAATCAGAAATACACATGAAGCAAAGAATCCCAAAGAGGGCTGACAGCTTGGCAGCATCTCAGAGCTTTCTAACACACATATCACCTTCTGACCGAGTCCTGAGTCAGTGTTTGCAAAAGGAAACGTGTCCCTGAGAAAACACAGCAACAACAGGAGGTACTGTGAGGTTCTCAGAACCCAGAGTGGCTTTCCTTCACCTCAGCAGCCCCTGCTGCCCCCCCCAGCCCTGTGCCCNTTTTTCCTGAGAGTTCCCATTTTGTACCCAGCCCCACAGGACACTCTTTGGATGGTGTCTGGCACTTGCACTTACAGCTTAACACTCCAGAGAGTGGATCATGTTAGGAAAGGAATAATACACTTTCAAGAGCATTTTGTTTTGCATTTATATTTCTATACTTCTACCCTTAGAGAAAAGAATGTCCTAAGACAGATGTGCATGTCTGTGTTGGGGGTGTTTATTTTCCCTGGCTGCTGCAAAAACAAAGTGTTTTTAAAAAACAAGAATGGGGAAAATCAGAAGTCTTGGCAAGGAAAATTCAAGGTAGTTCTAGGACTAGTTTTAAGAGCTCAAGGAGATTTTAAGAGGCAGGTTTTCCACGAGCAGCCAGAGAGAGTTGGTACCATTTAATGCTGTTCCACCACCACTTAACCTTCCTGGATCCCCAAGGCCATGGAAGTTCCCAATGTCCCATTTGTTCACAGTTCTAAAGCCATTTCCTGATTTGGATGTCATTGCTCCAAAGAAATCAAACCCAGGGAGCTCTAATTATGATATTCACTCTGCTCTGAGAGTTCACAGAGCCCCAGTTATTAAGTGGCATATTGCAAAGCTTGGAATCCAGAGACAAATCAGCACTGCTGGGAGCCCTCAGGATAAAAGGAGAAGGGAACAATAAGACCCAAGAGTCTCTAGGACTATAAAAAAGAAGAAGGGTCTTATTTTGCTTAAATTGAAGCAACACATTTTATTGGAATGGCAGTGATAGACTCGAGGTTGTCAAAACCAATTGCAGGCAGGAGCAATCCCTGGAAGGAATTGCAGTCAGTTTGCCAGGCTTGGCTACACCATCATGGCATGGATTTCTGCTGGTACCCAGCAGGTCCCAGGCCATGGGCACAGAGAGGGATTGGAACTCCTATTCACTCATTTTCTTGTCTACTTTTATTTCAGATAAAGAAATACCTGTACATACAAAATATGTAAAGGTGAGGATTAAACCTCTCTCTTTTCAACAAGTTTTATTTTTAAGTCAATTATGTATTGTTCCATGATCCTCTCATCCATAAAACCCCCAAATCCCTCCAATTCTGCCTGTGCTGATGTTTGGTTCTTTTTGTTTGGCTGCAGTGTGAGTTCTTCAGAGTAAGGACTGTTTTCCTACCAGGAACTTACACAAAAC
This sequence comes from Sakesphorus luctuosus, assembly GCA_013396695.1. Lineage (NCBI taxonomy): Eukaryota > Metazoa > Chordata > Aves > Passeriformes > Thamnophilidae > Sakesphorus > Sakesphorus luctuosus. Next base: position 266,810 of record VWZD01011411.1, read on the forward strand.
ATCTCCACAAAGGCTCCCTCACTGTGCAAACAACAAGCAAACCTTTGGATTTGCCTCTGGCTTCTTTTTAAAGAGCAAGGGCAATTCAGCAGCAACTCACAGGCCCAAGGCCAGGACAGAACACCCAGAGATGTCCCCAAAAATGACCTGCGGGGAGGTGCCTCCTAAAGCTCAGTCTCTCTGCCCTTCAACACCCACAAGCCCCTCCTGCCAGGAGGGATATTCCCTCTTCTTTTTGCACTGCCTGGTGTTATTCACACACCCAGACTCAGCCTGGCACTAGGACTGCAAAGCTGCCCTGCAGCAAAGGATAATTCCCAGCAGCATTATCTCCAATTCACTGGCTTACTGGTAATTTGGGCTGAGCAGGAGGGAGAGGGGTGTCAGCAAAGACAAAAATAAGCAGATGACAAATTTGCTTATTAACCACACTGAATATGAGATGCACTAAAACCCCAAGGAGGGAGGAGGAATGGAAGGCAGGATGTGGAAGGAGCAGGAGCGGGAATAGCCTGGCCAATGTCACCATGAAATGCCACCCCTGCTGCCACAACTGGAAGGACAGAAAGGCAGAGTGTTGAATATTAACTCTGCGATTGCTCTGCCTCAGATGCCTGGTCTGATAGGAACAGGATTTCCAGGTCCCTGCAGGTGGTTCCAATACCTGGAGATCCAACACAGCCACGAGAACAACAAATCTCAGGAAGGATATTGAGAGGCTGGAGCGGGGCCAGAGAAGAGCAACGAGGCTGGAGAAGGGAGTGGAGCACAAGTGCTGTGGGGAGAGGCTGAGGGAGCTGGGGGTGTTTGTGCTGGAGAAGAGGAGGCTGAGAGGTGACCTCAGCACTGTCTGGAAGTGCCTGAAGGGAAGTTGTGGCCAGCTGGGGGTTGGTCTCTTCTCCCAGGCACTCAGCAATAGGACAAGGGGGCACGGGGGGCTCAAGCTCTGCCAGGGGAAATTGAAGTTGGAGAGCAGAAAAAAATTCTTTGCAGAGAGAGTGCTGAGGGATTGGAATGGGCTGCCCAGAGAGGGGGTGGATTCCCCATCCCTGGAGGTTTTTCAGCTGAGCTTGGCCGTGGCACTGAGTGCCATGATCTGGTAAAGGGACTGGAGTTGGACTAAGAGTTGGACTTGATGATCTGGGAGGTCTTTTCCAACCCAATCCATTCTGTGATTCTGTGGATGTGGCACTGAGTGAGAATCCACCATGTCTTGATCCAACCCTACTGTGATCACCAGCCCAGGGCACTTTGTGCCCTGGGCTGGTGATCACAGTGGGGTTGGATCAAGGGTTGGACTTGCTGATCTCGGAGGTCTTTTCCAACCCAATCCATTCTGTGATTCTATTCTATGAAATAAATCCACTCTGCACTGAAAATTGACTCAAAAACCAAAGTTTGCCTTCACTCAGAGCCCAACATTGCCAAAGCAGCCAATGCCCAGAGCTCCCCAGCAGGGACTCTCCAAATCCCCCAGGCTGGGAGAGGCACACTCTGTTCCCTCACAGGATTAGAGCCACTGAGGGCAGGGAGGGTTCCTGCAACTCTGAAAGAAGGAACTTGTCAAGCATGTCTGGGAGCATTGCACTTGCTCAACCATCTCCAGTGACTCAGTATCCCCACATGTTTACCTGTGACATCAGAAATCCAACCTCTCCCTTGGATTCAGCATTTAAGGAGCACCTCTGGTTATGAACACCATGGTTGGCCCAGAGATCCCTAAATATTCATGTTTTTCTGCAGCACTCCCACCTTGCCATCCTTTGCTGCCACTCTGCAGCTTCACTCCTTGGTAAGAGCAAAATATAATTAGTGCCAGGCATTTATTTCCATATCCTTTTCCAAATAAACAGCTGTGTCCTGAATCCATACACCCTCCTCATCTGTGTACCAGGCAAGTCTCTGGGCTCAATGACTTTCATTTCATTTATGTTCCTTTTTTCAGTTTAAACAAGGGTGTGTAACTAAAACAGGTCCTAAATTACAACTGGGAATAAATATATTTAAAAGCAGGCCCCCAAAGTCTTGCAAATCCAGTTCTTTTTTTTTTCCTGCCTTGCCAAATTGGTTTTATTTGTTTATATGATTTTTTAATAAATCAACCACAATAATAAATGGGTACAAATGGAACAATCACTGGGCAGTGCAGAGAAGAACCTCCAGCACAGGGACTGTCAAAAAGCAGTGGCAGGACATGGAATTTTAGCATGTTCAGTCTCCTCCAAGGGCACAACTCCTGCCCATAAAGCTTGTTAGGCCCAGGTTGAACTGGTTGGAATCTCAGGGAGCAGATCCCTCACTCAAGGGCAAACTGGAAAAGGGAACTCAGAATTCCAACCCGGTGCCTCAACCCTCACAGCCTTTCCCCTCTTCACATCCAGGGGGAAAACAGGCAGAAGGCATTTAAACAGTGCAGGTTTCAGAGAAGATTTAACTAAAAAAACCCTCTTTTTTGAGCCAGTTTTTAAATCTGTGTGTTCCTATTCAACTCTGTGTGAATCCTCTCTGAATTCTTGGTTTGAACAGCAAACAGTTGTTAAAACATGAGCTCTTGTGCCTGTTCCCCACGGTGAGACAAACACACACACACTCACCAAGGGTCTTCCAACTGCACCTCCTCCTACACCTCAGAGCTCAGAAAGGCAAAGGCAGGTTCAAAATAAGGAATTCAATACAAATCTGGAGGGTCCTTTTAGGGCTGCTCCTCCCAAACTGCTGAGCAGCCTCCACAGGGCACTTCTTCCAAAATCAGAGATATTTTGAATACCCTCCCAAATGATCTTCATACCATCTTACCAAGGCCTCTGAAATAACCAAAAATGATGGTTATTCCCTCACTGATTTATATTTCACATGGAAAGAAGCCACAACACAATCACAGGGCAACTATTTAGGTCGTGCCTTCCCCAAGCCCTAAGAATCCCTCTGTGTTTGCTCAGCAATTTGTCTCAGCTGATTAAACTCTGCAGGAATTGGAGGCCAATGAGAGGAGGCTCAGTGAGATCCATCAGGAATGGCCTGGATTGATCCCAAAGAACCACCAGGACCACCCATTCCTCCCTCAAACACACACACCTCCTTCTCCACATTCCACCCTCTCTGCCCAGGCTTTGTCTTGGTGCAAGGAAAAGCTTCCAAATCCTGCGTAATTTATATATTTACACATATTTAGACCCAAGCTCTGGGGTCTTAAAACATCTCAAACCGTTCTCAGGAGCAACTGCACTCCCAGCAAAGGGATTGCTGATAATCCAGCAAAGCCTGGACAAATATATTGGTCAGAATAACCTGCTCCAAAGCCCACCAGAATTAATTAGTCACTTTTTCCAGGTACAATTCAGGAGTTTTTAATCAGGCCCCTTTGGGAACTATGAGCAAGAGAAACAGCAATGGACACCCATGTCAGCACATGAGGATGGATCTGCTTCTGACATTTAAGGGAAATAATGAGCATTTAAGGGAAATAATGAGCATTTAAGGGAAATAATGAGCATTCAAGAATTTCCCTAAATTAGGGTTGAAAAGCCCTGTAGTTTCCTTGTGTTCCCTGCACTGCTGTTTGGAGGCCACAGCAAAGGGGCTCCAGGAACATCCCCTGTCCCTCATCCCCTGCTTGGCCACAGAGACATTTAACTCAGAGCTCCAGGAGGGTCACAAAACACAGGAATAATTCTGATATTGCCAAAAGACAAGCAAGAGATGAAGCAGAAGCCACAAAATTAAGAGATCCCTGAACTACTGGATACCCTGGAAAGAAAGGCTGAAGATGACAAATCAGTTCACCTTATAATGTGGAGGTGTAAGAGGCTGGAAATTCTGTATTTTTCAGCTCAAATGAGAATGTATTTTCACTATATTCTGCTCTCACACATGTAGAGGACAAAGCAATCAGATCAAAACATCCCACAAAAATAAAGGTGGTTATAGATAACCTTCCCTTCCCTGTAGGAACAGCAATAACTAAAAATGGCTTATGCACTTGCACAAAAAAACACTTTATTTCTGCTGCAAAAGGCAGAAATCCATCCCCAGACAGGTGCAAGTTTGAGTCCAAGTGGTACCTTTCACCTCGAGGGCATTGCCAAGTCTGGGAAAACACACAAAATTCAGTATCTAAAGGATTCTCAGGTCTGAGAGCTGCAGGTTCTCTGGACAAACAGGAACTCTTCATTTCTCCCTCCAGAAGGGGAGCATTTCTCTGCCAATTTTGGGAGGGTGTGTAAGGACAGGAATTCTCATTTTTGTGTACTCTCAAAGCAAAAGAGGGTCAGAAAACAGTGGGAGCTGCCATGAACTGTGAGGGGGAAAAAAGAAACCTGATGTTACTGCCAACAGATGCTGCTTCCCTTAAATCCCTCTCCTGATTTTGCTTTAACACGTTGATTTTGAGGCTGATTAAAATGACTGTGAGAAAATATCTCCCCAAATGCCTGCACTGGCTCTTGGGGGATGCCATGGGACAGCTCTGCAGGTGTGGGAGGTGTCAGCATGTTCAGAGGTGACCTCAGGTAAGTCTCTGTGTCACTGCACTGGAACATGTAATTAGAACTTTCACTGTCAGCAACAAGCCCTTCAACAGGCATTTTGATTTAATTCCTATCAGGCAACAGGAGCTTTGTGAGTTAAAGTAACAATGCAGAGCAATTGTGAAGCAATATTATCCATATTCACTGATAAATCTTTGAACAGGACTAAAATAAGGGGAGAAAAAGACCTGTTTGGAACTCTTGGAGAGGCAGCAACTGCTTTTCTGAACACTCCTGGGGAGATTTTCAGGAGTGGTTTCCCTCTAACTCCGCTGGAATTACAGTCAGACCTGCCCTAAATGACAATGAACAAACAGCACATTTTGCTGGGAGATGAAAAACAGATGAGTTTAATCATCTGTCCAGATTCAGCACCCAACCAAGTGAAGGCAAACAAGCAGAGATTAAACAAACACTGAAACAGATATCAGAGATGGGCAGGAATGTTCTCCTCCCTCTTTTCCTTCTCCCAGTTGAACTTCTCCATGTATCTTGTCTGCAAACAGTTCTTGGGAACTGCACACACAGCCAAATTCTCCAGAAATAGCTGCACTTAGAGCTGAATTTCCATGTGTTTTCCTCATTAGCTGCACAGAGGAGCATTTCCAAATGCTGGTACTGAAGGCCACTACTCTGACATGACTCAAGACTACCAGAGAAGGTTCATTTGCAGATCACACTCCCCCCACCTTGCAGGACTCTCTTAATTAGCACTCAATTAGAGCACATAAAGCAGACATTCAGCACAAGGTGAGGCACCTGGTTTTCCTTCATCAATAAGATGGCCAGAGAAGAGATGCCACCCTGGATATTGAGTAATTAGCCATAAACTGCATCAGAAATAGTTCTGCCCAAGACTCAGCTTTGGTAAAGCCTGGGAGTCCTTCCAGAGAAGAATCCAAACTGTGGGGTGAATGGAGAGGAAAAAAAATAAATAAAATAACTGTAGGACACAGTCCTGTTCATCTGTCTCAATTCAGAGAGGTCATTCCCCTCATCTCCTTCACTCAGCACAGCCCAGACTGTCCCCAACCCTCACCCAAAGCACAGCCTGAGTCCGTCAGCACGAGGGCAAAGCTGCATTTCATGGAAAAAAAGGTAAATTAAGTGTGTCTGTGGCACTGCCAGGGCACTGCCAATGTCCTGAGGCTCCTCCCCAAGGGCTCCTCAGGCTTTCAGCAGGAGGGCTCAGCCCTGCTTTGCTCAGCCCAGGTGTCACAGGAACTGAGACCATCAGAGCAGAGGGTCAAGTGACACAGAAACACTGAGTCATCTTCCTATTCCCACAGGCAGAGCAGGAATGAAACTCTTCCAGATACTGCCTTGACTCAGCCCATTGAATACCTGTCCCTTGGCTTCCTCTCTCTGAAGTTCCTTCCAAATGAAATGCAGAAACCTCAGAATAAACTGCAATAATACAGGTGTAAAGGGTTGTTTGAGTCAGCATCACTAGTGGGAAAAATCAGCTGATTTTACTGATTTTATCCCTGAGAGAGGGGCAAACCTGCTCACCAGGGGTCGGGGTTTGGTGGCTTTAACTTACTGGATCTCAATGAAAACCAGGACAGTAACACAGTGAGAATTAGCCAGAATTTAAGGGAGGGCAAAACAATCAGAATTGAAAAGAATTTCACATAGAGATTAAGGTAGAAAAATCTACTGTTGATCATCCCAAGCACACAAACAGATCAGTCAAACACACAGGAAGCCAAATTACTGTGGGAAAAACAGGGAAAGGAGGTAACTTTAATTATCAAGGCATGCAAATTGAGACATGATTCCTGAAGAAGATAAAAGACCAGAGGAACAGAACAGGGAGAGGATTCTCCAGGTGAGAAGGGAAGTTCTGGCCAGGTGGGGGTTGGTCTCTTCTCCCAGGCACTCAGCAAGAGGACAAGGGGGCACGGGGGGCTCAAGCTCTGCCAGGGGAAATGGAAGTTGGAGAGCAGAAAAAGATTCTTTGCAGACAGAGTGCTGAGGGATTGGAATGGGCTGCCCAGAGAGGGGGTGGATTCCCCATCCCTGGAGGTTTTTCAGCTGAGCTTGGCCGTGGCACTGAGTGCCATGATCTGGTAAAGGGACTGGAGTTGGACCAAGGGTTGGACTTGATGATCTCAGAGGGCTTTTCCAACCCAATCCATTCTATGATTCTGTGATTCTATGGATGTGGCACTGAGTGAGAATCCATCACATCTTGATCCAACCCTACTGTGATCACCAGCCCAGGGCACTCTGTGCCCTGGGCTGGTGATCACAGTGGGGTTGGATCAAGGGTTGGACTTGCTGACCTTGAAGGTCTTTTCCAACCCAATCCATTCTGTGATTCCAAGTGCTGCCATTCCCAGCAAAACCACTGCCTGTGTTTCACAAACCCCACCCTGCCAACCTTCCCTCCTGAGCTGGAAGAAACGCCTTCATGGTGCTCCTGCCCAATTCCCTGGGAGCACTAATGAGGATGCTAATTAGCCAGGCCGCACACACAGCCATGGTAACACCTCTCAGGCTGCATTTCAAGTGGGGGCTGAAACGCAGCAGTGAGGCTGGTGCTGAAAATGCCAGGCTGGTGTTGGAAGGTGGGCAGGATCCAAGGGAAAGATAATCTCACCTGTACCAACCTCAGCCATGCCATGGAAACCTGGAATGAATTCCTTAATTCTACATTTTAATCTGTTCCACAGCTATTTAGGGTTGCTCTCAAAGCTCTGCATGTGGATCTCCTGGTGCATCTGCATCTCCTCCTGGCTCCCTGTTTGCTCTGCCATGGCAGGATGAGATGGTGATAATCCTTCAAAAATCATTATTAAATAAATCCCACTTAATTCAACCTACTTCACAGGCAAATTGTAATCAGACATACAGCAAGCCCACAGACAAGTTGCTGAACTTGAATCCCATGGAGATGGTTAATGTTTCCAGGAGCTGCATTCTTAAGCCCAAACAAATCTATGTGAGCACTGGAAAAAAAACCCAAAACAAAAACAAAACCTCTGCATATGCACTCTGAGGAGGTGCTGATTAAATGAACAGTAGTAAACTTGTTTTTCTCCCTTGTCCCACTGCAGATCCCTACCCACAGGAAGCAGCCCAAACCTGATGTGTCCCTTTAGCATGTTTTCACAGCATCAAGTTTTTAATAAATATAACACACTCCACCCTCAAGAGCAGAGCAGGGCTCAGGTTGCAGCAGAAAAAAGTGGTTGTTTTAAATATTTAGATTACATTACAGCTGGGACATTAAAATAAGCAGTGGCTTGTACTGCAGACAGCTCTCAGAATCAGCCTGGCAAAAGGAGTGTCAGCTCAACTGGTGTGACTGCAAAGTATGAGCTCTGAGGTCTGTTAGCCCCGTGTTCTTACATTTATTTTTATTTTATTAGTGCTGCACCAGTGCTTTCTGATGTCAGCAAACAGACCAGCACCACGCTGGCAGATGCTGTGTAAACAGCAGTGGTGCAACTTTCCAGAAAGTTCATGGATTTCAGCAGAGAAAATGGGAAAAAGCTGGGAGAAGCCCAGGCCATTCTCATCAGGGAAGGACTCAGTTCAGCCTGTTCTTTGCTCTGTCCAAGTGCTTTGCTGAGTCCAAACTTACATTCTTCTATTTCCAACTCTCAGTTCAGTGCTTTAATTATGCAACTATCCATCTTCTTCCACCAGGTAAGAGTGCCCCAAGTTCCTGCAGGTGTGAGTAACTCTCCCTTCCAGCCCTGTCCTCCTTGCCCTGGTGGCCCCTGTGGGGCTGCTCTTGGTCCACACTCAGGCCAAGGACCTGCTCTCAGTAACCCCCATTTCCAGACTGTCATTCCAGATTCATTTGATCAAACCAGGATGAAACCTGGGGACTCAGGGACATGTTTTAGTGATGGGTTAATGGTTGGACTTGTATGATCTGGGTGGGGGGGTTTCCAAGCTGAGTGGGTGAATAACTCAGTTGGTTAAAACTTGTTTGTAATAATGCCAAGGTCATGGGTTCAATCCCCTGTGTGGGCCATTAAGAGCTGGACTTGATGATCCTTGTGGGTCCCTTCCAACTCAGAATAGTCTGGGATTCTGTGAATAACAGCCCATGTGGAGTGGAATGAAAGCTGAGAAGAACCACGAGCTGCCCCCTGAGCTGTGCAGAGTCACCATCCTCAGGTGTGAGAGCTGCCTCCAGGAACTGATGAAAATCCAAGAATCTTCACAGCTACATCTACTCATCCATCTGTGGGGGTTTGAGGAAAACCTTCACTAAAAAGCCTTTCCCTCCCACTGCACTCACTGGAACCAGTGCTGTCCACAGGGCAGAACAGTCCAGCCAGGAACTGGCTCAAAATTCCATGTACTTCAGAACACAGTGACTTGCCCAAGCTCTGGATCAGCCCCAGCCAGAGGTCAGAGCTGCCCCAGCCCCTGCCACGGGCTCCCAAAGCAGGGCTGGCACAGCAGCAGCAGAAGGGTCAGGGATGTCACCCATGGGGCTCTCACATGGCTCACACTCAGCTCTGCCTGTTTACACCCCGAGCAGCTGTCCCAGCCTGACCCAGAGCCAGCTCTGGCTGTTACACAACCCCTCACTCCTCCCCAGCCTCCAGACCTGCCCATAGAGCAGGGCAAAAGCCTCCCAAGAAGCCCCCTTCTCGCTCCATCTGCTGCCACCCCAAAGATACTGTCAGTAAACACACATTTGCAAAGGTCTAGATGGTAAATTAGGAGCCTGGAGGAGCAGTTGAAGCCCAAACCCTTCCTAACCTGTGTCCAAGTAAAGCTGTTTTTATCCCACTCCCACTGATGTGACCTCTGAGTATCTACTGGCTCATTAATCAGCCTGAGAGAACAGAGAGAACACAGCAGGTTTACACTCAGAGCATGTAAATCTTCAGAAAACCTGCTTTGATTAGTTCTGCCCTCATGGAACTACTTCCTTGTTCATTCCCCTCTCCCAAAACCACCCCATTTCTCAGTAACATCGAGGGTAAAATTGACCCACCATGGAGGGGACAGAGGCACGTGGGAAAACAAGCACAAAGAAGGTAATTCCACATGGTTGCTTTGGAAAGGTTCTCTTGCTTGTACTTCAAGGCCAAAGGTTCCTGGTACTTCATTTTCATAGAATCATAGAATGGATTGGGTTGGAAAAGACCTCCCAGATCATCAAGTCCAACCCTTGGGCCAACTCCAGTCCCTTTACCAGATCATGGCACTCAGTGCCACGGCCAAGCTCAGCTGAAAAACCTCCAGGGATGGGGAATCCACCCCCTCTCTGGGCAGCCCATTCCAATCCCTCAGCACTCTCTCTGCAAAGAAGTTTTTTCTGCTCTCCAACTTCAATTTCCCGTGGCAGAGCTTGAGCCCCCCGTGCCCCCTTGTCCTATTGCTGAGTGCCTGGGAGAAGAGACCAACCCCCACCTGGCCACAACTTCCCTTCAGGCAGTTCTAGACAGTGCTGAGGTCACCTCTCAGCCTCCTCTTCTCCAGGCTAAACACCCCCATGTACCTGCCCATCCTTCAGGTGTGCAACCTGGACATCCCCCTGGATTCCCTGGCTGCTCTCTGAGCCCTCACATCCCACCTCCATTTGGCTCCTGCAGCCTGTGTGGCATTTCTGAAACTTTCCATTGACACAGCCACAATTCCTGCCAGAGCTCTGCCCCTGCCTGGTCCTGATCCTGACCCACACAGCCTCTCTCTGTGGGCATCCAGCCCTGTCACAGAGCTGCAAAGATCATTTTCCTGAGCTGTTATTTTTAGCCCATGCCCCCTCTGCATGTTGCTCTGCCAGCTCCATGTCTCCTAATGCAAAGAAGAATCACTTGCCTGCATTTTGTTCTGTTTCAAAAAAGACAAACTCCTACCTGTAACTGCCCTACATCAGCCTCTGTCACCTGCTTGCTCAGTTTTCAAACAAGGATGGAGGTTGGCATCCTTTCATGTGGCTCTTTAGTCTTGAGAGGATTTCCTTAAAAACACCAGCAAAAATACCTCATTAAAATCCATGTTGCAGTAACTACCCAAAAAAACCCCATCCCAAATCTGTGGTCTTGCTAAGCCACAGCACAGCAGAGTCCACCTAAAAGGCAGATTCCCACCTGCAAGCCCTTCTGTCCAGTCAGCTGCACAGCCCTGAAGGAGCTTGGGAACAGCTTTCCAAGCACAGAACTCAGCCCAAAAACCTTCCCTTGAATTTAGACCTGATGGCAGAGAACAGGCATAAATGAGGCTTCCAGGTTCTTGTCCAATGTCCCTTTGCTTGCTGGGTTTCTACAGCAGCTTTTATTCAATGAGTGTGGAATTATGGGGATATATGAAACCAATCTACTGTTTTCCAAATTATTTATGTCCAGTGTCCAGAGGGCACTTTAACTATCATAGAATCCCAGGATGGTTTGGGTTGGAAAGGAACTTCAAAGGTCACCCAGTGCCACCCCTGCCACGGGCAGGGACACCTCCCACTGTCCCAGGGTGCTCCAACCTGGCCTTGGGCACTGCCAGGGATGGGGCAGCCACAGCTTCTCTGGGCACCCTGTGCCAGGGCCTGCCCACCCTCCCAGCCAGGAATTCCTTCTAATATTCAATCTAAACCTCCTCCTGTCAGTTTGAAGCCATTGCCCCCTGTCCTGTCACTACAGGTAAGGAGCCCCCCTAAGTATCAACTGTCTGAGCCTCAGAGATTTATAAGCAACTCCTACTTTCATTTCTCCTTATAAAAAATATCTTGTGGGGTTTTTTTAAAATGTCTTATCTCTAAAAGCTTTTCCAATCAAGAAATTAGCTATGGAGAGATATCTGTCAATTAGGACTCCTAATAATCTGTCAATTAGGACTCAGTAATAACTCCTCTTAGGGCAAGGGTAAAAACACAGATGGTCCATTGGCTCCATAAGAAAAGGAACAACATGCTCCTCATTCTCCTCTTCTATCCAAAACTGCCCCACTCAGCTCACAAACCCAATCCCAAACCGGACTCCTACTGCTTTAAATCACATTTTCTTGCTCCTTTTCAACACCCCACGTACCAAGAAAACCAATTTCTGCGCAGCAAGAGCTGCACCTAAAAGTGCAGTTTAAAAGGGAGTTCTTGTGCTGATACCAAAGGAATCCTCAAAAAGCCACTCCTCAGAGTACTCCCTGAAGAAGTGTAATCAAAGGAGTATTAGTTCACACAATGGAAAGAATGAGGAGTTGAACCTCACCCAGAAGGATGGCAGAGCAGACACACTCTGGAATTCCACGGGCAGGGATTGCAGAGCCTGGACAGGGTGGCTGAACAGAGCAAAGGACCCAGCAATGCAGAGAGAGGGAACACTCAGCAGTGTTTGGGCAGACCATGTATTTCAGATGGGTCAGTTCTCCCTCTGAGCCTTCCCTGCTCTAATCATGTCACAGCAGCACATCCTGCACTGCCCAGAGCCCAAACTGCAGCACCAAGTCTCCAAGTGGGTTATTATTATTACAGAGCAAATTTAAAACACATCACTTATGGCAGTGCCTGCATCACACACATTCACAATTTTGTATTTTTGGGAGTTCGTGGTGCTGTTTTACAAGCAAAGCTCTGGGAACACTAAACATTTAAAAGCAGCCAGATAGGAATTCCTTTTGTAGGATCTGTCATGCAGATTCATTGTGAATCATTTGGATCCCACACAGCTGTCACAATCTTCAGTCATGAGGGCCCAGGCACCACAAACTACAGCTTTATTTTTGGTTGGATTCATTAATTGTCATTTTTCAATCCTCAAAGAATGCAGAGAATTGCACTGTATGTTCTGGTGTGGCTGCAACCTTAGAATCCACAATGCCAGTGATGGGAAGTGACCTCTGAGCTTCCCCCTGAGGAAAGAATCAGTGGCTGTAAGTAACTAAATCAGCTGATGACACAGCTCCTGGTCTATAAAAACCACACCACAAACATCACCTTTTCTAAATTTCACTGCTGGCAGATACTGTCACATTAACAAGTGTGATCCTGTAATGTCCCTGCTTAATTTCCCACCAAGGAGAATAAAAATAGAAGCTACAAAACACTTCCAAGGCTTGAGCCTGAATGTCAGGGCTGAGTTGGACATCCTGCATCCCACAAACAGCATCGTGTCTGCAGATGGAGGCAGCAGGAAAGCCCCAGCTCACAGAGCAAAGGCAGGGCCAGCCCATCAGGAGTTGGGGCAGAGCCACCCTTGGGAATGAACTGGCACAGGGAGAAGTGCTGAAGCAGTAAATTAAGCTGTAACCAAAGTTCAGAAGGAAACACAACGATTCTACACCTTTTCCTGCACCTTCCCAGGGACTCAGCACAGGTGCACAGAACACAGGACTGCTCAACTCCATAAGAAATCCCTGACAGTTCATATCCCCACCCCAGCTCCATTCCAGTCCTTAACAACTCTGTCTTTCATGGCTGGAAACCATTCAACACATCCACTGTTCCTGAGCACAATTATTTATTCCATTATTTCAGGATCCAGGAAAAGGCTGTGCCTTAATTACATCAACATGTGCAGAATTGCAAAGTCAGTTCCCAATCCTTGGCTTCTCAAGGAGGCTCCAGTTCTCCAGGAAAACATTTGCTTTCCCAACACAAGGAGAACTTTTCACCAAGCCAAACCCCAGCTCTGCACGGCCCTGGGAAGGACAGAACACCAGGACAGCAGAACACCACAGGGGAACCCAAAATGTCACTGCAGGTCAGGCCTGAGGGCCACTCACAGGACACACAGAAAAGAGGCTGCTCTGGAGGGCATTTTCAGGCACATAATGTAGAAATCACAGCCACAGTTTTGTCATGGTTGGTGGCAACTGCATCTAGAATTGCCTGTTTAGAATAATTGAAAGTAGGAAGTTGTGTCAGGGGAGGGTTAGGTTGGATTTTAGACAAAGGTCCTTCCCCCAGAGGGTGGTGGGCACTGCCCAGGCTCCCCAGGGCAGTGGGCACAGCCCCGAGGCTGCCAGAGCTCCAGGAGGGTTTGGATGATCCTCTCAGGCACAGGGTGGATTGTTGGGGTGTCTGTGCAGGGCCAAGAGTTGGACTTGGATGATCCTTGTGGGTCCCTTCCAGCTTAGGTTGTTCCATGATTCTAAAAAAAAGTCAGTTTGCAGATGATGAAAAAAAGCCCACATTAACTATCAACATTTACTAAGACAACCAAAATCCATCTAAGTTTTCTTCTAATTTTTCTTTTAATTCCCTATTTTTCGAAGTACTTAGGATTCAGGGAGGAACAAACATACAAGGACCATACCAATCAAAAGCAAAGAAAGATCTGTCTGGCAGCTCGGTGGCTTCCAAGAGTCCCTCAGAGTCACTTTGAGCGGTCTCAGATCAACGGATCGTCACCCAAACGCTTCCAGGAGTTGCATTTGAGAGTATTATTTAAATTAGACAGAATTTGCAGGTCCAGATCTTCACCCCCTTGCAGCCTTTCACCTTCCATCATCTCCATTTCCAAGACAACACAAGAGTAACAGACCATTTTCACCCCAATTTGGAGACTAATGAGAATCCGCTGCAGAGTTTCCTCCGCTCTCTGCTCAAAGACCAGGAACATCCCCAAAGTGTTAATGCCACAGCACAGGTTCTGTCCACTCATCCTAAATTCCTGCAGCACTGGGAATGATGCAGATGCTGCCACAACAACCTCAACATCCTCTAGTGAAGTTGCACCACAAACACAGCTTCAATTTCCCCAACATCTGCAGGGTTTGTGTCCATCACTTGAGGGGTGAAAGAGACAAATTCACAGACAGACAATTTATTTGGAACACAAACGTTTTGTATAGTTGTTTCCCTCCCCCAAAAAATGTTTTCACAACTCAGCAAAAACAAAGAAGTCAAACCACCCCCTGTGGTAACAGGCCAATAGTAACAGCTCGCCACAGAAGAAATACATGTCAACAAACAACATCCACATTCCACCAGGGATACAAACACAACCAACATGAAAGGATTCTGCTCTCACGGCAAAGAAAGAGGCTGCACATGGAAACGGAAGCTGGGGATGATCTGTCTCCCCAAACACAAACCTGCCCCTCAGCCACGGCGTTATTTTGGAGGCAGGTCCACATTAGTTTCCCACAAACCTGCTCCCTGGTTTTTTTCTTTTTCCTGGCAAGGCATTTAACTGTGCAAAACTGCCTTGCCAGTGACAGATGTGAGTACAAAGAGAAGTGATTTGCTACAAAAGGATTAATACATTTTGAAAGTTACTGTCTGGCAAACTGTCAAAGGGGCTTGTATTGGTTTGTTTTATTCTGGCTGTCGATAAGCCTGGTGGCAACACAACCCACGGTGTGTGCAGGGAGCACAAGGATGGCAAACCACGCCTGGCTCCACTCACAGCCCCGGCTGGGACCACCACAGAGGGCATTTCCAAGCCTGGCCCTTGTCCTTTCCAGCATTCCCAGTATGAGGAATGTGTGGGCAGTCCTGAGCAGGGCATGTGCCCTTGCAAGTGGATGTCTGACCACCAGCCACTCATCACCTGTTTGGCCACTTCATACCTGTTTGACCCCTGAGGATTTGACCCCCGTGTGACCACTGAGGGATTTGACTCCCGTGTGACCACTGAGGGATTTGACCCCCGTGTGACCACAAGGGATTTGACCTCTCTGTGACCACTGAGGATTTGACCTCTGTGTGACCACCAGGGATTCAACCCACATGTGACCATCGAGGATTTGACCCCATGTGACCACTGAGGATTTGACAGCAGAGCCCCCAGAGCCATTTGACCACTTGTCACGGGTCTGACCACCAACTATTTCATACTTGTTTGACCACTGACCACTTGTCACCCATTTGACCACTGACCATTTCACACCAGTTTGACCCCTGAGGATGTGCCACCTGTGTGACCACTGAGATTTGACAGGTGCCCTCTGAGCACAGTCCCCAGAGCTGTTTGGCCACTGACCATTTCACATCCATCTGACTAGGGACCATCTGTCATCTGTTTGACCCCCAAGGATTCGACAGCTCTTTGACCACTGGTCACCCATTTCACCACCAAGCAACCACTTCATACCTGTTTGACCACAGGTCACCTGTTTGGCCACTGACCATTTCGTACTGTTGTGACCAATGAGGATTTTACACCTGTGTGACCACCAAGGCTTTGCAGCCACTATCTGAGCACAGCCCCTGGAACTGTTTGACCACTGACCACTTCATACTTGTCTGACCACTGACCATTCCACACCTTTTTCACCACTGACTACTTGTCACCTGTTTGACCAGGGACTGTCTGCCATCTGTCTGACTCCCAAGGATATGCCACCCAACTGACCTCCGAGGATTTGACAGCTGTTTGACCACTGACCACTGGTCCCCTGTTTGACCAGGGACCGTCTGCCACCCATCTGACCCCCGAGGATGTGACAGCTGTTTGATCACTGAGCACTTGTCACCTGTTTCACCACCAACCATCCCTTTCATACCTGTCTGACCACTGACCACTTGTCACCGGTTACACCAGGGACGCTCTGCCACTGTCTGAACCCCGAGGATCTGACACCCACCTGACCCTCAAGGATGTGCCACCCATCCAATGTGTCACCTGTCCGACCCCTGAGGATGTGACAACTGTTTGACCACTGACCACTGGTCCCCTGTTTGACCAGGGACCGTCTGCCACCCATCTGACCCCCGAGGATGTGACAGCTGTTTGATCACTGAGCACTTGTCACCTGTTTCACCACCAACCAACCATTTCATACCTGTCTGACCACTGACCACTTGTCATGGTTTGACCAGGGACCATCTGCCACCCATCCGACCCCCGAGGATGTGTCACTGTCCTATGTCACCTGTCTGACCCCCAAGGATTTGACACCCATCTGACCCCCGAGGATTTGACAGCTGTTTCACCACTTGTCCCCTGTTTGACCAGAGACTGTCTGCCATGCATTTGCCCCCCGAGGACGTGTCACCCGTCCGCTGTGCCACCCTCCTCCCCCTCGCTGTGCCCTGCGCGGTCCCGGCTCCCCCGCCGGTGTGTGCGG